>PIJE02000065.1:0-317500 GCA_002895965.2 Coryphaenoides rupestris | reverse complement strand
CCTCTCCTTCCCTCCTCTCTCTCTCTCCTCCCCTCTCCTCCCTCCTCTCTTCCCTCCTTCCTCTCCTCTCCTCTTTCCTCTCCTCCTCCCTCTCCTTCCTCTCCTATCCTCTCCTCTCCTCTCCTCTCCCCTCCTCTCCTCTCCTCTCCTCTCCCCTCCCCTCCTCTCCTATCCTCTCCTATCCCCTCCTCTCCTTTCCTCTCCGACGATGTCTGTGGTACAGGAAGTTGATCGACTCGATCCGATGGCGTCTTCGCTGCCTGCAGAGGAGCAATTCATCCCTGCTGGCTGCCTGCCAGACCGGCCCCAGAGCCCAGAGAGAGAGAGGCACACACACACATAGACACACACACATAGACACACACACACACACACACACAACACACACACACTCACACACACACACTCAGACACACACTCACACACACAGGCAGACAAACAGACGGGCAGGCAGACGCAGAGACTGACACACACATAGAGACAGACACACACACACACACACACACACACACACACACTGGTGCATAAACATGGGCAAGCTGAAGCTCTGAAGAAAAACTCAATTAGTACACAGACACGTGTACTCAAAGTATCCGTGGTCATGGTCTGGACCCAAACAGCTGTAGTTCTGGACCGGCCTCTCTGGGTCTCTGCCTCTCTGTACTCTGGGTTGTGTGCCTCATTTTCAAAACAATCTTAAGAAAATATATAAAAATATATAACGTTTTAGAATATTGAGTATGAAAAATAGATGGATAAATAAATAATAGTCTCAACAACAATAATCATAATACTCCTATTACAAATAATAATAATAATAATAATAATAACAATAACAATAATTACATCACATTATGGACAAACCTAAAGTATTGTCCATGATGATGTTTGATCCCAGCTGGTTATGTTAGCTCTGAGGTGGTGCTCTCTCTCTCTCTCTCTGTCTGTCGGACAAGGGGAGACTAAGTGGAAAGTGTCTCTTCTCTGTGCAGTCTCCCAGTCCGGTACCACCAGCTAAGAGGTCCAAGATCGACAAAGCACAGCTCGCATCACCCGACAAGGAGAAGCAACCGGATTGGCTACAATCGCTGGCCAAGTCTGCAAACAAGGTCTGTATAGCCTGCTATGTCCCCCCTTCCTTTTTGTGTTTGCGAGCGTGAAACCTAATTTGATTTGCTATCGTGGGGGGTGGGGTGGTGGGGGGGAAGGGGTGTCAGGGGTCATGGAGGTTGACGGTAGATTCCCTGTTGCTTGTTCGGTAGATCTGACGTTCACCGATCCTCAATGACTGCGCTGCTGCTGCTGCAATAATGCATCGTGGTGCTGTGCTCTGTGTGTTGTTGTTCCAGGACCTGAAACAGATCCAGCTCAAGCAGAGAGCCTCGGCGTTCCGGCCCTGGTCTCCCCGGACGTCGTCAATGGAGCGGGAGAAATCCAACCCTCACACCGACGCTGAGAGGTACGTGACCGCCATATACACTGTATAAATATATATATATATACACTGTATGTACATAAAATATATACGTGTATATGTATATACGGTATATATGTACAGTATATGTAGAGAGAGAGGGAGAGAGAGAGAGAGAGAGAGAGAGAGAGAGAGAGAGAGAGAGAGAGAGAGAGAGAGAAGAGAGAGACAGAGACAGAGACAGAGACCTGAAATCAATAATTGTCACTCAATCTGATCCATCTCGCTGGCCTCACAGGTGCGACTCAAAGAACCAGGACTCTCTGCCGGCTCCCAACCTGACCCTCGCTCCCCGGGACCTCCAAAGAAACGGGGCCTCCTCTCAAGCCCATTCCAGAGAGTCCCCGGCCCCGGGCAAGGGCTCCGGGGTGGGCTCGCGAGCCACGCACGGCCTGCCCAGCGAGAGCTCACCGCCGGCCGCGCTCAGGGCTCCTCTCCCCGACGCGACCAATGGGGGGGAAGAGATGGACACGGACGGCGAGATCGACGTGGACGATTGCAATGACTGTGAGTGTTAGCGAGTTGCTGCGAAAGCTTTTATATTTGACGCAGTAGTGTTGAAGATATCGATAATGTGACAGTGTACATATCACAAAAAACGTCCTCTTTAGAGTCAGAAAAAAGAACGCTTTCCTCAAGATGAAAGCTATCACGTAAATGAGCCCTGCGGGTAATTGACTGGATGCCTGCGCAACACCGCCATCTAGTGGACATATGTATCCATAGCACTCGATATTTGTGAAGGAATTTTTTTTAGACTAGACTATAAACAAACCACCTGGCAGATATTCGTTTTAGATATTTGATATTTGTATGAATTAAAATATGAAATCTCTAAATATCAATATACATATCAAATCTCAAAACCTCAAAGATTGGTTTTCAACAATCAATGTTAAAACAATAGCAAGCCAACAGTTTGAGTGCCGACCGCTGGACGATCTCTCCACACTTAACGATGTCGTCGTCTTCCTCCCCCAGACCCGCCCATGTCTTCATCCCTGACATCGCCGCCGTCGTTGGCGTGCACCGCGAGCTGTGGGCTCAGACCTCCTCATCCTCATCCTCTTCCTCCTCCTCCTCCTCCTCTTCCACCCCTCGAGGGCCCCATGGGGGGCCTGCCGGGGGTCTCCTGCCCAGAGCTGGACTCCTTGAGGCAGATGCTGTACGGGGGTGTGGACAGCGAGGAGGCCCGGGAGCGCGTGCTGCAGGAGATCTCCAGGATGCAGGGCAAGCAGGAGGAGAAGCTGGCGGCGGCGCTGCAGGCTAAACGCTGCCTCCAGCAGGTGAGACGCCGCCTGTCACTCAACACTCAACACGCCCCGCCCACCACTGACTGGCAGAAGCCATTTTGAAAAATCCCAAAATGTTGTTCAACGACGTTGTTCGACAAGACTTTTGCGTCAAACAGAAGACAAGAAAAATATGTCAAATGTATTTATATATGCATTATATATACATTAATATATATAAATATGTTTACTTAACATATAACATACAAAATAAGAAAATGCTACAAAGAATATATACAAAAAGTGGATGGAAAATTTTATAATTTGCAATAATAATATAATATATTATATCATAATAACAATAAACATATCTATTTATTTTATTTTACAGGAGTTGGAATTCATGAAGGTGGCCAAGAAGGGTCGCCTGCGGGAGGCCCTGGAGGCCAAGCGCAGCCTGCGCAAGGAGATGGAGAGGCTGCACGCCGACTGGGAGAGGAAGATGGCGGCGGCCGAGGACTCGTGCGGCCAGCTGAGGCAGGAGCTGGAGCGTGAGCGCCGGCTGCGCGTGTGCGACAAGGGCTGCGAGGCGTCGCACCTCCGGGCCAAGTACTCCGCACAGGTACGGACCAGGACCAGGACACGGAGACTTGTTCTATTAATTTAAACCTTAAATCCATACTTTTTCCCCAGAAAGAAAAGAAACATTGTTGTGATTGAATAATAGTAGCACGTAATAGGTGTGTGTGTGTGTGTGTGTGTGTGTGTGTGTGTGTGTGTGTGTGTGTGTGTGTGTGTGTGTGTGTGTGTGTGTGTGTGTGTGTGTGTGTTGTGTGTGCAACTGTGTGCCTGCATGTGTCTGCATATGTTCATAGTTGCACAGTGGTTCTCTTCATGTATCTCTATATACGTATATTAGCTGGAAACTATACTGCTCGTAGCTCCTACGACATTTGAAGCTCGTTTTGGAGTATTCCGTTGTATTCTATGAATAATATTCCCTGAATAATTCTCTTCCATCCTGTTCCGTTCTCCTCCTCCACCCTCCTCCTCCGTCCTCCCCGCTGCTCGGCGGACTGCAGATCGAGGGGCTGCACGTGCAGCTGCAGCAGGCAGAGGCCGACCGTGAGCAGCTGCGGGTGGAGCTGCAGCAGGAGCGGGAGGCGCGGCAGAGCCTGGAGGGTGTGGTCAAGGAGCTGCAGGCCCAGCTGGCCCTGCAGGCGGGACCCACCGCCAACAGCACCAGCACCACCCACACCCACACCAACGGCACCAGCAACAGCAGCGGCAAGCATCCAGGAGGGCAAAACCAGCAGGACAGCAAGGCCACGATAAAATCAGACACGCACCATCAACACATCTCTCAGCACGCTGATTGATCCTGTTGTCAGGAGGGAGGGGGGGGGGATAAGTTATGGCATTAAAAAATACAAAAAAACGAACGCCATTGGCAAAAGTAAAATTTATATGAAAAGAGGGGAGGAAAATGTGGCTCGTTGAGGAATCACATTAGTGGGATAATATATGGATTCATGATGATGAACTGGAAAGTTGTGTTATGTGTGCGCATGTTGTAGAGTGTTAACAAAGAGGGGAACACTTCCCTGGAGGGGGGGTGGGGGAGATCCAAGTCAGTGACTGTCAGAGCTCCCCCCCCTCCCCCGGTCAAGATACCTGACAGCGTTCGTTCAAGGACTTTGTTTTGGTATAAGCTATTTTTAAAGATGTGCAAATACAGTATATCCACATTACATTACTTGAATATTTAGGGGAGAATCGTGTTGTTCTCGAACATTACAAAAGACAGGTTACTCACAACGGAACTCTTGCCAGTGCCACAGAATCCTGGTACATTCAAAGGTATTATTGCTAAACCACTGGAGACAGTTTTACCAAACCAGTTTACCACTATTTACATTCATAACATCGGCTCGCTTTTTTTTGTAACGTTTTTTGCAGATGTAGGCTACTTTCTAAGAAACGGTTGCTCTCCAAGAAGCAGAAGTCGTATGAAATCCTCCCTAAACATAAACGTGTATACCTGCCTGTATATCAGCTTCTTATAGTTTTGTATATTCTACAGCCTGAAGTATTGGAGACTTTGTGTGGTCATGCGTGTCAGGTCCATTATTGTTTAATGCTTAGATATTTTACAAACTTTTTATTATTCTGAACCGACTTTATTTGTTGATCAAACTTTGTCTTTTCCAATATAGTGTTTGTATTGAAACCATAATTATATACAGATGACAAATGTACTTGCCCATATTACAAGCTTTGCAGGTAAAGTTCATATGTCGCCCTCCCATAGAAGATCAATGGAACGATACAAGCTTGTCTTTCCATTGAGCTGCGGTACTTCTGATTTTCTATTGAGTCATGCAAAATAATTTATATTCTGTAATAATTTTCTGCTTGCCGACAAAAAAAGCATTAATTTTTAGTCACTGGTTTTAGGGCTCTTAAATCAATTTATGCTGTTTATATGAACAACATTTCTACATGTATACAAAATATGGATATATATTTTTTTACTTAAAGAAAAAAAAAGAAATTGAAATTGCACTTTTTAAAAAGAAAATTCGCATTGTGCATTTTACTCCCGATTGCATTTTTTCTCGAGTCTCAAGTGAAAAACACCAACTTGGAAAACAGCGCCCACTCCCACTGTGTCCTCAGATGTAAATACCGTCAAATTGTAAATAAGATATTTGTTTGTATGTTTGCTTGCTTCAAACTTAATATAACTATTATTATGGATATTATTATTTCTTGCTCTTACTTGAAACCAAAAAAGAACTCTATATTTTGATTTCCAGTCGCTTTTCATCATGTCTTACCCTAGACTATCATAGCAATGTAAGGGCTTCCTTGCACGATATTTGGATCATGTACACAACGATGAAAACATGCTTCGTTTCTTTGGCTTAAGCTTTTTATTTTTATTTTTACTTTGCTGAAATTACACACTAACGGAATGTTTTACCTTATCCTATTATTGTCTTTATTAAGAGAAAGAACCCTGATGTTTGATGTATTAGAGGGAATCTATTATTAAACTACAGACCAAAAACTTAAAATGACATGAAATCTCTATACCTGCTTCCTCATCGGGTGTCCCAGTTAAAGTGGGTAGAGCGACATGGAGTAGAAATGGCACATTCTTTAGTTGAAATCTTTAGGGGGTCTCAATAATTTTTTAGACACAAATATCACTTCTATGTCTTATTCTTACTGACCCCTGCTAAACATACTGCGGGTACAACGGAGTAGCAATATGGATTGTTTTTAAAGGATGCTGTTGAAGTTTGAGTTTTGACATGGAGTTTAATTTGCGCTTGCTTCACTGTTCCTTTTCCTTCAAAACAATGTATAATACCCATTAAAAATTAAATAAATCCTATTGAAACGTTGTTGCATTCAAATCTTTTTATCAATCAAAAAATATAGATAAGAATCCCAATATATGATACTTTACATTGGAGACATCAATTTGAATATGAACATGAATGTTTCTCATATCCTTCATCTTCAGACCAGGATAACCTAGCAAATAATAATAATAATAATATACAACACAGTTTTTAACCAACAGAATATAAATGGCGGTAATCCACTTGAGTGAATGGCAACAAACTCAATCTCCTACATTCATGGAATACCCATGGAAGACCCCTACCACATATCTTCATGACACATTAGCATCAATAACCACATCTATAACTGCATGCTAATGATAGCCCCTCCCATCTTATTAGCCTGTTACTTCTTCTCCCAGAGGCTTATTGGCGACCTGAAAATCCCCACCAAGGATCCAGGACTGCAGGCTTCTCTCCAGGATTATAGCCTGAGGAGGAAGAAGAAGAAGCAGACTTAGTCAGTGAGTGTCTCTCACTTCTCTCCCCCCATCGGAGCGCCCACAGCGGAAAGGTAAATTAACAAGCAGCAGACCAGCTTCCATGGCTACCTGAAGACCCCTTCCTCACCCTTCGTTGTGGGGAACATGCAATGGACTATGGATGGCAGCAGCAGCAGGTCCCCTGGTGGATGCAGGAACCCAGAGTCACCAGTGCGGAGCACCGGCGTGGATAGGTGGCGAGCCCAGAGCTGAGGAGCTACAACAACACCTTGTCACCGTTGCCCTGGTTACCACAGAAGGTTGGGTTGATGTCCAGTGAACCAGGACAGCAGGAACCAGGAGGACGGGTGGTCGCAGAGCCAGAGTGCCGCTCAGCCATGAACCACATGGCCCTGGCCAACATGGCCCCGGCCAACATGGACGTCTTCGCCTCCCGAGCTGAGCTGCACGCCGCCCACGCCCGCCAGGGCCTCCTTCCTGTCCCTGGGCTCCCTGTCCCCCGTCAGCCTCTCCCCGACCCTGAGCAAGAGGTCATCTTCCCCCGGGAAGCAGCCCCCCGCCGGCAGCACCCTGACCTCCCCCACCCACTCCCTCATGACGTCGCCCAAGCTGTGGCAGAAAGCCTCCATTTCCAGGCTGGCGGAGGAGTTCTTCTGGATCGGGGGCAGCGTGGTGGCGCAGCCCAAATGGAGACTCGGACAGATAAGTAAGACACAGGATACATTAATTGACTGGAAAAATGTGGTCCATAGGTGCAGGCGTCTGTAAGGGATTCTGTGGCGTGAACCCAATTTTCAATATTCCATTTTCCTATTTTGGGGGGAAAATTGATGGGACATTCCCCGTGGGATTCATCATTATACATCATTCTTCCCCGAAGTTTCCTGAAACAGCTTTCAGTTTCTGGGTCATGGAAGCCTAAATGAAATAATGAAACCCTCCAGACTGCAGCAGCAGACTGGTTGGTGGCGTGTGGCCATGCGTGGCTAAAAGGTGAGAGAGTGTGGCCTGGTATCAGAAGTTTACTATAGGGACTGGTGGCTGTCGCAGTGTGAGTATCTAATGGGCATATGGAGGCTGAACAATCCTGCGGGATTATCCTGGCTGGTGGGCCAGGCTGCGTCACGTGCCTCTGGCCTGCACAACCCAAAACAACACATCATATGGACCTTTAAGTAGATCTTTTACTGAACATATTCACTCATTTAGTTAATTCGTTCATGGGACTCAAACTAGGTTGACATTGAACAGAACAAAACCAAACACAACAACCCAACAATTATGTTTTCTATGATTATTATATTATGCATAACAATGACAATATAATTAATTAAAGACCATGCATGGGCCAACCCACGTGGGTCGGAGGCCTCCCACACATATTTCAGAAGTGCTTGTAGCATTTCTGGCAAGAGTGCTGTTTACGCTGAGCCTGAACATCTACTTAACCTGTTGAGTGACGTACCATAGTAATCCTATAAACAACTGCTTGTGTGCTAATGCTCTACAACTTGTCTTCCACTCACAGCAGGGAAACTACCTCATATTGCCTTTGGGTTCGCACTTTGTTTCACACATGAAATGCACATAGTTGCACAAATAACAGAAACATTATCACATGCAGGATATTATCTTAAAAGGCACTCGCCGAATCGTTGCGCAAGGAGAACAGTGTAATAAATCGCCAGCCGAACAGTGTAATAAAAACACAAGAAGCCAAACTGTGATGAAAACAGATTCTATACGAGTCCTTGTGTGTCCCTCAGAGGTCAATGTTCAGTATCACTCATGTTCTCCCGTTCCTCCCGTGCAGTCGAGAGGTGCATGTGCACCATGCAGACCGGCAGCCAGATGGTCAAACTGAAGGGCAAGAAGAAAGGCCTGATGCGCTTCTTCTACCTGGACGAGCACAAGTCCTGCATCCGCTGGCGTCCGTCGCGCAAACACAACAAGGCCAAAAGTGAGACGCCAAGACCTCCAACTCTTGTGGTGTGGAGTCCCTGTTTAGTTGTGATGTGTCTGCTGTAGTTTAGATGACGTAGCTGAACATCAACTTGTTTAGGTTTGTGGTTAGGTTTGTTTGACTCCTAGCCAGGAAGATCCTGGGTTCAAAGTACCCCAATGTCCGTGACAATGTCTCGGCATCATTCGTCCTGCAATCCCCTGTTAAGTCGATTTAAGTGTCTGCTAAAAAAATTACTAAATAGTGATTTAACGGGATGCTGGTGTGGATTCATTCACCATTCTTCAGACAACTGACCTCTCGAGCCAATTACAATCAATGGCTGATTGGACATGAGCAATCTCAGCAGATTTGGGCTATAAATAGTACAAATGACAACTAACTTCTACTACAATTAATCAGAATCTGAATCTGAAACAGCTTTATTGCCTTAGTTTTGTCAAACAAGGAATGTGCTTTTGTGCAATTGGTGCCTAACATTAACCTCCCAAACATTCTTTCTCCCGGTCCTATCCTTTCAGTCACTATTGACTCCATCCATGAAGTGTGTGAGGGCAAGAAGTCTGAGATCTTCCAGCGATACGCAGACAACCGCTTCGACCCAAACTGCTGCTTCAGTATTTACTACGGCGAGCGCGTCAAGAGCCTGGACCTCGTCTCCACTAATGGGGAGGAGGCTCGTACCTGGATCACCGGCCTCAAGTACCTCATGGCTGGTATCAGTGATGAGGACTGCCTGGCCCGGAGGCAGCGCACCCGCGACCAATATCCTCCAAACTTTCCACTCGTATATATATATATATAGGCCTTTCCTTATACTAACTATATACTATATATACTATACAACTATATGATGTTACTCTTACTTTAATGAGGACAGAATGGACAAAGTTTAGAATTCACTTTATTTTGATTATTTACTGATTAATATACCTTTTCCTTTTAATATATGTGTTATTATTAGCAGTCATCCATATTATTATTAATATTAACTTTTTTAAGAGCAACCAACCATCATGGTTAATTGTATGTGTGTGTGTGTGTGTGTGTGTGTGTGTGTGTGTGTGTGTGTGTGTGTGTGTGTGTGTGTGTGTGCATGAGCTTATGTGCGGATGTATAGATGTATAGATGTATACATCTATATACATGTATACATACATATATGTATACATGTACTCACGTAGTACTCATGCTCATGTCATGTGTATGTGTGTTGGACTGACAGCCACACCTGGTGTCCATTGCAAATGTGCCCTCTGGGGACAATAAAGTATATTGTGATTGGATCAGGGTTAGTAATGCCTCTCAGTATTGTAATTCCACCTTAGCTGGGGCTCCACGTGGATCCAACAGACCTTCTCCGAGGCGGACAAGAACGGAGACGGCACACTGAGCATGGCGGAGGTCCACCTGCTGCTGCACAAGCTCAACGTCAACCTGCCGCGCCAGAAGGTCCGCGAGATGTTCAAGGTGAGACGAGACACGCTTTATAGCAAATAATAATAAGAATATATTTACAGTCTGGTTTACAGTCTTCTCAATGATAAACGATTAAATGTAATTGATAATGTTATATTTAATATCATACTTTACTTTTAAACATGATATGAATCTTAAAAGATGCGATAAGACAATATCTTATCTCTAATGTCAGTTTTGAGTACAAATATTATGGTATCATATAGTATCAAATATATGACTTTTACTTGTTTCAAACAAAGCATTGCTTATACAGTATCTTACTATTTTAAAACAGTTTCTTTTTAAAAACATGGCATGATTGTGAGAGCCATAGCATGTAATGTACTGTCCTGTATGCTCTGTTGCTCAGCCCTTATGGCGCGTGTTTGGCTGCCAGCTCGACGCAGGTGAGACAGGAGGTGGTGGCTTCATGGTTATCACTGCATCTCCTCTGGGCTCCACTACAGAACACCACAACGCACCCCCACCTCCTGCCTAATTAGCTGATATATGCAGCACATCATTTCTCCAGGGCTCTATATAGGACATACTGTATATTCTGTCCTGGCTCACCTCAACTTCAATTTATGATGTGTATACCATACAGTACATTTCAGTCTTTTAGATTCGTGGAAAGGACATTTATTATGCCAACAGGTGTGAGGGTGATTAGCCATTAAATGTCATGTGACAATTTAGGAATTTGACTACAATTTTATTTTGTGACATGGTGACATCACAAGTGGGACCATCCACCTAGATGTATGCTGACTAGGTCAGACAACCAGCCTACCCAGTGGACTGTAACAACTGGTCAACTGATCTAGTCAGCATACATCCAGCAGCATATTGTACAGCGCATATATATATATGAGTCGTTCACACGGCTTGGTGTTGGTCTGTGGTCCACAGCTGGCGGACACCGATGAGAACCAGGGCTCGCTGGGGTTCGAGGAGTTCTGCTCCTTCTACAAGATGATGTCCACTCGCCGGGACCTCTACCTGATCATGATCTCCTACAGCAACCAGAAGGAGTTCATGGACCTCAACGACATCGCCCGCTTCCTGGAGATCGAACAGAAGGTATGCAGTGCGGCGAGGAAACACTGCAACGTCGCTGGCAGTGTTATTGTATTCCGCTCATTCAATTGGTTGCAAATACCGCACGATAATTCAAAACTCAATGCGTTGTTTTTCTTTTTGAAGATTGTGGGCGTCTCCAGAGAGCACCTTGTGGAGATAGTGAGCCATTTTGAACCTTGTCCTGAGAACCTACAGCACATGGTACTCGGTATCGATGGTACATGGAAGTTCTGTATCTACTGTATATCACATATTCAATCATACTCTGTGCCTTGCTCGGAGGGTGGTTTCATCCACATTCATTTAAAATGTGTAACCCATTTTTGTTAACACCAATGTAGGTCTTTTGTGGCTACTTGACAATAGACAATATATGTATATATATTTATTTAAAGAAATTCTGAAAAAATTCTGCAACTTCCCTCCAGGATTCACCAATTACATGAGGAGTCCGGCAGGGGATATCTTCAACCCAGAGCACCACATGGTGAACCAGGACATGACCCAGCCCCTGTGCAACTACTACATCTCCACATCTCATAACACCTACCTGACCGGGGACCAGTTTCTGTCCCAGTCCAGGGTGGACATGTATGCCTACGTCCTCCAGGCTGGCTGTCGCTGTGTGGAGGGTAGGAGCCTAAATCTGGCACCTTAACCCACTATTTGTTTCCTGGAAAATGCACAATAATCAAGAGTAACACACTAACTGACAGCTTGTCTGTCTTTCTATCTGTCTTGTTTTTCTTTCTTTCTTTCCTTCCTCCCTCCCTTCCTTCTGTCCTTCTGTTCACCCTTCCTCCCTTCCTTCCTACCCCCGTCCTTCCTTCTTTCCCCCTTCCTTCCTTCCTTCCTCACTCCCTTCCTACCTCCCTTCCTTCCTTCCCTCCCTCCCTCGTCCACTCCCCAGTGGACTGCTGGGACGGCCCAGACGGGGAACCCATTATACACCATGGGTACACCTTAACATCCAAGATCCTCTTCAAAGACGTCATCGAAACGATTAACAAATACGCTTTCACCAAGTCACAGTGAGTGTCTCCCCTGTCACGGGGATGTGTTGCCTTTGTGATATCCCCCAAATGGTGACGGTTTGCTGCCTTCCCATGGAAATAATATGCGTTGTGTGGCTCCTGTGTAGGTACCCAGTGATCCTGTCCATCGAGAATCACTGCACCGTGCCACAGCAGAAAAAGATGGCTCAGTATCTGACGGAGGTTCTGCAGGACAAGGTGGACCTGTCCACCGTCAACATGAATGAATGCAGGAAGCTGCCCTCCCCGGAGATCCTGAAGGGGAAGGTTTTGGTCAAGGTAGAGCATTATTACACCCTACAAAACCCATAGTAATGTTATAACATCAAAAGCACGTGCAGATGTCCTACGGAGATTAAAATCAAGACCAAAATTGTTTTCACATTGAGTCAGAGCAGAGTACCGGTGTAAGCACCAGGTGTAAAGGACACAGTCAACGTCTGTTAATGAAGTCTGTTGTTCTATTAGGGAACACAAGAGCCTTCCTAAATATATGTATGGCTCCGAGTTTTGATATAGGATGTACCTATACAGGCACTGGCTTCATCAAATGGAACAGACCCATTTATTAGCTAATACTGCTACGGCCCTTCACTTATATGGGTCTATTGCTAATCCTGCAGGGAAAGAAGCTGCCGGCAAACCTTGACCCTGCGGTGGAAGAAGGAGACGTGTCCGACGAAGACACCGGAGACGAGGATGACGAGGATGATGACATACAGGCAAACCCAGTGAGACGGACAGATGGATTGATAGACATGAGGACAGACAGACAGACAGACAGACAGACAGATGGATAGATAGTAGGACATCCAGACAGACAAACAGACAGATGGATAGACAGACAGATGGACAGACAGAAGGACATACAGATAGATAGATGGACATACAGACAGACAAACAGACTTGCAATGCAATCTTGTTACATTCAAGCGTCATTTGAAATAAGTGAGCTGTAATCAGTGCTTGATTGTTTCAGGATGAAAATGGCACAGCCGCTGGAACTCAGCCAAAGAGGAAGAAGCAATTTTGCAGGTCCATCTTGAGGAGCTTCAAACGTAAGGTCAGTCTTTTCTCCTGCCTGTTCTCCAGTACTAATTTGTTAACGTATCACATGTCCTCAGTTATAACAACTCAAATCTTTTGGAATTTCAGAGGAAAAAGTCAGTGAAAAAGCGAGTGACACCGGGAGCAGAGCTCAACCTGGCGTACCACAGCCACAAAGAAAACGCTCAAGTTGTTTACCACCCCAAGTAGGAACGGCAACTGTAATCCATAATGCTACCGTCTCCCTTTCACAGTTGTTGCTTATTTAACTTCTAACGCCTTTCTGTACTCAAACTACATCTAGGAAAAGGAAAACCATGAGGCTGTCGCGAGCTCTGTCTGACCTGGTCAAGTACACAAAGTCTGTGCGTGTTCATGATATTGAGACACAAGGTAACATCCACTGAATTCTTAGTGAAATTCAATGTTTTATCTCCTTTTCTCTTCATATCCCCCATATAGTTATAAAAATACAGGGCATTCATGTAAGGGTTTTACTTTCCTTTGTTGACATACTCTCTGCAGCCTACGTGACCAGTTGGCAGGTTTCGTCCCTCAACGAGACCGTGATGAACCAGATCTTACAACTGAAGCCGGGGGAGTTGGTGCGTTTTAACCAGCGTCAACTGCTACGAGTTTACCCGTCCAACTACAGAGTGGACTCGAGCAACTTCAACCCACAGCCCTTCTGGAACACAGGATGCCACATGGGTAAAACAACAACAAAATAGATGGCTTTAGGGAAATGATCAAACTTTGATTTCGAGTTTGTGTTTGTGGCATTTATTGTTCAATTTGGTATTTTCTGTTGTTTCAGTTGCAATGAATTATCAAACAGAGGGCCGGATGCTTGAAATGAATCAAGCCAAGTTCTCAAGTAATGGCAACTGTGGATATATTCTGAAGCCCAAGTGCATGTGTAAAGGTCTGTCCCAAGTTTCAGAATAGGCAACATGGCATTGCAAATACAAACCATTATTGTGCAGATTTAATGTAAGCGTATGCTGGCCTTCCTGAAGGTGCCTTTAATCCTGTGACGGAGGACCCGCTCCCCGGACAAAGAAAGGCTCAGCTAGTGGTGAAGATCATCAGCGGCCAGCAGCTCCCCAAACCCAAAGACTCTGTGTTTGGAGACAGGGGAGAAGTAAGCTATTTACACAATGCTATTTGGACCACATTGATGACCCTCAGTCTGCAACAATTTTTAGCAATGATAACTGTGTGTTTAATTTATTTTGTGCTTCAGATCATTGATCCATTTGTGGAAGTTGAAATTATCGGCCTGCCCGTTGACTGTTCCAAGGAGCAGACCAGAGTGGTGGACGATAACGGTAAACTCAGTCAAGCTACATTCAGGGGGATTCTTCTTTCATTCAAACACATATGAATCACTGACAAGTCCACCGTTGTTATTTCCAGGATTCAACCCCATGTGGGAGGAAACTCTTGTCTTCAATATCCAGATGGCACAAATTGCGCTGGTGCGTTTCCAGGTGTGGGATCATGATCCAATTGGACGGAATTTCATTGGCCAGAGGACAATATCTTTGACTAGCATGATGCCAGGTATATTTCCACAACACTGGGGACATTATTATATGTTATATTATAATGCATGAAGGAATTAAAGTAGCTGAATTCCTTTCCACTGCAATATGTTTTTCAGGTTACCGGCATGTGTATCTGGAGGGTATGGAGGAGGCCTCCATTTTTGTTCATGTTGCTGTCAATGATATAACAGGAAAGGTAAATAACTTGCATATGCGACACACAACAAAATAGCTTTGATTTAAGTTTTTTACGTGGAAACATATATACTATTATTTTCCCTTTGTGAAAAGGTCAAGTCAAATGCAGTACAGGCAGCAAAGCAACATTTGAAAAATGCCGCCAAAAAACACATCAAGGGCCATCACAAGCAGCATGCTGTGGACATCTCGGTTCTGTCGTCCGAGGACGGCCATCCACACCACTTCCCCCGGGACGCAGACTCCTACTCCCAGGACAGCCGGCAGGCAGACCTGTTGCCTGGGGGGTTGGGACCGGCAGCCAAGGCCGCCTTTCACAAGGGGGCCATGAGCGAGCCTGTGAAGCGCATTCACAGAGCTGAGATCCAGCCACCGGAGGCCAGGAGAGGCATCTTCAGCCGGATGTCCTCCACCGTCTCCAGCTCAGGGGTGACCGCTGCGTGTGCGAGACAGAATGACTCTGACCTTGAGAGCCTCTCGCAGATGCCCCGTCCCGATACTTCTGACCTTGTAACCAAGGGTCCGCCACAAGCGACAGAACCTCAGCCTGATCCATCGGAGCACATCTGGGTGATGCACCAGGATAACCCCATAGAGACGCCTGTACTGAAGGCGTTGGGTGAGGGACCAGAGCCGAGCAACGCCTTGGCCATTTCACCCCAGTTAGCACCGGAGACCCAGGCCACTGTTGTGTTCACTCAGCCCCAGCACCCAGAGCATCCTCTCCCCTTAAAACCCTTAGAGCCCTGCGTTAACCCTTCTTTTCCACTCCCCCCACCCATCCCCCCAAACATCCCCCCACCGTCCCCTGCAAGGGTAAGACGGACCTTAGAGGCCCCTCAGAATCGGCGACCGTCCTCGCCAATACGAACCAAGGCCCGCTCGCAGAGTTGCCCGCGGAGGCGGACCACCTCCCCACACACACCGTCGGTGAACCGCAAACCTGCCATCCAATGGCAGAAACCCCTTGCAGAGATGTACGCCAGCTACAGCCACCAGGTGAGGCCTATACCGAACGGACTCTGCCTGTCTGACAGCGTGTCCAGCAGCGATGCCAGCACAGACAGCCTGGAGCTCATGCCTTCCTGCGTGCCAGCTCACAGAGACCAGCGTGAAGGCACCTTGCAGAGAGAGATGAATGCCCTCTTTGACCAGAAGATGAGGGAGATACGCTGCAAATCACCCATTCTTTTCAGTGATGAGTTGTGACTGTTCCATTCAGACATAGGCGTCTCACAATGGCGTCTGCATATAGAATGTGCTTTGTTCTTTCCCTGTGTATTACATTAACAACAACAAACAAACAAATCAAGTTTTTTGTTTTGATTTCTATTATTTATTAGACAGATCCACACTTTTTACTGACTACAATCATCACAGATCAGTAGAATTGCATGAGAGAAACGAATGCAAGGGGAATACCAGGTGACGACAATAAGGGAAAAAATTGTGCATTGCTAAACGAGTCTGAGTACAACTTTAATGTGTAGTTGTCTCGGAAAAGGGAACAGAATTAGATCATTAGTCTGGCTTCATTATTTAAAAAAAAAAATATTAGCAATGAAATTCTGATTTGATATGCCTAATGATGACAAAGCATATTTTGTATGGTAAAACAAATCTATGATTTGTGTTTTCAGGATATTACAATTATTTGATGCTATTGCCAACTGTACAAAGCAACCATATATGTAAAATGTAAACTACAGGGGCATACATGTGTATTGCAAATAAATGTAGTTATATATGCAGGTATATTTGTTAATATACCTCATATGTCTGGGGTGTACATTCACATATTTTTATAACAATATATTGATATAATAATATATGTAATACATGCTTATTAATCAAAGAAGATGATGCATCCTTCTAAATTAATAAATGTTATATGAAACATGCTTGCCATATTGCCCATTAATATTGAATTAAGATTCTACAATTTGTGAACAGCAATTCTATAGCAAGTTATGCTGCACTCATGCGGCCACTTTATCCGAGGAATCCTGAGATGTGTTTACATTAGTGGTCTTCAAGCGCTGACTCAGTTCTTCAGACAGCACAGTGCAGCAGGATTTCTGCAAGAGGCATAAAATTGGGTGAATACTTGAAAATATAAGGTGTGTGTGTGCGTTAGTGTGTCTTTGTGTGTGTATGCATGTGTATTCGTGTGTGAGTGTGTGTGAGTGTGTGTGTGTGTGTATCTGCGCGTACATGCGCATGTGTGTGTGTGTGTGTGTGTGTGTGTATGTGTCTTTTTCAACAAAGCAGCGTTGAGTAATGTAACAGCCTCGAGTAGTACATTCAAATGTACAAGCATGTACACATACACACACACACAGACATCGGTACGAGTATGGGTTTGTATGAAAGACTAGCATACATCAGCACCTACCCTCTGGTCGCCAGCGGTGCTGCGGCTCCGGGCGGTGAGCTCCAGGACAGCCAGCACCAGGCCCACCACCAGCCCCAGGGCCAGCACCAGGAACATGCCCTTCAGGCTGTGGGGCTGGAGGGCGGAGGACTGGGCCGAGTCCACCGTGCAGCTGCTGGCCCACCACTTGCTGCGCAGGTAGGACAGCTCCCCCGCCTCGCTCAGCTGCAGGATGGCCACGCTGAGGTTCTTGATCAGCGGTGAGTCTGGGAGAACAAAATAATCATCTAACTGATGTATGTTCGTATGTATGTATGTATGTATGTATAGTGTGTGTGCGTGTGTGTGTGTGTGTATATGTATGTATGTATGTAAAGTATGTATGTACAGTATGTAAGTACCGTATGTATGTATGTACCGTATGTACTGTATGTATATGTGTATGTGTATGTATGTATATGTCAGATGGATATATGTAGACATATTGACCATTTAGAAAGTTTTCTGAAACCTGATCAGGCCTTAAATCAGTTTTCTTACCCAGGGGGGCAACAATGCTGTAGCCTCTCATTCCGATGACTTCATGCGCTCTGACCAAGTCACAGTGGCGAGCGACCGCCAGGTCCAGCGACACAGACTCTCCAATGAATGCAAAGTTTCCCTCCCTCGCTCGACGAACGCCCTCGTCCATAGAGGTGACAAAACTATTGATCCTCTCCATGTGCTCGTAGATCCTGCGGTAGGATGGGTTGTTGGAATTCTGCACACAAACCAAAAAAGGCCATTGCAATACACAATAGGTGTAGTGTGTTGTTGTGATCTAAGCAAGTACACAAGCTGTTCTCAGGAGTCACACCAAAAACACCAACACCAGGCCAGGCTTACTTTGAAGAAGGCGAGGGTGGAGGAGCCGGCCAGGCAGCCGTACTCCATCCTGTCCTGATTGGCCAGGTCTTCGAAGCCTTTCACCGTCGCCTGGGGGGCGTCTGAGGCCTT
The DNA here is from genome assembly GCA_002895965.2 of Coryphaenoides rupestris. Lineage (NCBI taxonomy): Eukaryota > Metazoa > Chordata > Actinopteri > Gadiformes > Macrouridae > Coryphaenoides > Coryphaenoides rupestris. Next base: position 299,229 of record PIJE02000065.1, on the reverse strand, counting down.
GGAGGAGCTCAGGTTGGAGAAGTAGCAGGCCAGTAGCACCACAGCAAACAGCCACCAGCTGCAGCAGACGATCCTCACAGACAGCGCCTTGGGGTGAGGACCAGCACCTGACCACCCAAGAAGAGACCCAACAAAAATGCTGAACAAAAAGAAGGTACATTGAACAATTTGGGAATGATTTTAAAGGAAGTTGGGTTATATTCCTTTCCTGTCTGTTTTACATTTAAATATACAGTATACAGGATATATATGTTATGTGTATGTAAGATGTACTTTGTACCTTGTAGGGTTAGAGCTCCAGCTGCGAACCACAAGCTGTTGAGCAGGCTGAATTTGTTCTCTTCACCGCTCGGTTGGCTCCACTCACAAGGGCTGATTCTACACATTGTGTCACAACACAACTACAGACATTACACTTTCACACCAAGCCACTAGATAGAACAACATGATCAGGAGCTACAAAGTCATGTCTCATGTCTACAACGTCTATACAGTACATAAGTCTTCCTGACCTGGCGGATAAAAAGACGCAAAGGGCCGTTCCTAGGTAGGCCACGAGGATGCCGATCCAGGTCTCGGCTGAGAAAGGGCTGAGGAAATCCAAGAAGCCGGCCGACTCTGAGATGTCTTTCTGCAGTAGGATGCTGATGCCCGTCTGCATGTAAGGTTTGGTCATGGCTACCGCCTTCTCCCGAGTGGCCGTCAGAGTCAGTGGAGCCACAGCCAGGTCTGCCTCCTACAGCAGAACACATCCATATCCAAGTCGGGTCAATTGTATTTTGTATAGCCCGTAATAACCATTACAGTCTCAAAGGGTATTAGACCACACCAGTGCTAACTGAGAGAAAGACTCCCCACATCCAAAGTGCAGAAACCCAGGAACGGTTACATATTGAATATCTGGTAAATAGCATTAGCTGGCCTTAACCATAGTAATTATCGGTTTTTGTGGCTTGCGTGTCATGGTCCTTTACTTACACCTCTCACCACCTCTCCGATCATCCCATTCCAGTTCCCACTCTCGTCCTGTCGGCCATACGAGGCGTCCTTCACCAGCTGCACTTTGAACCTGAAGCCCAACTTTTTGGCCAGCTCAGAGAGCAGGTCCATGCAGTAGCCTTCCAACTGGGAGCCCTTGGACATGGTGTATGGATCTTGCTAAAAAAAAAAAAGCCAAGTCAACATAACATGAGTATGAGTATCGCATAACATATACTGTATGTACAATCACTAACAATTGATTGGCTTGAGGCTTAAGATAACATGCTACCTTTATTGTTGTTATCCTCAGCTCTGATTGCGCTAAAGAAACACAAAGCAACACATGTACATATTGTTATTTTGATTCTCAACCATTGAGCAGTACTTCATAAAATTGCTAAGCAGCGTTTGTGAGAATCAGAGAATGGCAGCCATTCAAACACCAGACCATGGGAGATCAAAAAAGCATCCAAACACACACAAAGAAAATCACCATTACTAATGTTTTGGAGCTGCCACAAAGAACTGCCATAGCCACTTTTTGGATAAATGCCTGCAATCTGGACTGACCCGAGATGAAAAGCACTCTAAATTTATCAAAAATCAAAGGGGAGCATTGTTTGATCGCCATCTTCAGCCCTAGAGTGCATGAAGTGTATGAGGTGAATGCGGGGTCGCGACGATGACCGATGCCCTCCGAGTCACCCACAAGTTTCCGGTATCCTAGAGATCTTGCCATTCTCCGTTCCCCCCCTTTTTTTTTTTTTTAAGGCATCTGCCAACACCAGAGTCTCTCAAGGACCAGTCAAAAACGGATGATGTTAGTTGAAGGCATCACAAAGGCGTGCCGCTGGGAGGTGGGAGGGAAGTCAGAGAGTATCAAAAGCCCCGATTCACGCTGGGGCCTGGGAGCGCCATCAATACAGCCGGGCGATCCTGACAACCACCAGCTCTTCCTTTTCAAAAGATGACACGTAGACAAGCTCTTCGGGCTCCTGTCATTTCTTGGCCCCTCTGAAGACATAGGCTCTTTGTATGTTCTATGGACTTGATTTATTTTGTCATTTTTTTGTGAGGGATTCAGCTGGCTGGCTTCCTGTTTCTACACGGCTGTGAGCGGGGAGCATGCCAGACAGGATGCGAATATTTGATACCGTCCCCATCCCAGCTGCCTAGTCGATCCATGTGTGTATTGTCAAGCCACAAGAGGCTTTGACTGTATCCAGCAGTGAAAATGACACAAGCTAGGCAGCATGAATAAATAGGAGTCAATCAAACTAGATTGCATGCACTCTCATGTTAAATAATAATGGTATCTAATTGCAAACCATTGAATGCATTCTTACACAGGTGATGTCTTCCTCAAATTCAGTTTAATCTCCGATACAGTTTGACGTCTACTACAACAACCCAATGTTGTGCCATGTTAGCAGGTTAGATCTGGCATTGCTTGTATTGCTCTGGATACATGTGGAATGGTCAATAATCAATAATAAGTTGCCACTTACCAGCAGTACATGATCCTAAGTCCAAAAGGAGCCCAGTAACACACACCAGGCATCCCAGCAGCGTACATCTGGAATCAATCTGCATCCTTTACGTCATGTACAAAATGAAGACATCACATGGTAAATACAATGCATGAAACACATGACGTCAATGTGATAAAAACAACACTTATAAGTCAATGAAAAAGTTGATTTTAACTCTCCAGAAGCATACAAGGCTAATATTAATAAAATATACTGTATATAATGTTGAGTTACTAGAAAGGTTCATGGGTAGAGAATACAGCACAACATATATCTCCTGGTAACATACCTGACAGGGCGATGTAATGTTTAGGGTCACGCCGCTACCGAGAGACCCTAGTGCACGGGGCGGTGATGAAGGAGGTTGTGAAGTTTCGAGATGAAGACCAGCAAAGAAAACCCACAAAGTTTGGTGGGTGGAGAATATGGAGAAGAATATAATGGGTGTTGAAGAGGGGGAGGTTCTTTCTCCAGCCTTAAGGCTTTGCCTTGACCAATAAATGTGAAAATAATTTCTATTAGATTGTATTAGAAGTACATACTGTATAATGGTATTCACTTTATATAGTAGTTATTGTGTATGCATATTGTGCCTTGTTCATGAGGTTTCACAAATGTGCTTCCTCTGTCCTTATTTGATGTGGAAATGTGAATTCTCCGTTTATCTAATCCAGTTTATCTTGTACCGGCTGCCCCTGGGAAACGTTGAAAGGCTGATGACCTTGTTTTAACATTTGAGTCACTGGATGGACTACAGGAGAAGCTAACCACCTGGGAGACGGAGCTGGAATTAAAGGGGCTCAAAGTGAACACTGCTAAAACCAAGATAATGATATCAGGTCCTCACTTAAATTCCCTGAGAGACTCTGGAAAACACTTGTGTGTTTGCAGAAAAGGGGTTGGAAGTAATTTTATCTTTTGCAACGGTTGTTCACGCTGGACCCACAAGAAATGCAGCAACATTCGGGGCAAACTGATTCCTGATCCTGCCTTTAGATGTAGTAGGTGTCTTGGTACGGCACGACCCATTGACGGTAGACCCTGTGACCGTGTGGTTGTCGGAGAGCAGGAGCTGGGAATTGTTGACTACTTTTGTTACCTTGGGGGGACACTATTTGTCCCGGTGGTGGCTGTGAGCTTGCCACTATTCACCACTACGAGAACAAGAAATGCCTGGGGAAGGTTTAGGGAACTACTACCTATGCTACCAAGCAAGAGCCTGTCTCTGGGTACTCGAGGAAAGGTCTATAGCACTTGAACTGGGTTGCTCTATGCTAGTGAGTGCTGGCCAATTTAGAAAAGCGATCAGTCCCGGTTAGAGAGGTGAGAGAAGTATGTTGAGATGGATGTGTGGATATATTGCTGCCTCTCCTTCAACAAATGTACTCTTTGTAAGTCGCTTTGGATAAAAGCGTCTGCCAAATGCCCTAAATGTAAATGTAAATGTAAATGTAATGTAAAACCTGAGGACGGGGTGAGCTCTGATGCCCTCTGTCTGAGGCTTGGGATCACTTGCCTCAGCACTACGAGACCGACACCTTCGGTGGCCCGGCCATGTGCAGCGTAGTGCCTCCTGGATCAATAAGATTCAGGTGGACGAACCCAGGAGGGGAAGTTAGGAGGAGTTAATGTTTTTTTATTAGGCATTTATTACAAATCAGTCCAAAATAAGGTGGGAGGTACCAAGTGTATAGTGAGTCCCATCCCCATACAGCGGTAAAACACGCATTTTAAAAAGAAAAAAAAACAATAAATTTAAATTTGTCCCCCGCCTACTTAAAAAAAAAGAAGCGACGCGCCTTCCTTGTTTTGCATACCACTGCATAAATAACGAACAGTCCCTAATGGAGAACATTATGGTTTGAGAACAATCGTAGGCTATCATCACTAAAAATGTAAGGAAGAAAAACACCCTCAAGTATAGAATGACATATTCATATGCAACGAGAATGACACAGATCACCTCACTGTTCGCTACCAACATCTATAACGCTCAATAAAGGTATACGCTATTCGATGTGATATAATTGCTTGTCACCTTAACCTTATAAAAACGTGGAGGAAATGGTTTGCGTGTTATATGTACAGATAGGTCTGCGTTAATAACGATAATATGGCGCGCAATGGTGGTGTCGATGTTTTTCTCAGCGCTGTAACACTGCGTGTGCTGCAAGGTGAGGCCAGATGCGTTGCGATGAACACGCTGACCAATCGGGCGCCGATGCGCGTTATCAGCGAGGTGCGGCTACGCTCCACCATTGGCTGTGTCCGTTTCACCAAAGGGGCGTATTTTTCAAGCCATCTTGACTGAATATTTAGCTTCATCCAAGCCACTAACTTGATATCTACAGGATTCTGATACCCTGGTTTTGACATGCGACCACATTGAAAACGTATAAACCACAGCTATAAAATAATATGGAGTTAAAATGCGAGTGTCCGAAGTTATAATGGACGGCTGATATATGGAAGATGACGCTGTCGCCTGTGAAATCACCGGCTAGCTAAGAGCTAGTGGTGGTCTGACTGGAGAAGCTAGCATGTCCGCCTTGTCTGTAGTCAAGTCACTAGCTGACATTTAGATAGGGCACATAGTTGCTTTTTTTTTCCTGACAACACGCATTGCTCTGGGGACAGCACTCGACAAGGTAATTTGCTCAGCGTTTACCAATATTTAGCTCGGGGAGATATCGCAGTGTCCTAAACGTTATCGCATCACAGTAGAGAATCTGTTTGCAATGCAATGGTCTCGTATCGCGTCTGTAGCAAAGCGAAGGCCCCCGTCTTGTTCACATTGCTGCTGCTGCGTTGTGTGTACGGAAAATAACAATACAGTTTGACATGATGCGTGGTATGCACTCGCCACCCGTGTACTATTGCCACAGATAATTAGGCAACTCATCAACTTGCAACACGAGTGTTGTCTCTGTCGTTGTTCGTGGGAAAATGGCTGACAAACGTTAAAGCTCGGCTTGGTATTTATCGCCCTTCAACCGAACTACGCACAGCAACATGGGGGGAAAATAGAGAATGCGGGCGTGTGATTGGCTCCCGGGTAAAGCGAGTACTTGATTGACTACCGATTCAACCAATCAGAAGTGCGCTGTGTTGCATGGAGGTAGTACTTTTCAATGAAGAAGTTTGTGCAGCTTTGCTCTCTTGGCCAATACCTTCTTTCCAAGTGGTTTGATCAACTCATTGTAATAATGATCCCTGTTTTATAATTGTACTGATGATAATCCAAGTTTCTCTACGAATAATGCACAACTGTCATTGATTAGCTTATGAAAAATATTATAAAAAGTGGTTCAAACGTATTTGATAATAATTATTGTAATGTAATGATAAAACCATTCATTATAATGTATAAATTCTAATGTCCTTTTGGCAAATATTGCTATAGCAGTCATTGGCTGTCACTATTAATGATATTATGTTCACTTTTGGATTGTACCTGGGTTTGACACGTATGTACAATAAAGTCAGCCACCACTAAATACACCAGATAATGTTCATCTTTCTAGTGTGTCCGGTTTTAACCAATCCCTCCTCCATTACAGGGGGCAGGTGCCACCCTGGATGAGGCAGGTGAGGGGAGGGGCATGTGAGACAGCAGTTAACAGGTTCAACATGGGCAGGGGCCGAGGCAGGGGCAGGGGCAGGGGCAGGGGGCCGTCTGGCCAGTTTCGGCCCCCCTCACCGTACCGGCTGCAGCTGTCTCCCTCCAGAGAGACGTTGACTTACGCCCAGGCCCAGAAAATAGTGGAGGTGGATCTGGACGGCCGGCTCCACCGGATCAACATCACGGATCCTCTGCCGGTGATCACGGAGGACGAGATGATGGCCCAGGACCTGTCGGAGTGCAACAGCAACAAGGAGAACAGTGAGCAGATGCAGAGCAAAGCCCGGTCCTGGAGGAAGCCCCCCAATGCCAAAGGCCGGAGGAACGGCAAGAGCGTGCCTCACCGCACCGCTGCCCAGTCGCCCGAAGCTCCCGCTGACTCCCACCAGCAGCACTCCTCCTCCCAGCAAGCCGCCCCCCTGCCCGAGCCCGTGTTCCGCGTGCTGAGCTCAGTTTGCCCCTCGGACGCACCCCCGCTGCCCGCCGCCTACTACCACTACACGGAGCAGCCGTCCGGCGAGGGGGAGGAGCACCAGGCGCCGGCGGAGTATGACATGGACGAGGAGGACCTGGCATGGCTGGAGATGGTCAACCAGAAGCGGGTGTCGGACGGCCATGCCTCGGTGTCGCCTGAGACCTTCGAGCTGCTGATCGACCGGCTGGAGCGCGAGTCCATCGTGGAGTCGCGCAACCAGGCGCTGGCCCAGAGCACCGTGGACGAGGACGCCTTCTGCTGCGTGTGCCTGGATGACGAGTGTCTGAACAGCAACGTGATCCTGTTCTGCGACATCTGCAACCTGGCCGTGCACCAGGAGTGCTACGGCGTGCCCTACGTCCCCGAGGGCCAGTGGCTGTGCCGCTGCTGCCTGCAGTCTCCGTCGCGGCCCGTGGACTGCGTGCTTTGCCCAAACCGCGGCGGCGCCTTCAAGCAGACAAGTGACGGCGGCCACTGGGCGCACGTGGTCTGCGCCATCTGGATCCCTGAGGTGTGTTTTGCCAACACAGTGTTCCTGGAACCTGTGGAGGGCGTCAAGAACATCCCGCCTGCCCGCTGGAAGCTCACCTGCTACCTGTGCAAGCAGAAGGGCCACGGCGCGTCCATCCAGTGCCACAAGGCCAACTGCTACCGCGCCTTCCACGTCACCTGTGCGCAGAAGGCCGGCCTGTTCATGAAGATCGACCCGGTGAGGGAGACGGGCGCCAACGGCACCACCTTCACCGTGAAGAAGACAGCCTTCTGCGAGCACCACTCACCGCCTAGTGCCAGCCACGGCACTGGCGGCGGTGACGAGGTGGGGGAGGAGCGGCTGGTGGGGGGCCGGGGCAGCAGGGGTCAGAGGTCGTATACACAGAGCTCTCCCTCGCCCAGCAAGAAGAACGACGCCAAGGGGCAGAAGAAGAAGGGGAAGAAGGCCTCGGGCAGCCGGCGCTCTGCGGTGCCAGTGCTGCTTGTGCCTCAGATCCCCTCGCACAGGTCAGACCCTCATAGTGGTAATGATACGGTACTGAGACCCTCATAGTGGTAATGATGTGGTACTGAGACCCTCATAGTGGTAATGATGTAGTACTGAGAACCTCATAGCGGTAATAATGTGGTACTGAGACACTCATAGTGGTAATGATGAGATACTAAGACCATCATGGTGTTAAGGAAACTGTACTGAGACCCTCATAGTGGTAATGATGAGGTACTAAGACCATCATGGTGTTAAGGAAATGGTACTGAGATCCTCATAGTGGTAATGATGAGGTACTGAGACCCTCATAGGGTTAATGATGAGGTACCGAGGCCCTCATACTGGTAATAATGATGAGGTACTGAGACCCTCATTGTGGTAATAATGAGATACTGAGACCCTCATAGTGGTCATGATGTGGTACTGAGACCCTCATAGTGGTAATGGTGAGATACTGAGACCCTCATTGTGTTAAAGACTTGCTGACTGAGACGGACACATTCCAGGTTCACAAAGTCCACACAGTTATTTTTTGCTTGAAGCATAACTCACAAGAGGAGTCACATCTGCTGGTCCATTACATGGGTGGAGCGAAAACAAGCATTGTGATTAAAACAAAATTACACATATAAGTATGATAGTTACATCAATCTGCAGAACCTCAATGTGTCAGCATTATTATTATTATTATCTTCTAACTTTATTGAGTCATATTATTGGAAGCCGCATGGTACGACGGGAACGAGTTCCATCAATGTTTCCATTTGACGCCAGTTGGATCACACAAAACAAAAAAGTCCTGCTGACTATAATGGCTATTAACTGGCGTCTCCTCAGGCTCAACAAGATCTGCACGGGCGTGGCAGTGCAGAGGAAGAATCAGTTCATGCAGCGGCTCCACAACTACTGGCTCCTCAAGCGGCAGTCCAAGAACGGCATGCCCCTCATACGGCGGCTCCACTCCCACCTGCAGGCACACAAGACCACGGAGCTGGTGAGGCTCGCCCCGTCCCCCACACCAACCGCCTCAAGGCTGGTCTCTCACCTGCAGACGATTCTTTTGGGTTGATAAGGTTCTTAAAGAGCTCCTATTATTACTATACCACCAGGTGTGAGTGTGATGAGCCACCGCAAGCCGTTTCAGAATCTCCGGCGTGTGACATCAGACGTGGGTAGATACTGGGTAGATCAGGCTACCAGTTGCTGCAAAACGGCTTGTAGTGGCCAATTACACTCACACCTGGTGGTATAATAGGAACCCTTAAAGGTCCTGTATGTAAGAATAATTAATCCATTCAGGGACTACATGTAGGATTTTACAGCACAAATCACTTTAAATTGCCAGTTTGTAAGCAGGTTGTGGTTGAAGTTAAAACATGAGAGCTTCCCCGAGTCTCTCTGTTGCGTAGAACAGCTTTTGGGATGATTTCTCTTATATTTGAGTCGGGTCAGATTTCGCGGGAAGTGACATGTAAGCGTGGATAATTAAAATATATATTTCATAGGTTTTTTAAATGTGTACAAGGTTTAAATATGATTAGAACTAATATTAGTTTCTGATTGTTATTGTCTCAACCCACGGAGCTCAGAATCCACTTGATTCTTACATAATAGTACCTTTAAAAAGGAGGTGTGTGTGTGTGTGGTGTGTGTGTGTGTTTGTAGAAAGAACCTGATGGGAAGCTGTGCGCCGCCAGAGACGAGCTCCGCTACTGGCAGAAGCTGAGGCAGGACCTGGAGCGGGCCCGGCTGCTCATAGAGCTGATCCGCAAGAGGGAGCGGCTAAAGAGAGAGCAGGTGGATGGCTCAAGTCTGCAGTATGTGTGTTGCGGCATTTAAGCTAGGCGGGCTCGCTAGATGTGTTCACGTTTGCAAGTTCAGCAGGAAGTTTGGGCTTCTCTCTCTGTGAAACCGGTTTCTGGTTACAAGTGGACTTGCTTGTTTTTTTTGTTTGTTTTTTGTACCATGAAGAAAATCTAAGTGGTATCCGTTTGCTCCACATGGTGGTGAATGCATACTGTCGAGGCTTAGCCTGCACCTGCAGGGGTGGTCATTTAATTTGGCCTCTGCAATTAGCTAATCGTGAAAGGTCAAAATGAATTCATAAAAAAAATGTATGTATAAAGACGTCAGTAAATCTGACATTGTTACAACTATGTTAATAAAATCAAATGACAAACTGCTACAACTCACTATACTAAATAAAGCAATTGCGGCAGTAGCCCGGTAAAGGCATGCTTGCTCTATCATGATGATCCGATGTGTCCACGTCTGTGCAGATGAAGGTCCAGCAAGTGGCTCTGGAGCTGAAGCTGACCCCGGCTCTGGTGCTGCTGCGCTCCACGCTGGACCAGCTGCAGGAGAAAGACAGCGCACACATCTTCTCTCAGCCCGTCAACCTTGTAGAGGTAAGTGCCTTTCAGACAGGAACTCTGGAATCTGAGATGATATTTGCTTTTGATGATAACGTGTGATTGACCTGGCTGGTGAGGTGTTCAGGTGTTTTGATTTTTGGATTTTATTTGTACTTTTCCACACTGCAATATACTGTATGTCCACACTGGTTTCACTAGTCCAATAGACCTTGTGTGTGTGTGTGCGTGTGCGTGCATGTGAGCGTGCTTGCGTGTAAATGTTGCACAAGCAAGATCCAGAACCAACATATAAATTGACAAACCTAATTTCTAATTCTAACAGGATAAAAAACTATTTGTTGACTAGTGTACATATTTTTTCGGTAATAAGGTCCCATGATGGGGGACTGTGGAATGGGGCGTGGCTTAGGTTCTCCTATGCCGACCTTGCACCGTAGTGACTGTATTGTTGCGCCCAGGTTCCAGATTACCCGGAGTTTATTTCCCAGCCCATGGACCTGTCCACCATGCGGGCCAAGCTGGAGGCCCACGCCTACTGCTGCGTGGCCGACCTGGAGCGCGACTTCGACCTCATGGTGGCCAACTGCCTGAAGTACAACTCCAAGGACACCATGTTCCACAAGGCGGCGCTGCAACTGCGGGAGGTGGGCGGGGCCGTGCTGAGACACGCCCACCGGCAGGCCCAGAGCATCGGCCTGGACCCCAGCTCCGGCCTGCACCTCCCCGACTCGCACAACAAGCACGGCTTCTACCAGTGCTCCTGGGATGACAGTAAGCCGGCTGTTTGGGAAAGGAAATGTGGCAATATTAAAATTGGGAACATGATTGGTGGAAAGTTTGATTTCTTGGTTCTTTCGAGAGTCAGATTTGTGTCCTTTTTTGAGGGTTTTAAGTTACGAACAAACAAAACCAAGATGCAATTGAAATTATGTCACATCCAGAGATTCAGATGTTTATTAAGTAAATAAACTGTCATGTATATTATATTACTCCATCAACCTCTTTTGCATTCCACTTCCCTTTCAGTCGACTCCATTTTGGACCCGGAGAACCGGCTCCACCTGACCACAGAGGAGCAGCTGAAGACGCTGCTGGACAAGCTGGATGTGGTGGGGTCCACACGCGCCAGCGGGGGGCGCACCAAGCGCATCCGCCTGCTGCGCCGCGAGATCAACACCCTCCGGCAGAGGATGAACCAGCAGCAGCTCGGCACCCAGGCCGCTCACGGCAAGGCAAAGAAAGACCCAAAACAGGAGGAGGAGGACGAGGAGGAGGAGGAAGGAGGAAGGAGGAAGAGGAGGAGAATAAGGAAGACAAGAAAAAAGCAGACGTCAAGAAGGAGAGGAAGAAGGGAAAGAAGGACATGGCCGACAACGGACCTGTAACATTAGCGTCCACCCCGGGGGCAGGTGAAGCAATTTGCATAATAATCTAAATCTTATACAATGATGCATCATGTTTATATTGTTTAATGTTTATATTGTACACATATTAACAATGATTGTTTTTTAATAATATTTAAGTGTCTTGTATTATATGTGATATGACCATGATATCAATTAAATGCAAACCAACTTTATGTACTTGTACTCGAAAGCTCTGTAGTTTTTTGTGGTCACACACGTCACACAAGGGCTTCCTCTGTATCTGTATTCCCTAACGGCCCTCACCTCTGCAGACGACTCTCCCCCTGTGTTGGAGCTCACGGGCCCGGTGTCGTCCCCCCGGCCGGGGGACGCCCCGCTGGAGCCCCCTGTCCTCGGCATGGCCCCCGGGGGCCGCCGCTCACCCGGCCGCTCCTACAACAAACGGCAGCGCTCGGTGCGCAGCGGGGGAAAGGGCCACGGCGAGGACGAGGCGGAGGTCGGGGAGACGGCGTGCCCCCAGCCGGAGGCGATCCACGAGGTCACGCCGCTGGGCCACCCGCCCCCCGTGGCCCTGGCCCCGCCCCCACTGGCCGGCGTGGGCCGCCGCACCTCGGTGCTCTTCAAGAAGGCCAAGAACGGTGCCCGGCAGCTGGGCAAGAATAAAGCGGCATCGGGGGAGAGCACAGCCAATGGCCTGGATGGCACGGGCGCCGTCTCGCTGTTGTTCTCTGCCACACCCACAGCCACGCCCACAGCCATAGCCACGCCCACACCACTGCCCTCCGCTCCCTCCCCCCACCGCCTGAGGTCCAGAGGGCCCAGCTCTGACGGTGAGCCGGAGAGGCCGCTGCTCACGCAACTCCAGCAGGAAGGTACGGTCTGGACAGTGCTGGCCACCACAGACCTCACAGAAGGCTCCATGTTTCTGAACGCTGGTGTTGTTTGTGTGGTCGCTAACCCAAAGAAATGTTCCATTGCTTTAGGCTTAATGAACGGCCTTGGAAGACACAACGACGTCTGCTCAGACCCATCCAACGACCAAACGCTCAAGTTGGTATCCAGTGTATCCATTATTCATTTTCTCGAAATATTGTGGATTTGTAATTGTTCTTAGTTTAGAGTGTAATTGTTCTTTGTGACTATAGCATCAAGTCAATCTCTCTCTCTCCCCCTCTCTCTCTCTCTTTACTTTACAACTGTAGTGGCTCTCCACCCAAACGAAGTCGAGGAAAGCCTGCTTTGGCTAAGGTCCCCAACAGTGAGAACACGGTTGACATTGCTGGTTCAGGTACATACTGTTGTTATTATTATTATAACTCACCATTACCTGTATTATTGAACATTCATATCAGATGGCACAATCCACACTCGGATTAGGGCCCTATTTCAAGAAGCTGGATTTCCGGGTTGACCCCGAAGTCAGAATTCAGTGAATGCCGGAATTTAGGGTTTCAGCCGTGTGTATGCAGGAACGACAACTCTGCTTTCCCTGGATAACGGGGTAGAGCTCACGCCACTGGACCTGGTTTGGGCAAAGTGCCGGGGCTACCCATCATATCCAGCGATGGTGAGGAAGAGTTTTACCAGCGCTAGTATTTGGCTGTATTTGGCTAAAATGCTTTGTGATTGTTACAAAATGTCTACCATCGATGTACAACACATTCTAGGTTTTTCATTTATTTATTAAAATGGAAGAACACTAATCCGTTTAAAATGTTTCGGCTGATTCAACACAACGGCAACTTTTGAATTACAGCGGTTTTTTTAACCTCTGTCTGCTTATGGAGTTCTTGTCATGACCCTGCGTCGCGGTGTACCCCAACAGATTGTCGACCCTGGCATGCCCCAGGAAGTCGTTCTTCACAACGGCATCCCCATCCCCGTTCCACCCATGGACGTTCTCAAGCTGTGTGCCCGGAGGGAAGAGGAGGCCGGCGAGAAGCTCTTCCTGGTGCTCTTCTTTGACGCGAAAAGGACTTGGTAAGAAATTATTCTGAATCAAACAGCATTGCCTTATTTTTTGCAAACAAGGAATGTGCTTTTGTGGAATTGGTGCATAACATTGAACATTAAACAGAATAAATAAAAAAAAAGAAAATAATTTTTTTTTTACAGAAAATTAATTCTCTATATATTACACTATATACAGTTGTGGTCAAAAGTTTACATCCACTTGTAAAGAACATGTATGTCATGGCAGTCCAGTTTCCAATAATTTCTACAACTCTTATTTTTCTGTGATAGTGATTGGAGCACATACTTCTTTGTCACAAAAAACATTCATGAAGTTTGGTTCTTTTATGAATTTGTTATGGGTGTACTGAAAATGGGACCAAATCTGCTGGGTCAAAAATATACATACAGCAACATGAATGATCAATTTAGGTGATGTAGAAAGTATGTGTCAATCAAATAATCTTTGTGGTTTCTTAACTTCTTGTGATGATTATGATTTGGACTACAGCTGGTGACTTCTCTGAGCCATAGGACTCATTTTGAATACAGATCATTAGACTCAGACACAAACACTACAATGGGAAAGTCAACAGGAGCTCAGCACGGATCTGAAAAAAGCAGATCATTGACTTGAACAATTCAGGAAAGTCCACTTGGAGCAATTTCAAAGGCAGCTACAGGTCCCGAGATCAACTGTGCAAACAATTGATCGTAAGTATAAAGTGCAGGAACAGTTGTGTCACTGCCACGATCAGGAAGAAACACAAGCTATCACCTGCTGCTGAGAGAAAATTGGTCAGGATGGTCAAGAGTCCACCGAGAACCACCAAAAGCAGGTCTGCAATGAATTAGAAGCTGCTGGAACACAGGGTGTCAGTGTCCACAGTCAAGCGTGTTTTCACATCGCCATGGGCTGAGAGGCTGCCGTGCAAGAAGGAAGCCCTTGCTCCAGAAGCGGCACCTTAAGGCTCAACTGAAGTTTTGCTGCTGATCACAATGGACAAACAAAGGGCCTTCTGGAGGAAAGTGTCTGTGGTCGATATGAAACAAAAATGGAGCTCTTTGGCCACAATGAACCAAGAAAATATGTTTGGAGGAGAGAAGGTGAGGCCTTTAACCCCAAGAACCACCATGCCTACCGTCAAGCATGGTCGGTGGTAGTATTATGCACCTGGGCCTGTTTTTGCTGCCAATGGAAACTGGTGCTTTACAGAAAGTAAATGGAATAATGGAGGATTACCTCCAATTTCTTCAGGAGAAACTGTTACAGACCCCTCCCAGATGGTAGGTCCAGGGGTATAGAGGAGGGGACCACGCAACAGAAAGGTGTCTGTGTGTGAGCTAACAAGAGCAAGTGCGGAGGTAGCACTGCACCCTACCACTATAGAACAGTAGACAAACCAAAAGGGGTAAAAGGCACAAAACCTCCGTGGTGTTTATTTGCACATAAACGACCAAAATGATAACACCACAGTAACCAAACAATCAGACAGGGGAGGGACAAGCTAAGGGGAGACGCCAAAACCAAACGGGAACCCAAAAAGAAAGATTAATCCCCGCCTAGAATCCAATTCCCTATCGTTCCTTACTCCAATAATACAGATTCCAATCATCTCCCTAACTAACGCTTACTAGTTGTCCCGCCTAGGCTAGTCCCAAAAATACAAAGGGTGGCCCCTGCCTGGGGGAAAACTAACCTAGTGTGTTTAGACAATCATTACCTGCGTGATGTAATGTCAGCCCGCGGGTGTCTTAACTACCATACTCGCCCTCCCCTAGGGCAGCCTACGAGGAGTAACAAGGTAGAGGATTAATACAAACAGCAGGACGAACAATCAACCAAAACAACAGAAAAGCAAACCAACAATAGTCACTTAACACAAAGACAGCATGATCTGGCTAACAAAGGAAAAATGCTACCTATCCTACAGAGGGGAAACAGGAGGGTTTAAATAACACGGCACTGCCCCTCTGATTGGCCAAATTGACCGAAATTGGTAGAGCGACGCCATTGGGTGGACGGGACGTAACAGAGAGGCAGGACTGCAACGACCGATGACAGGTGCTGCAAAATGCCATCCATTTTCTAATACATAGTTGCAGAAAGATATTTTTCCTCCAAGCTTGTCTCAACTCTTGTTGCTTCAGTGCAACATTAACATAACGAACAACAGATCACATGCTGCAGGGGTCAATGTAAAGAACATGCTGTGTGAATTCCATCTTGAAATTGTAGGAGTTGCAATTTTTTTGGTACGGGTCAAATGTGTAAATGCAAATGTGAAACACCATTATAAATTAAGTACTTTATCGTGCTGCAGAGATGCCCCTGATTACACACGTTTTTCTCCAGATTTAAGAAAACATCTTTGGTACTCTCTCACAAATGAGTTTTTTTCAGTGAAAATTAAAATCGTGAATCTGATCGCAACCACAATATCTGTAAAAAAATAATCCCTAAAGAGTCATCAGAACACCAGATCGGTTCTGTATCCTCCTCCTTGATAGCTGTCCTGGCAGTCTGTCAGCCCCTGTAAAATACATCTCCCTTCTCCTCTCCTTCGTCTCCAGGCAATGGCTGCCGCGGGACAAGCTGCTGCCCATGGGGATGGACGACACCGTGGACAAGCTGCGTCTCATGGAGGGGAAGAAGCCCAGCGTCCGCAAGTCTGTCCACATGGCGTACGACCGGGCCATGGCGCACCTGAACCACGTGAGGGTCAACCTCAACTTCAACCCATCCAATTTTATATGAACATACAGAACGCATTACACGAGCGTTGTTCACAGGTTGCCTCGGAAACAAAGGAATGACGGGGGCCGGAATTCCGTGGAATTCCAAGTAATATCTCTACACAAGCGAGGGAGTAACATGGTTACTTTTTGTTTCCTTTTTGTCAGATGGGGTTTTTTTTTAAATGGGGATGAATTATTGTTTTGTATGGCACACGCGTGCTTTCTTTTAAGAACATTTTTGATTCTTCATGAATTTGTGATTTTTGTTTCACACAACCACTGTTGCTATGTGTTAAGAAGCAGTTCTTAGGCCAAAGTGAAACTAGGCTTCAAAGTAGACAAATTGTAAATATTTTATTGGAAAATAGATTAGCTGGAATTCAAAGCATCTATATAGATTTTATGGATGGATGATGTAGGTTGTATTGGCCTCTTGAACTGTCTCTGCTTTTTCTCAGAGTGCCAAGATTCTCCGATGGTAAATGTGGCCCCGTAGTCAAAACATTATATATTTGGCCTCATCAGAATGTGTCAATTCATTTTGATGTTCCTTATAGATATGTAAACGAAACAGGTGTTTGTTTTTTTCATTCTGGGCTGCCATGAAACTCATTAGAGCTACATATATACACACATATATTAGGGCTGTCAAAGTTAACGCGTTAACGCATTAATTAATTTTTTGGACGCCATTAACGCAATTACGTAGTTTGACCTTTTGATTCGTTTATCACCAAAGTACTTCAAGCAAGGACGTGTTGTTGTTTAGGACATTGGTGGACATCACAGATGTTGCGCCAAGGATGCGCAATGACGCTACCGTGAGGCGCGCGACGGGCTCCGAGTCAGCGTCTCTGGGGGGGATCCGTTAATTTGCCGTTCTGATGGGGCGGGGGGGTTCCGTTAATTCGCGGTTCTGATGGGGGGGGGGGGGTCCGTTAATGTCGCGGTTCTGATGGGGGGGGGGGTCCGTTAATTCGCAGTTCTGATGGGTGGGGGGGTGCTCCGTTAATTCGGAGCAGCCCCGAATTAACTAGATAAGACTATGAAAATGTTATTGCCCTGGCAGTGGCTACAAATATTTTTGGTTTTATATTGGATTTTTTTTATTGTAATAAAAAATACATTTGGATGCTGCTTATATTTTCCATTCATATGGGCTACAACACAATACACTGCTTTTCATCTTGGAAAAATCATTCAGTTGCGCCAATAAAAAACTTGGGATAATCGCGATTAACTAGCAGCAAAATCATGCGATTAAATTTTAATCGTTGAACAGCCCTAATATATATAGTATATATATATATGTGCTTCCCATTCAATGTATCAGAAATTGTTCTGATCAGAAACAAATTAAAGTGGTAAGATACACTTTTGGAAGGTGTGGTGCAGCTACTTTGTTGAACAGTAACCATTTAAAGTAATTTCAATGCTGAGGATTTGATGTTGTTGACATTGCAATTGCACATTGAGGAATTTCTACAAATTTTCAAATCCGATTGTAGTTCCTTGTAAAGCACAATTGACCCGTTAAGAAAACTAATGTTTGGAAAAGCTATAATCCATGACTCCAATACAAGTCTGTTGCAAAAAAATGCTTGTATGGATTCCTACTCCACTGAAGAAATGTGCATGTGTAATATACTTGTAAATATGTAAATGTGTTTATATTGGCTTACATTGAGTAATTTAAGGAATGCAAAGATCTAATTATAGGGTTTTAATTTATATTGTGTGACAGTTGAAGAGTGTTATTTAAAAAGAAAAATATTGTTACAAAAAATAAAGTTACAAGTACGATGATCAGTAGGTCTTTGTCATAGTGACGCCACTTAACCGAAATTTCAGACCATGTCCACTAGAATTCAGTTGGCACAATTGTGTAGGCGTGAGTGATTGCACTAGCCTATGTTTTTTTCTTTCTTTTAGGTGGTATTGGAGATTTTTTGATCTTGTAATTTAAATTGTTCTGCAAGATCTACAATCTTTCCAAGACAATATTTTCTCACACAAAATAATACAGTTTCAAAGGACAGGATTTGTGTGTCATTGTCTCTTCATAAAACCTGCATCACCTGTGCAGCACAACACATGTAATGAGCCAGGGCTCCAGCTCTATCAGTCAGTAAGTACCTGTTAAACACAGTGTCTGCTGACATTGGATGCATGCCAATTCAGACAAGGAAGACAGATATGTGAAGAGATGTTTATCAGATTTAGGATCAACCTATACAAACTTTTTATGCACAAAAGGTAACTGAATAAAGTCGGATCTGCTAATAAACAGTTACAATTTAGATGTTCTTCATGTTCAAGTGGTTATTCAGCCAAAATAATATGCATGTGTGTTTGTGTCATACATATTACTTCATGACCCAATTCATTAGCTCAAAATGTGATGATTAACAACAACAAGTAGTGTCAGCCGAAGTCAACTGGAGCGCACTATGTCACTCACCTTTGCTGTGTACATTCCACTGTCATTGTGAGAAATCCCCTCACAGCTGTTGCAATAAATATTAAAACATAGCTTTACGAATAAATACTTTTCCGTCTCCGCATGAAACTAACATCTCCCATCTAAACATATGCATGTTTTCCCCCAGACTTGACGCCACATCCATGACCTGCTTTCTGATGAGGGTAGGGAAAGGATCTACCAGCGGCCATTTTTTTGTATTCATAAAAAGTGGAAAAAACGTAGTGTTGAAGTTCAAAATTCAAAGTCCAAAGAGTTCCTTCAGTGGCGCCCACGTGTGCAAACTATTGCAGAAAGCAGAGCAGCAGCTTAGTAACACAGAGACCCTCCCCCCCTATAGCAGAGACATGAAGCCATTATCTGTCGGGTCCTGCTGCTCAGACTTCCGGGAGCTCTTGCTGGGGTTGGGGGTGGTGGAGTACTTTGGTGGGCACCGTATAAAGAGACGGTCCTCCTCCTTCTTGATCCAGCGAAGCAGCTTGGTGATGGCCGTGATGGCGCAGGCCTTGGTCACCAGCGGGCTGAAGCAGGTGTACAGCTCAAATTTACTCGTGACCTAAGAGACAAGAGACAGAGGCAGAGGAGACAGACCGTAAACAATTAGCAAGGTGAGAAATCGCAGTGTTTCCAAAAGAGGCTCTAGGTAAGATTCAAGATTAATTTGAAGTAAATGCTATATATAGCCATCCGTCGGACACGGATGGCTATATATACGGATATACACGGATCACTGAGTGAAATGCCTGTTCTAGTTGACTCCACGATGCCTGCCTCTGTATGAGACCATTTAGAGTAGTGCGCCATCCTGGCTGTTTTCTGACCAATCAGGTCATCACATTGCTTGCCTGAGAGGTTTGGTGAATCCATCTAGTCAAGCACATTCGCGTGCACATCGTCAGCATCTCAATGCCAAAGAAATGTATTGTAACGTAGGGAATGTTGTTCATTTTCTTTTCTGCTCTCTCTCTCTGTCCAATGTTGCCGAGGCGCTACTATGCTTACGTACCCAGGCCAGCAGGGTCTCCCGCTCGGCTACATGGTAGATGAGTTTGAGGGGCCGGGAGGAGCTGTGAATGCGGCTGTGCATGTAACGGTAGAGGTCCAGTAGTCTCATCTTCTCCGCGTCGCTGCTGTACGGAGCCTCCATCTCTGGGCTGCGGGGGGGGGGGGGGGGGGGGGGGAGACACACCATCAGGGGAAGGACAATCTGCAGTATGTGAACAAAGAAATGCTACATAGCAGGAAAACATCTTGGGGAAATATGAACTCCACGCACGCTGTCAGTGAAAATTCTTCGTCATTTCCCCTTCATCTTATCTACCAAACCACAATGTCTCCACCCTACTGAAACACCTGGTGACTTCTCTGAGCCCATAGGACTCATTTGATACGATCATTAGACTCAGACACAAACACTACAATGGGAAAGTCAAAAGGAGCTCAGCACGGATCTGAAAAAGCAGATCATTGACTTGAACAATTCAGGAAAGTCCACTTGGAGCAATTTCAAAGCAGCTACAGGTCCCGAGATCAACTGTGCAAACAATTGATCGTAAGTATAAAGTGCACGGAACAGTTGAGTCACTGCCACGATCAGGAAGAAAACACAATCTATCACCTGCTGCTGAGAGAAAATTGGTCAGGATGGTCAAGAGTCCACCGAGAACCACCAAAAAGCAGGTCTGCAATGAATTAGAAGCTGCTGGAACACAGGTGTCAGTGTCCACAGTCAAGCGTGTTTTACATCGCCATGGGCTGAGAGGCTGCCGTGCAAGAATGAAGCCCTTGCTCCAGAAGCGGCACCTTAAGGCTCGACTGAAGTTTGCTGCTGATCACATGGACAAACAAAGGGCCTTCTGGAGGAAAGTTCTGTGGTCATATGAAACAAAAATGGAGCTCTTTGGCCACAATGACCAGAAATATGTTTGGAGGAGAGAAGGTGAGGCCTTTTAACCCCAAGAACACCATGCCTACCGTCAAGCATGGTGGTGGTAGTATTATGCACCTGGGCCTGTTTTGCTGCCAATGGAACTGGTGCTTTACAGAAAGTAAATGGAATAATGAAGGAGGATTACCTCCAATTTCTTCAGGAGAACTGTTACAGACCCCTCCCAGATGGTAGGTCCAGGGGTATAGAGGAGGGGACCACGCAACAGAAAGGTGTCTGTGTGTGAGCTAACAAGAGCAAGTGCGGAGGTAGCACTGCACCCTACCACTATAGAACAGTAGACAAACCAAAGGGGTAAAAGGCACAAACCTCCGTGGTGTTTATTTGCACATAAACGACCAAAATGATAACACCACAGTAACCAAACAATCAGACAGGGGAGGGACAAGCTAAGGGGAGGACGCCAAAACCAAACGGGACCAAAAGAACAAAAGAAAGATAATCCCCGCCCTAGATCCAATTCCCTATCGCTTCCTTACTCTAATAATACAGATTCCAATCATCTCCCTAACTAACGCTTACTAGTTGTCCCGCCTAGGCTAGTCCCAAAAATACAAAGGGTGGCCCCTGCCTGGGGAAAACTAACCTAGTGTGTTTAGACAATCATTACCTGCGTGATGTAATGTCAGCCCGCGGGTGTCTTAACTACCATACCTCGCCCTCCCCTAGGGCAACCTACGAGGAGTAACAAGGTAGGAGGATTAATACAAACAGCAGGACGAACAATCAACCAAAACAACAGGAAAAGCAAACCAACAATAGTCACTTAACACAAAGACAGCATGATCTGGCTAACAAAGGAAAAATGCTACCTATCCTACGGAGGGGAACAGGAGGGTTTAAATAACACGCACGCCCCTCTGATTGGCCAATGACGAAATTGGTAGAGCGACGCCATTGGTGGAGGGACGTAACAGGAGCAGGACTGCAACGACGATGAACAGGGCTGCAAACGATGATTGACAGGGGCAGGGAACCAATCCTGGAGACAACAAAAAGAGGGAAAACAGACAACACATACAGCACAACATATGTAGGCCTACGAAAAGTAACATGGAACGTAACAAGAACCTAAAATCATCAGCCAGAAGGTTGGGTCTTGGGCGCAGTTGGGTGTTCCAACAGGACAATGACCCCAAACACATATCAAAAGTGGTAAAGGAATGGCTAAATCAGGCTAGAATTAAGTCCTGACTTAAACCCCATCAAGAACATGTGGACAGTGCTGAAGAAACAAGTCCATGTCAGAAAGCCAACAAATTTAGCTGAACTGCACCGCTTCTGTCTAGAGGAGTGGTCAAAATTCAACCAGAAGCTTGTGGATGGCTACCAAAAGCGCCTAATTGAGGTGAAAATGGCCAAGGGACATTTTCAGTCGACCCATAATAAATTCATAAAAGAACCAAACTTCATGAGTATGTGCTCATGAAGTTTGTGCTCCAATCACTCTATCACAGATAAATAAGAGTTGTAGAAATGATTGGAAACTGGACTGCCATGACATACATGTTCTTTACAAGTGTATATAGATAAAATAAACAATAAAAAGGACAAAAGTTGTTCCAGCAGTCTGGGCCCCCATCCATTTCTAATACATAGTTGCAGAAAGATATTTTTCCTCCAAGCTTGTCTCAACTCTTGTTGCTTCAGTGCAACATTAACATAACGAACAACAGATCACATGCTGCAGGGGTCAATGTAAAGAACATGCTGTGTGAATTCCATCTTGAAATTGTAGGAGTTGCAATTTTTTTGGTACGGGTCAAATGTGTAAATGCAAATGTGAAACACCATTATAAATTAAGTACTTTATCGTGCTGCAGAGATGCCCCTGATTACACACGTTTTTCTCCAGATTTAAGAAAACATCTTTGGTACTCTCTCACAAATGAGTTTTTTTCAGTGAAAATTAAAATCGTGAATCTGATCGCAACCACAATATCTGTAAAAAAAATAATCCCTAAAGCAGACCTGGCAAACTACGGCCCCGCGGGCCACATACGGCCCGTTGCGTTGTTTAATCCGGCCCGTCGGGCATTTACATTAACAAACAGTCCTATAATACATTTACATTTTTTTAGTATTCATTTCGCTGTTTTTTTCTCATCCTGCAATTGATTTCTTGATTGGTTCCACTAGATCAGAGGACACTAATATGCAGACCGTTAATTCGGAGCAATACGCTACCGTGAGACGCGCGACGGGCACCGAGTCAGTGACTCCCGAGGGGGGGGGGGGGGGGGGGGGGGGGTCGGTGCTAGACGCTGTGATCCTCATCTACTGATGGCCCGGCCCGTCTGTCAGCTTTAAAACCAAATGTGGCCCTTGAGCCAAAATAATTGCCCACCCCTGCCCTGAAGAGTCATCAGAAGACCAGATCGTTCTGTATCCTCCTCCTTGATAGCTGTCTGGCAGTCTGTCAGCCCCTGTAAAATACATCTCCCTTCTCCTCTCCTTCGTCTCCAGGCAATGGCTGCCGCGGACAAGCTGCTGCCCATGGGATGGACGACACCGTGGACAAGCTGCGTCTCATGGAGGGGAAGAAGCCCAGCGTCCGCAAGTCTGTCCACATGGCGTACGACCGGGCCATGGCGCACCTGAACCACGTGAGGGTCAACCTCAACTTCAACCCATCCAATTTTATATGAACATACAGAACGCATTACACGAGCGTTGTTCACAGGTTGCCTCGGAAACAAAGGAATGACGGGGGCCGGAATTCCGTGGAATTCCAAGTAATATCTCTACACAAGCGAGGGAGTAACATGGTTACTTTTTGTTTCCTTTTTGTCAGATGGGGTTTTTTTTTAAATGGGGATGAATTATTGTTTTGTATGGCACACGCGTGCTTTCTTTTAAGAACATTTTTTGATTCTTCATGAATTGTGATTTTTGTTTCACACAACCACTGTTGCTATGTGTTAAGAAGCAGTTCTTAGGCCAAAGTGAAACTAGGCTTCAAAGTAGACAAATTGTAAATATTTTATTGGAAAATAGATTAGCTGGAATTCAAAGCATCTATATAGATTTTATGGATGGATGATGTAGGTTGTATTGGCCTCTTGAACTGTCTCTGCTTTTTCTCAGAGTGCCAAGATTCTCCGATGGTAAATGTGGCCCCGTAGTCTAAACATTATATATTTGGCCTCATCAGAATGTGTCAATTCATTTTGATGTTCCTTATAGATATGTAAACGAAACAGGTGTTTGTTTTTTTCATTCTGGGCTGCCATGAAACTCATTAGAGCTACATATATACACACATATATTAGGGCTGTCAAAGTTAACGCGTTAACGCATTAACGTGTTAACGGCACTAATTTTTTGGACGCCATTAACGCAATTACGTAGTTTGACCTTTTGATTCGTTTATCACCAAAGTACTTCAAGCAAGGACGTGTTGTTGTTTAGGACACTGGTGGGACATCACAGACTGTTGCGGCCAAGGATTGCGCAATGACGCTACCGTGAAGGCGCGCGACGGGCTCCGAGTCAGCGCTCTGGGGGGGGATCCTGTTAATTCGCCGTTCTGATGGGGCCGGGGGGGGTCCGTTAATTTTGCGGTTCTGATGGGGGAGGGGGGTTCCGTTAATTTGCGGTTCTGATGGGGGGGGGGGGGGGTCCGTTAATTCGCGGTTCTGATGGGTGGGGGGGGGTGCTCCGTTAATTCGGAGCAGCCCCCGAATTAACTAGATAAGACTATGAAAATGTCATTGCCCTGGCAGTGGCTACAAATATTTTTGGTTTTATATTGGATTTTTTTTATTGTAATAAAAAATACATTTGGATGCTGCTTATATTTTCCATTCATATGGCTACAACACAATACACTGCTTTTCACTTGGAAAAATCATTCAAGTTTGCGCCAATAAAAAACTTGGGATTAATCGCGATTAACTACACAAAATCATGCGATTAATAATTTTAATCGTTTGACAGCCCTAATATATATATATATATGTGCTTCCCATTCAATGTATCAGAAATTGTTCTGATCAGAAACAAATTAAAGTGGTAAGATACACTTTTGGAAGGTGTGGTGCAGCTACTTTGTTGAACAGTAACCATTTAAAGTAATTTCAATGCTGAGGATTTGATGTTGTTGACATTGCAATTGCACATTGAGGAATTTCTACAAATTTTCAAATCCGATTGTAGTTCCTTGTAAAGCACAATTGACCCGTTAAAGAAAACTAATGTTTGGAAAAGCTATAATCCATGACTCCAATACAAGTCTGTTGCAAAAAAAATGCTTGTATGGATTCCTACTCCACTGAAGAAATGTGCATGTGTATATACTTGTAAATATGTAAATGTGTTTATATTGGCTTACATTGAGTAATTTAAGGAATGCAAAGATCTAATTATAGGGTTTTAATTTATATTGTGTGACAGTTGAAGAGTGTTATTTAAAAAGAAAAATATTGTTACAAAAAAATAAAGTACAAGTACGATGATCAGTAGGTCTTTGTCATAGTGACGCCACTTAACCGAAATTTCAGACCATGTCCACTAGAATTCAGTTGGCACAATTGTGTAGGCGTGAGTGATTGCACTAGCCTATGTTTTTTTCTTTCTTTTAGGTGGTATTGGAGATTTTTGATCTTGTAATTTAAATTGTTCTGCAAGATCTACAATCTTTCCAAGACAATATTTTCTCACACAAAATAAATACAGTTTCAAAGGACAGGATTTGTGTGTCATTGTCTCTTCATAAAACCTCATCACCTGTGCAGCACAACACATGTAATGAGCCAGGGCTCCAGCTCTATCAGTCAGTAAAGTACCTGTTAAACACAGTGTCTGCTGACATTGGATGCATGCAATTCAGACAAGGAAGACAGATATGTGAAGAGATGTTTATCAGATTTAGGATCACACTATTTACAACTTTTTATGCACAAAAGGTAACCTGAATAAAGTCGGATCTGCTAATAAACAGTTACAATTTAGATGTTCTTCATGTTCAAGTGGTTATTCAGCCAAAATAATATGCATGTGTGTTTGTGTCATACATATTACTTCATGACCCAATTCATTAGCTCAAAATGTGATGATTACAACAACAAGTAGTGTCAAGCCGAAGTCAACACCATATGTCACTCAACCTTTGCTGTGGTACATTCACTGTCATTTTGAGGAAATCCCCTCACAGCTGTTGCAATAAAATATTAAAACATAGCTTTACAATAATACTTTTCCTTCTACCGCATGAAACTACATCTCCCATCTAAAATGCTGTTTTTCCCCCAGACTTGACAGCCACATCCATGACCTGCTTTCTGATGAGGGTAAGGGAAAGGATACCAGCGGCCATTTTTTTGTATCTTAAATAGTGTAAAACGTAGTGTTGAAGTTCAAAATTCAAAGTCCAAAGAGTTCCTTCAGTGGCGCCAGTGTGCAAACTATTGGCAGAAAGCAGAGCAGCAGCTTAGTAACACAGAGACCCTCCCCCCCTATAGCAGAGACATGAAGCCATTATCTGTCGGGTCCTGCTGCTCAGACTTCCGGGAGCTCTTGCTGGGGTTGGGGGTGGTGGAGTACTTTGGTGGGCACCGTATAAAGAGACGGTCCTCCTCCTTCTTGATCCAGCGAAGCAGCTTGGTGATGGCCGTGATGGCGCAGGCCTTGGTCACCAGCGGGCTGAAGCAGGTGTACAGCTCAAATTTACTCGTGACCTAAGAGACAAGAGACAGAGGCAGAGGAGACAGACCGTAAACAATTAGCAAGGTGAGAAATCGCAGTGTTTCCAAAAGAGGCTCTAGGTAAGATTCAAGATTAATTTGAAGTAAATGCTATATATAGCCATCCGTCAGACACGGATGGCTATATATACGGATATACACGGATCACTGAGTGAAATGCCTGTTCTAGTTGACTCCACGATGCCTGCCTCTGTATGAGACCATTTAGAGTAGTGCGCCATCCTGGCTGTTTTCTGACCAATCAGGTCATCACATTGCTTGCCTGAGAGGTTTGGTGAATCCATCTAGTCAAGCACATTCGCGTGCACATCGTCAGCATCTCAATGCCAAAGAAATGTATTGTAACGTAGGGAATGTTGTTCATTTTCTTTTCTGCTCTCTCTCTCTGTCTGTCTGTCTGTCATTACAACTGTCCAACGTTGCCGAGGCGCTACTATGCTTACGTACCCAGGCCAGCAGGGTCTCCCGCTCGGCTACATGGTAGATGAGTTTGAGGGGCCGGGAGGAGCTGTGAATGCGGCTGTGCATGTAACGGTAGAGGTCCAGTAGTCTCATCTTCTCCGCGTCGCTGCTGTACGGAGCCTCCATCTCTGGGCTGCGGGGGGGGGGGGGGGGGGGAGACACACCATCAGGGGAAGGACAATCTGCAGTATGTGAACAAAGAAATGCTACATAGCAGGAAAACATCTTGGGGAAATATGAACTCCACGCACGCTGTCAGTGAAAATTCTTCGTCATTTCCCCTTCATCTTATCTACCAAACCACAATGTCTCCACCCTACTGAAACACCCTGACGAGTAGCGCCATTTTGCAGGCCTCTCATCTCTTGGGCAAAGTGCGGCTGATTTGACTCTGATTTGACTCAAAGACGTGATAAAGATTGCATTCGTACTAAAAATAAAAGTTGTCAGGATTTGTTGTTCGCTCGTTATTAGTTTTTCAACACACACTCATTGATATAGATTATTTTTGTTATAAAAGGCTATGTATTGAACAATATACAGTTATTTATTCATTATATTAGGCCTGTTTAATGTTGCAGTAGCATGCAGAAATCCTGGCAAATGCACAATTGAGGTAACAATTCTTCCAAAGAACAGCAATGCCATCATTTCTTTATGGTAGCACCACTACCGAGGTGAATGATACCAGAACACAATGTGCATACAGACCTGGTGAACTGGGTGAGCTGGCGGTGGTTATCGGGGACGTCGAAGGGCTTGTACATGAAGTGTCTGAGGTCCGAGACGCCCACCTGGCTCACACTGTACGCCTGGGCTTTGGCTATTAGACTCAAAGAGTTCTGCGCCACCATGGCCTCCTCTATCCTTCTCTTGCACTCGGCCACAGCGTAGAAAGCCTCCTTGTCGGTGGAGAGCAGCAGGAGGCACACGGTGCACTCCGGAGGGTCCAGGTAGGATATGTACGCGTAAAAGTAACAGTCTGGGTTGAAGAGCGGCAGGCAGATGGGAGTCCAGATCTCCCCGGCCTGGAAGGCGGACGAGGCGCCGATTAGGTTGAGCAGGAGGTGGACATCGGCGGGCTCCAGCCGTGCGTCCTCGATCACCGTCTTCTCCTGGACGATGGTCACCAGCTGGTTCTTGGCGATGAGGATGGAGAACACCAGGTTGGGCGTGATGGCCTTCTGCAGGATCTGGCTCAGCGAGTCCCGGAGCGAGGAGGGCAGCGGCAGGCAGTGCACGGCCACCAGCAGGAAGCTGGGGTCCCAGTCCACCAGGTTCAGCAGGCCGTCCAGGATCTTCTCGGAGCCAGCCAGCAGCCGGCGCAGGTCGTAGTTCTTCTTGTGCTCGAAGATGCGGGTGATGCTGGCCTGGGTGAGCATGCTGATGATCTGGTAGTACACATACAGCAGCTCGTCACGCAGCTGCTGCTCCACCTGCCGACTGTTGGACACACACACCAGCACCAGGGGACCCTTCTGCAGGAACACCACCGTGTGCTCCTCTGAGAGGGGGCCGGAGGAGGGAGGAGGAGGAGGAGGAGGAGGAAAGCATAACCAAACGATTGCAAGATGTTGTCATTTAGGGATGGTGTATTGATATGGCTAAGAATAAAACGGGTCTACCCAAGCCTCACCTGAATAGACTGATCGGATTGTGTTGTCACTACTTTGAACGAAAGACACCAGGGCCATCATGACTCCCATGGTGGAGGAAAGGGCCTCTTCACTGCCGTAGCGGGAGTATATAGGCTTGCCCGCCTCACTGAGGACGAAGACATGCTTGCGGTGCTGCCTCCAGCTCTCGGCCGTCACGTCCTCGTCCCGATGCGACTGAAGAGGGGGAGCCTCTTCGGCAACGCTCTCCGACAGCGCGGGGGGCGTGTCCTCGGGGCCCACACCGGGCTCCTCGAGCTTACTCCCAGCCAGCATCGTCACCACAAACTCCTCACAACCGCCTTTACCGCTGTGAACGGCGGCTGCATCCACTACCGCGGCGGCGAGGTCTTCAGACTCCTCCGTCTCTGGGTCAGCATTCGGTTGGGCCTCTGAGGTGGCCCTCTGCTGGACTGCTGTAGGGCATGGCAGTAGCGGTGCTGCCGGGACTCCCGTGCTTACACTGGCTTTTCCGTCTCTGTCCACAACCTCGGCGTGATAAGGAAACATGTGATTGCCCAACAGGGAGAGAGATGTTGCCAAGGTGTCAGCTATAATAAAACAAAAAAATAAAGCAACATAAGACAGGCGAGATGAATAGGGGATATATTCCATAAATAACATGGAAAATAAAAGTGGAGAATAATTTGGAGTACCATTTGCGCCGGGACTCTCGGGTGGTGGTTCACATGATATCTTCAGTCCTTCTGCACTTTCTTTTTGTGGAGTGGCTCTCTCCATGTTACCATTCCAGTTACTGCAGGTGAGAGGCATGTCACATTCAGACCTCCACAGCATTCAAGCCTACACCATTAAGACTACCAGCCAAGTTCCAGAAGCCTACAGCAGCTTTTAAATGGGAATACTGATCTTGTTGTGCTTCAAGTCACATGACTAGAGGCACACTAGTCTCGGGGCACTTCAGCTGTGGACGAGTTAACATCTCTATTTGGTTTCTATGATCAAAGCAACAGAGTACATTTGAACACAAGTTGAACACAAGTTGAACACACTGTCTCGTCATTTCGGTTAAATGAAATTCAATAGTTGAAAAATCACGAGAATTATTCTTCATGCAAAACACTCAAATGCAAAGTGGTGTTTACGAGCGCTAGTCCGCCATTCAATGTTTGTCCGTTCACATTGGCCAGCGGTACTTAGTTACTCGGATGTCTTCACCAAATGTAACCTGAAAACATTCACGTTCATCGGAAAGTGTGACGCTGCTCAATGCATAATAATGAGCCTCTGGCTGAAGCTAATGAGCTAGCTCTAGCAGCTAGCCTACAAAACGTCAAATTCGTGGCATCGTCTTCAAAGGAGTATGACGCGAATGGCGCGTCATTAATGTGTCCCAAAGGATATTTACAAAAGAATAACACTTACAAGTGGTTACACCGTCGAGACTTCAGCAGACCGGTCAGCGCACAGGCTGAGCTAAAGACCGTATAATGAAAACAACATTTCCTCCTCGGACAGCAGACTTCCGGAGTCCCTGACGTCACGGGGGTTTAACCAATCAATGAAGCCGCTTGGTAGCGATGGCTGTGAGCCCGCCTTTTGGGATGTGTCGGATAACCTCACACATGGTCCACGTTTTCTAACACACTATTAACCAGGGCTGGATTTCTAAAGTCCTTCTATAGCATTCAGTTTTCTGCTAAATCTCCAGATAGTACCCTGACCCACATTTTGTCCTGCTATTCCAATGGTCACTGTAGTTGTTGTTGCTGAAACAGCTCGGCAAGAAGCTCATTTGGTGGAAGGCCAGGGACTAATAACCAAGAGCCCATAGACAGAAGGAGATGCGACACTACGCTCGAGCAGCCACGCGGTCAAGTAGTTAATGTTTGATCATCACTTCACTTCAGTATGGAGCCCCGTACTTCAGATAGTTTCCGGGAGAAGAAATGCTTGGCGAACCCCTTGAATACACATGAAAAAGGTTGACACACTTAAAGATGCGATATGGAGTTTATATATATATATATGAATCCAATGGCTACTCCTGGAGCTCAGCCCTACCGGAGGTACCAATCCCAAGTGCTCCACGACGAGAGGAGGGGCAAGACCATGGTGAACATTGGTTCACCATGGTCAACGTGCAAGATGACTTCTCTTAGCAACCGCGCCCCGACGACCAGCACTCCTTGTGCTTCCGCTGTTTGGGGGCCAAACACGACGGCGCTGCCCTCAGGGGCCTTGTGGTCTGTGCTCCCTGTCTCTTGCTGCCTCATGAAGACCTCCTCTCAAGGCATCTCTTCTTCACCGACATGGTGGAGCTGACCAATGCGAGCCCACCAAGGGTAATCCCAGCGGAACCTGGACGTTGATGGAAGCTCTGCTTCCGTGGGGTCCTCACAGTCCCACTCCTCCTCGCGGTCGGTCACCTTGGCGCAGGTGACCAAGCCATGCCGGTTCGCCAACCTCTTTGGCGAAACCATCGGAAAGGCGCCAGCCATCAGCAACTATGTCAGCAAAACCATCCTGCCATCCTGTCAGCGCTTCCCCGGTTTTGCGTCGGCAGTACAGTGACGCGCTGTCTGTCATGTGCCTATTGGGACTGATGGCAGCTGCCCATCCGGTGGTCCCTCTGGGTCTGCTTTTCATGCTCAGACTGTAGAAATGGTTTGCTCGCCAGAGGCTGGATCCCAGGCGACACAAAGCCATGGTTCTTACCGTTCCCTGCTCTGTCTACCGACCTGGAGCACTAGGGAAGCCCCCTTTCACTTCTCCAGGAGGAAGAGTGATGTCATACGTGGTTGTCTTCACAGATGCTTTGTTGATGGGCTGGGCCCCCTCAGCGTGCCTCTCCCTCTCCATCGGGGGCGAGTGGCCAGTCCAGACTGTTTCTCACATAAATGTGTTGGAGCTTTGCACGGTGCTGAAGTTGTTCTTACACTTCTCTCATCTGGTGCACAGCCGCCACATTCTGATCTGAACAGACAGCCGGTGGCAGCATATGTAAACAGACAGGGGGCGGTGTGCAACAAGCACCGGTCGAACTCTGGCTGTGGGCTCATCAGAACCTGCTCAGACTGAGAGCCCTGCACATCCCTGACGCCCAGAATGTTAGGGCGGACCATAGACTGTAAAATATATGGACAAACCCTCCATGACTTCACCCATTGGTTTCTGAAGAATGTGTTTTGAAGCTCCACTGGTCGCCATCTTGGAAAGTCAGAACCGACTCCACCCACTCCCGGCTAGTCAAAGAGGTAGAGTCTGAGTGAAACTGAGGCGGGACAAATGAAGCCTGCCTGCTGGAACACACCCACACCCACACCCACCTCGAAGTTACCAAGCTGAAGCTAGCTGGCTATGGCTAGTCTAAGAAGTTATAAGTGTATGCTAACCTGATACTGACGCTACTCTGTATTGCCCCCACCACACCTAGGGAAAAGACTTTTAATAAGTTACTCCTATGTTTATTGTGGTAAGTTAACCTGAAACTTTAAAAAATACTTTAAATACTGTATGTATTTATCTATTATTGTGGTAAAGCAAAACTAGATTTGCTGAATTGTATTTTGCCAATGTTACCGTGAATCCGTCATGTTTAAGAACACCAAACAAACACCAGTAACGTTAACGTTATACAAACCTTACGAACTATTTGTTGGAAACCAATCAAAGCAAGATAGATTTTTCACATAGCTTATAATTTGTTACGAACAAGTCGTTTATTTGGATGTCACTTGATTAAGGTAAGTTAATGGTCTCTATAACAATGGCGATTGTCTTGGGTATGGGTGGCAGTTTTCTGTACTTTGCAGTTGAAGAAGGTAGCAAAGTCAAAGTGTTTTATTTGACACATATACATCACAACACAGGGACATTCTGTACAGTGAAACTTAACAATTTATAGATAGTCAGAGGGAGAAACTGGACATTTTGTGTGTTCAGGAATTATGGCTGAAACCCAACTTAGATTTAGTTGTGTATGGATATGTGGCAATTAGGCGAAATAGGAAGGGATTCCTTATAGAGTACTGGATATAGGAAATTAACTGGAGTATGTGGTGGTGAAAGTGTGGATTGAAAAGAAGGAATTGGTGGTTGTGAATTATTATAATCCATGTAAGAGAATAGAGCTGAATACATTTGAAGAATTAGAAGAACAAAGTAGGGTGAACATTGTGTGGTGTGGGGACTTCAATGCACATAACACATTGTGGGGGAGTGAGAAAGCTGATGGCAATGGGCAGGTAATAGAAGATCTGTTAGATGAGAGGAATTTAGTATGCTTAAATTATGGAAGTAAAACATGAATAGATGTTAATACAGAAACGATAATCGATAATATGTCAATGACTGAAGTAGACGGGTAAAAAATGGGTGTTTGGGAAAACTAACGTTTAAGGAAGACTGTGATGAATATCTGAACCAGATTAATGGTAATATGACCGTACAAACTCTTGATAAGAAAGTAAGAGAAGGTACTACAGCAGGACTGAGATCCATCCCGAAGAGTAAAGGCAAAATAAAGACAGGCAGTACCATGGTGGGACGATAAATGTAAAGAAGTGGTGAGAATAACTAATCTACTGAAAATAACTAATCTCCAACATATGTCAACAGTCACACCCTCCCCCCTGGTCCGTAACCTCGGCATCATCATGGATCCCACCCTCTCCTTCAAGTCACACATCAGCAACATCACCAAAATATCCTTCTTCCACCTCCGTAATATTGCACGACTTCGCCCCACCCTCTCCTCCTCAGCTGCAGAAACACTCATCCATGCCTTCATCACCTCCAGATTAGACTACTGCAACAGCATTCTTTATGGTTTACCTTCCACTGCCCTTAAAAAATTGCAATATGTTCAAAACTCAGCTGCCCGGTTACTCACCCACTCCTGCTCCAGAGAACACATCACACCCATCCTCCAACACCTTCACTGGCTTCCAATACAGCAACGAATCTATTTCAAGATCCTCCTCATCACCTACAAAGCTCTCAATAATCTCACCCCCTCATACCTGACAGATCTCCTCCATCGCCACTCCCCCACTCGCCACCTCCGATCTGCCGATGCCAACCTTCTCACCCCCATCACCAAGACCAAGTACCGCACCTTGGGGGACAGAGCCTTTGCCGTCGCTGCCCCAACCCTCTGGAATTCCCTGCCTCCTAACATCAGAAACTCTGACACACTCACTTCTTTTAAAAACCAACTCAAAACCCACCTTTTCAAGAAAGCCTACAGTATTTGACCTCCACCTCCACCATTCTCTTTCACTCTACAACCTCTATATTTGTTTTTGTTTCTGTATTCTGTATTCTGTATTCCGTATCTGTGTACGTTTATGTTATATGTTTATTGTTCATTGTAAAGCGTCTTTGAGTACCCTTTAAAAGCGCTATATAAGTCATATGTATTATTATTATTATATGATACAGTACAACAAAGCTCAGGTAGTAGTAAGGAGGACAATAAGACAAAAAGGATATACTGGAGAGTTTTGTGATTCAATTGGGAACACAACTCCAGTAGGAGAGGTGCGAGGGATGATTAGAAAGATGGGAGGGGACAGAAGTGGAGTTATCTGTGCTAACAAATGGAAATTAAATGGCAACTAGGAAAGAACACGTTAAACAGAAAAAATGGCAGAGGAAGAGAAGAAGACTGCCAAGAAAAGGAGACAGGAGTCATGCAAGACCTGCATATCAGCGGGGCTGAGAAGCGACATGCAGCTAGCTGTGCTGTTTCTGCATGTTAGCTATATTTTACTCTGCAGTAGCGATACAGATATTATTTGTCAGGTTGTCAATGTTGTTGCTAACATTAGTGTTTAATGCATGATTTCATCTGATTTCATCTTGGTTTGATGTGTAACGATATCAACGAAGCTTAAGAAGGTAATTGGCTGCAATCAGCCATCTCTCCAGGACCTGCACACCTCCAGGACCCTGAGGTGAGCAAGTAAGATTGTGGTCGACCCCTCCCACCCTGGACATAAACTCTTTTTGTCTCCCTCCTCCGGCAGGAGGTTGCGGTCCATCAGGACCAAAACCTCATGCCACAAGAACAGATTCTTCCTCACGGCAACTGGCCTCATTAACAAGACCTGGGACCCCCACCCGTTATATTAACATTTAACCCCACTGACTCCCACTCCCCATGAACACGACTGGGTTTCATTAACGCACATCTTTTCTTTAAATTGCACCTTTTTATATATTTGTTATATATTTTCTTATTTCTATGTTATTATTCTGTTTAATGTTCAATGTGATGCACCAATTTCACAAAAGCACATTCCTTGTTTGCAAAAACTAAGACAATAACGCTTTTTCTGATTCTGACTTATCTAATACTGTCTGTAATGTGCTTAAATTAATAATGTGGTGGCCGCCCCCCCGGCCGCTACAATATCTATCGCCGACCGAGTTAACTCAATGGTGACTGAGCCTATGGTCCACTGATGAAAGCCGTTGTATTCGCACTATTTCTTTTATATTCCGGACTGGGTGGCGCGCCGCCGCAACGGGATTGGTCCCATGGGTGTCCGCAGAGCGCCTAAGCGGAAGTGACGTCATGTATTTTCGGTCTCTGCTAGATTAAATGTGGACTAAGTTGTTGCTACTATGGCCGAACCACAAAATAAAAGATTGTCGACGACAGACAATGAAACAAACACAAGTAAAAATACAACGGAAAAAAAGAAACAATTTCCACGTTCGGAAAAAGCACAACAGGAAAAAAGGGAGCGCGACCGTCAGAGATCAAAAGCCAGGATTTACATCGGCGGTGCCTTCCCGAGGTGGACAGCAGTGAAGGAAGAGAAGGGACTGAGAGAAGACACAGACGTGGCTGTCTTTCTCCTGGACTGGTGGGTACCGATAACGTGTGCTCCGTCATTAGCTGTGAAAGCAACGAACATGACCGTTTCGGGCCTCATTTATTTTCTCCGTTAGCGCGCTAACGTTGGCTATGATCAAATCACCCCAGAGAAGCTGACGTTAGACCCTATCAGACAAGGCTAGAGACACGATCAATGAATGGGAAGGAAAACGACCAAGTGAACCACACGAAGCAGACAAAGGAATATCACGATTAACGAGGCTGTAGTAGACCTTATTCGGCAGCTCCATCGATTTCAGTCCACCTTAAATGGGCTGTAATTACGTCCTTCGGCCTGTAGATGGCTCTGTTTAGTGACTAATCTCTGCCCTGTACTGTAGAGCCCTCTGGAGAGATTCCTCATGTGACTAACCTGTTTCTATGCACTATATTTCTACATGGAAAAAAATACAAAGGAATACATTTATTCATAAAATCAAAAACAAAGCTGCGTCTTTTGTCATGGAATTGAAGTAGTGTGGGCAGAGGAAGGAACCACCTACAGTATATCTTCACACAGGTGCCCTCCAATACCAGATATTGAGGTATATTGAGGTACTGAGGTGACTCGGGTATTAATACCATTATACCACAGGACCCCAAAAGAGGTCTTGTGGAGTCCGTGCCTCGACGAGTCAGAGCTGTTTTGGTGGCCCAAAGGGGACCTCCTACACAATAATGGGCAGGTTGTTTTTAATGTTGTGGCTGATCAGTGGACATACTATGTTTGGTCTGTCTTTTAAATCTAATTTATATGGTAAATTATGAATGCTTCACCTAGCCTGGGGAGCCAGGGCCTTCTCCATTGCCGCCCCTCCCTCCCTTTTATGCTGTGATATCCTTCTGCTTTTTAAAGAATCTTTTTATGATGTGATTTTTCTTCTTTGTTTTGCATTGTACTCAATAAAAAGTAGATTTTCCATCATGTCTGTGTCCTGTCATTGCACAACAATGTCAAGGTTAGGACCTGGTCGCATATGTTTAAATGACTAACCAGACAGAAATTGACTTCTGCCACTTGTAATCTTCCTGTCCGTTTACGTGATAAGCCTACATACTGTACATCTAATTGTAATAATTTTTATTGTATTGTCCTTTTCCACATTCTGCTGGGCATAGCCACTTTTTCATTTCACTGCACATCCTCCTGGATGTGTATGCGACAAATAATTGTCTTGAATCATATTATCTGACTTGGGAATTCCTTTTGAACAGCAGTGGAGCCTGGGGAGTAAGCCTGGCTTTGCGATTAACACATTTCTCCATGTGGTTGCAGCTGTAAGGTGGAGAAACACCCTGATGATTCGATATACATCAGAAAATGTAAACGTGAACTTCCATGTGACCAGGAGATCCAGGGGAACCCCCTAATGGATGGAGATCTTCACCCGAAGGGTGGCTCAGAATTAAAATCCAACATGGTATGTAATCACCAGGTGTATCAGCAAGCAAATTTAAGTATTTTCCTGACTGCTGGTCAGCATAGATAGACAGATGGTTCATCCAATGACCTAAGTATTTTTTGAAAGGGCCAGCCCTGTTCCAACAGTTTTCAAGTTCTTCCCAGGTTGTTCTGTGAAACAAACCATCTGAAGGATCAGGTTACTAAAGCACCCCCTTTCCTTGTAAATTGTAAATAAGTGCCTTCTTCTTTGCCATTGGCATGGAACAACTACTACATAATAATAATTTCCTTTATTAACGTGATGTTTGAATCACACAGGAGGTTCTCTGGCTATAAAGTAAATGCAAGTAAACCTGAACCATATGCAATGAATTGATTTAGGCCTCACCTTAGCGCTTACATTTGAAAGGAATAAAATACCTAGATATCCCCATCCCATCGTACTGAAACAACCTAATTAATGGAATTTCTGCCATGAAACCTGCAGAGATGACCCATCACTAATGGAAACGTTGCCTGTACCAATTCCTGAGTCCACCTTTTTACAGCTAAGACCACATAATTTATAGATTCCCATGGCAGACAATACTTGAGACAATACTGCTGGGCTTCCCAACTGTTATTGATGACCATCTGTTGTATAGTCGTTTACCTATTCTCCTCCTTAAATAGAAATCCTTTGATTCTAGCAAAATTGCCATTCAGCACTAGCTCTGCCAATCCAATTTTGTATGTCTACAAATGTAATTTAATACACATATTCACCCCCCCCCCCCCCCTTTCCCAATCATTTGGTATTTATTTTTTCCAATGCTCTCAAATACTGCTACAGACTGTCTCTCTGTTGGTGTTCGTATTTGTTACTTTTAACTGTTAAGCTTGATTTATGTGAACGATATTAATTGATCACTAACATTCCTTATCTATATCTTGCAGTCTCATGAAGAGGGCTGCACTGGAATAACCTTTGATATATCAGAGATTACCTTTGCTCCTGATGAAGACACTGATGAAGACAGCAACTGTTCAAATGAAGAAGAAGAAGAGGATGATGAAGCAGATGAATCTGAGGAAGAGTTTGATGACTCTGATCGGGAATGGGAAAAGGATGCCCTTTCCGGATATGAGCTCTCTGAATTTGACCGATTGGAAAAAAATGACTCAAAAGACCAATTGGGGAATAATGACTCTCATGACGAATTTGAGAACAAATACTTGAAAGAAGTGCATGGAAAGGTCTCTGAACTTTGTCCAGATTGCGGTGATTTTTTCCATGGGGGCAAGATTCACACATGCGAGTACAAATTTAAGCCATTTCCTTGCAATGTTTGTGGAAAGAGATACAAGGACAAGTGGGCCCTAAAAAGCCATGGCAGAATCCACTTCTGCAAGTTCTGTTTGGTACCCTTTAAAACGAGACTCGATAAACTGGCCCATCAGACAGCCCACAGCCCTAATGAAAGGCCCTATTCATGCCCTGACTGTGCAATGACGTTTTCCAACCTCCGTGTACGCAATTTCCATTTGAAAGAACACAGGGGCCCCAAAAGTGTTTCATGTCCCCATTGTGATTTGGTCTTCTCTAGTGCCTACCTGGTGAAGAGACACATTGTGGTGCACACCGGCGTGAAACTGTTTGTGTGCCAGTTCTGCAGTCGCTCCTTCAACCAGCCGGGTCACCTTAAATCCCACCTGCGCTGCACACCGGGGAGAAGCCCTACCAGTGCCAGCATTGTGACAAGAGCTTCAATCACAACGTCAGCCTGAAGAGTCACGTTATGCGGTACCACAAAGGAGCTTCTGACTCTGGGTCTAGGAAACACAAAAAGTAGGTGGTGGAAGGCCCAAACGAAATGCAGCAACAGGGAAGACTCAATTGCTGCTGTGCGAGCGGAGGCCCTGGAGCCGATCACAGCAGCTGAGCCATCAGAGGAGGGCCGTTTGAAGAGGGCCTCCTCTGAAAGCATTGCAAGCGATTGGAGTGACAGAGATCCAACCTCTGAACTTGAAGAGGACGAGGCAGAGCAAAGCAAGGAGTTGAGGAAGAGCAAGCGGAAAGCCAGCCAAAGACCAAAGACCTTCGAGACTGCAGATGAGGATTTTGACCCTGCAGAAGACGAGGCTAAGAGGAGACGGACAAGCTGGCAAAAGTCAGGAAGCATAGGAGGACGTAGAGGAAAGCCGAGGAATAATAGATTAGTCTGAAAGTCATGATATATCTAATATCTAAAAATGATTTGCTAAAACTGAATGGGTAATGGGTATAACAAAGTATATTGCCGTTTATATGCGTAATATGAATGTTGGATAGGGTGTGAGAGCATTTGATTTTCATTTTAAATGCATTTTCAAAATGGGTTGAATAATTGGGACTGATGGTCTTTCATGTGAAATATGAGTATCATACAAGTCGCCTTTAGTATGTTGTGTGTTATTGGATGGTAATCATCCTGACACTGCCCATGTGATTCTTTTTTTATTTGTATTACAAATTGTCAACCATTGTTCACTCACCAGAAACACTTGAACACTTACTAAATTCTGTAGCCTGACTGTTTGAATTTCATCTTTTGTTTTCTAATTTATGTGGGAAATTATGCATTTGACTTTTTCATCAGATGTGATATTTTCCTGACTGTAAATTCTAACCATTGGCAGGTATTGTTTTATATTCATATTTGTAAGCAAATTATTCTGTTGCTATGCTATTAGACCATGATCAATTGAAATAAATTGTTTATACAGCCCTATCCAGAAGGGCTCTGCATATACAGTATCTCACTATACATGTATGTAGTGATTCATGATGGTCATCGCTGGTGCATCACTGGGTGGATATCCCTTAATGACGGGTCAACACTTAGATTGTCTGCAAATGTAGCATTGTTGTTTATGTTCATATAATTGCACAAAATCGTATTTTATTTATAATTTTATGTATTTTATTAATTGTGCTCTTTTATTGATTTCCTGTCCATCTTGCCCCTTAAACGTTGGTCAACCCTCACCTCTGCCTCTTTCCTGGAATGTGTCCGTCTTCATCAGTCCCATTATAGTTTTGTTATGTTAACCCTTGTAATTAATTAATTATCCATTCATAATGTGTCTTATATATATTCTGTTAATATGTTGTAGTTGTAACTTTGGGTCTTGGTTGTAATTTTTAAGTAGGAGCTGATGGGGTTTTATGTTTTGTGTTATTAATGACTGGTATGTCGTTCTATTTAGTTTATTTTACAATTATTTAATTTGTGTTATTGTCACTCTTTCCTGGAACGTGTGTCTGGAAAGAGAAGCTGATGTGGACGAATATATTCCTGATGGAGTTTTATGTTTTGTGTTATTAATGACAGATACACAACACAGATTGACACCGGTCCCACAAAGTCAAGATTCATTAGGGGGACAACTGTGGACGACTTGCACCCCTCACTAACCCCGGTACAGTACAGGTCATAGGTGTGCTCTGTCTAACCCTCTCCTCGCCTTTTGAAACTGCTGCTTTCAGATCAGCAAGGTTCACGAGAAGCTGCTTGTGGTCTGGAAGAGTCTGGAACATTGGTAATGACCAACTGTGTTGTTTTGTTTTTCTTTAAAACATAGTCCTATGGTCCTCCATGTTTTTTTTTTGTTTTGTGTCCCTCCACAGCCAAATGAAAGCTGTGTGCTTCATGTCAATTCCACTGGCATGCAGCCCTCACTAAGTCACTGAGGAGTGCAAAGAGACTCAGAGAAAGCGCTCACATTTGTCACAGCCGGCTCAGAAAGCCATGACAAATAATGGGAGGGCAACACAAAGGTTAATTCAATCAAATTAATTTATTGGACACCAACACACACACAACTGTACAACATGAACAAATATGCATCTCTAAATCAACATGGGACAGGTGGTATTGGGAACACACTGGACCAGATCTAGCCTCTTAAGGAGTGATTGAGCAATAAAATAACAGACCAGAGACTAGGGCTATGAGTGAACAATGTATTAACAGAGCATAAATAAATAAATATCTCATATAATAATCCTAATGATAATAATCCATTATTAAATCCATTTTATATTTTCCAATTAAGATGAGACCGGTCTGTATTTTTACTAAGTTAATGGTCTAATTTATCAGACTAGACCTATTTACTTCAGCTATTTCATCTTCTAAGTTAACTCTTTTTGGTTTCAGGTGAATAGGTCAATACAATTTAAAAGTCCTGTTCAATTTTTCATGGGTTGTCAAATAATTTCCTATTTAATACGATGAATGAAATACTATGAACTTAATTATTATTAGATGGATAAATCTATGTATTGCTATTTATCTATTTATTGCTCTATTTGAACCTAACCCTTAACTTAACCATAACCTAAATGAACCACCCTAACCCAGCCCTAACGCCTGCGCAGCAGAGGTGGGAAGCAGCAGCACAACGTCCTCCACAGGTTGTGGAAGAAGGTCCTTGTCTTGCTGCGTTTGACTGGAACATCTGAAAATCAACATGAATGGA
The DNA here is from genome assembly GCA_002895965.2 of Coryphaenoides rupestris. Taxonomy (NCBI): domain Eukaryota; kingdom Metazoa; phylum Chordata; class Actinopteri; order Gadiformes; family Macrouridae; genus Coryphaenoides; species Coryphaenoides rupestris. Next base: position 258,193 of record PIJE02000065.1, on the reverse strand, counting down.
TGACGTCACACATCTGAATGAAGGAGCAAAATGACAGCGACTGTAGACTTGTGACGGACCTGACTGGATGTGTGCTGTTGGCATGGGAGATGGTGAAGAGTCGACCTTGGCGATCTCAGGTGGGGTCACAAAAGGAGGAAGAACTGCAAAGTGATGCACACACACGAGCAATTAACACATATGTATTAGGATAAAACTTATTGTGTATAAGTTTTATTCTAATACATATGTGTTAATTGCTCGTGCAATACTTTGTCAGTGATTTAGTATTGAGGAATGAAACGTGTATGGTGGACAACTTTGCCGGACACAAGGGTCAAATCAGTACAGCTGCTGTATTGAAGGGAACACACATTGATCCCTCATAGGTGAGCTCACCTGGATGCTTCAGCACAACACTCCAGCTCCTGCCGTGGCCTGTGCTCTGCGGAGGCCCTGCTGAGAAGACAGTTTGTTGAACATCACATGTCGTTCATTGATGAAGGACAGCAGTTGGAGGGAGATGGTGCCCCAGCAGCTGATGATCGGGGGCAGGTCTGCGGACAGCACGATTAGAAGGTGAGTAAGCGGCCAAGTGTCGTTAAAGTACCATTCATCTGTCTTCTCCTTCAAACACAGCAGTAGCTGGAGGAAGGAGGAGGAACTGAAGGAAAACCTGTTCCTGGCAGGCAGCACACATTGAGTTTTTGTTCAGCCGAGGTTCGTTCATGCACTAACACAGGTGCGAGCCGTCCAAAAACCCAGCGTTCGATTTCTTCACAGCCTTCCTTGACATTTTACTTTAATCACTGAGTTGAAAGAACAAAAGTGATACAAGTACAACAAGCTGAAAGTATCTTAAGGTAGAGACTTACTGTCTAATGCTGTTGTGGTCAGCGTTGTCATGGCAAGGAGTGGTGCAGAAGGGGTGTTCCACTATCTCTTGTGGCGTGATGCGCAGCGAGGGCTCCAGCTGCAGCATCCCCATCAGCAGCTTCATAAACGCCTCGTCCACCTGCTTCATGTCACAGGAAGAAGTGCATGAAACACACTGTTTTCATTGTAAAACAAGAGGTTAGATTCTGATCACTTCTTACCAGGTCTTAAGCCTGCACTGTGCAAGTTTTGCCATTAGGAAACCAGCAGCTGAAGTTGTAGCTTCAGTTATAGCTATATAATTTTCAGACAACAGTTACTGTCGGCTTTTTATCCAGTGGAAAGGTTAAAGGTTAAATATTGAATATTGATTCCTCACCTGTGCAATATCGTGCAGTCTTATGTGGCGCTTGGAGCCGGTCTCAAAGGGCCAGATATCAGAGTCGCAGCAGTACTCCTCTGGTGACTGTGAAGAAAACTGTGTTTTAGTTAACTACTCCACCCACTATGCAGTGAGCTAGACAGACAAGTGGAATGGAACAGTACTATCTTGAGTGTCCATAACTGCTCCTTGTTGAAAAACTGCATGGTCTTTGTGCCAGCAGCCAACATGTGGTCGGGAAACGGACCCTGCGTCTCTGACATGTACTCCCGCTAAAACACAAGACACAGATATTAATTCAGAATTTAATTCAGAACAAATTCAACTTTATTATCGGATTATGAGATGCATTATTATTATACTTTTGGATGTTTCCTTGTTTTGAGGAAACATCAAACATTGAGCTCCTGTTGTAAGTGTCCTGTCCTTTAATATAGTTTACTGCTATTTGATCCCAGTCTTCTCCTGCGCCTATTAGGTAAGCCTAATAGGCGCCTATTAGGTTTATAAGGTGATAAGGCTTTGGCTTTAGAGTTTTGTCTTATCTGGGTTTCATATTAGGGTGAGGGTTTCATTCTAGGGTTTCATATTAGGGTTGGATTTTGGGCTTAGGCTTTCGGTCAGTGACTGCAGTGGTCTCTTTGGGCCAGTGGGCCAGAACATGTGAGCACCAGCACTTTTACCCCACTTCAAGCATAGCATAGAATAACCATTTAATGTCAATCTCGAATTAATTACAAACTTGAACTGGCCTGGTAGACCGATGTGAAAGTGGCTCAAAGTCCTTAAGATTTGAAAATAAATGGTGATTAAATAATGGCCAAAGATTGTGAACCATATTCCCGCCATGTAAACTTGGGTGGGGGTAGCCTTGTTCAAAACATAGTCACAATCATTCCAAATCAAAGTAGTTTTGTTGCCATACAAAATCCGGCCAGCAGGTGGTGCCAGTTGGCTGTAGTTCTGTGTAAAATCATTCTGTGTTTTCGAACAGCAACACTGAGAGCAGTTTAGTGTTTGCCAATCTACTATTCATTTTTAGAGATGCATGTATAGCTCTCCCTTCCTGACTTCTTCGACACATCGGTGAGTCATCAAATGTGCAAGTGTATCAACACATTTCCATGCTTAAACAACAAAAGGGTTTAAATGATCTAGTCTAATCTGTCTATTTTTCTCTATTTCTACTTATGGATAATCATACTTTTTCCCCATGATGAGTTATCTTTTCTTGCATCATGCTCATAACTGGTTCTTCACAGAGGAAAGCTGAGCGGAATCAGCTGATCAACAACCAGGACAAAGTGTTACATGTAAAGCAACCTCAGGAGAGTCTGGTCCCTGGATCTCCCTGGAGTCATAACGTAGCTTTAAAGCAAACCATGATGTCATTCTGCGCATAGGCCGACCATAGCTACTGTAAGATAGGCCACATACTGTACTTCTACCCTGTGTCATTATACCTCAGTGTCTTTGGTCAGTACTCAGTTTAAATGTGTCAGTTTAAATGTGTCTGTCTGCTGTCGGTCCCATTGTGGCAAACTCTCCATCCATCTCTTTCCTGTTGCAAGAATAACCCGTTGCTATTAGATACTGCTGAGCTTGTCGCCATGGCAGCAAATTTTCAATCATTTTCCTCTCAGCCATGTGTTAGTGTGTACACACTCACTCGCACGCACGCACACACACACACACACACACACTCACTCGCACGCACACGCACACACACACACACACACACACACACACACACACGCACACGCACACACACACACGCACGCACACACACACACACACACACACACACACACAGCTATGATGTGGGAGGGTTGCATAAGTCCTTGAGCTTTTCCCGGTCTAGCTCGGGAAGACTCCACCTGTGAACAGAATTTAAATGCAGCAAGTCTCATCGCTTCACTGGCAAAGGAAAACAATGTAATACACCGACTTTCTACATTGAATCAATCCAAAGTATTGGGCTCATTTAGTGCAGCAGGATGAAAACAGCTCCCCCCCCGCCGTGCTATTTCATGCATTTAAATGGAGCCGAGAATGGTGGCGTGGTGAATGTCTCACTGTTCACTCGCTTGCATAGATTGGGATCTAGAACCAGGGCTTATAAAAAAAAAGCCAGTAATTGCATTATAGTGACAAAGGAACTGTCCGGCGATCTGTATTGCATTTCCAATCATTCCAGCATGTACGTGTCCAGTGCATCTGATTGTTACTGTAATGTGCTCTGCGTAACAGAGTCTATTTGTTCTGTTCTACTCGTCGACAGACTCATTGCACGCCGTCCCGGACCGCCGAGTAAACGCAGGCTGCATAATATATCTGTAAAGCCTGTGTTCTGTGAGATGGAGAGAGCTCGTCTGAAGCAGAGTCGTGAATTTCACGTGTGATTTGAGCGGATCCTGCAGATCTTTTTCTGAAATGCGCACACACACACGGAGAGGTGAGACGGGGAGCGGGGGACATCGAGAGGTGAGACAGGAGCGGGTGGGGGGGGGGGGGGGGGGGGTGGAGAGACAAACGAGGAGTCCTCTCTCCAATAAAAGCAACAGCCTCCCAGTGTTGCCATGGCAACCTTCTCTCACTCTCTCTCTCTCCCACACTCCCCCCCCCCCCCCTCTCTCTCTCTCTCTCTCTCTCTCTCTCTCTGTCTATCTCTCAGCCTTCCTTTCAGTTTGCTACCACTTATCTCTGGTGCTTTTTGGTCAGCAGTGCTTTAGGCTGTGTGTGTGTGTGTGTGTGTGTGTGGGGGTGGGTGGGTGGGTTCGTGTGTGTCGGTGTGTGTGTCTCAGTTTGCCATGCTGGTTGGCCTGCTAATATACACACACACACACACACACACATTAATAGAGGTGTATACCCATCCCTTTTCATGCCCCCCCCCACCCCATACATGCACGCACACACACACACACGCACGCTTTCACGTCAACTTACTCATCCTGGAATTCTGCTTGATTCCTCTTCATTTTAGCCCTGTTTACCGCAACACATGCATGCAGAGAGAGAGAGAGAGAGAGAGAAGAGAGAGAGAGAGAGGAGAGAGAGATGAGAGAGAGAGAGACAGAGAGAGAGCACCATTAAAGTTAATTGGAGTGTAATGAAGAGAGTTGAAAGGTCTCCATAAGTGTTTGTACTTGTCCCTGCCCTCTGCTGATCTCCTCACCCATACAGCAAAGTAGAAACCCAATGCCTCTTAACTTTTTCATCATCAAGTCATTGAAATCTACAAAAAAGGAGACATTGAAAAGAAACCTCTGGTAAAACACAGTTTAAGGACCTTCAGATGCATCTTTTGAGAAAAAAAAAACACCTGAAGTCAGTGAAGAAAAACAGAACAGAGCAAAAGAAAAAGTCTGTGCATTACCATCATTACCAGGACAGTGGGTAAAGCAGACTGTGGGCATAAAGCAAGTCTCACACTGTGATAGAAGGCCAAGCCTTCACCCCGGGGGGGTGGTGGCGAGGCCCCACCTCATTACCAGGCTGACAACTCTGCAAAGACTGTGCCATTATCCCAGACCCTCCAGGAAGGTAAAGTATGTGTCCACAGAGTCACTCCACCCCACACACCAACACTATGTTGCTGGAGACGTCTAATCATAACGCCCAGAGCTCAGACACCAGGCAAGAGACCCCAACCGCAATGTGCAGATAGGCAAATTTCCATGCACTGCCTTTACTGGCAATACAATTATTATTTAATTGATTCATTAATTTTTATTCTTCTGTTGATTTCTCTATTGTTTTATTGTATTCCTATGCAACCTGGCACAAGAATTTCCTTCTATCTTATCTTATCTTATCTTATCTTTTTACAAGTTGCGTTGAGTGGCCAAATAATACTTGAATTGTTACTTGTACTTTTGACAACATTGTGTGTGTGTGTGTGTGTGTGTGTGTGTGTGTGTGTGTGTGTGTGTGTGTGTGTGTGTGTGTGTGTGTGTGTGTGTGTGTGTGTGTGTGTTTGTGTGTGGGTTGATTGCAGATCTACACAACATCTTCAATAACAGAAGCCATCATTGTTTTTTGGTGGGTTCTTTTTTTGGGGGGGGGGGGGGGGGGGGGGGAGGCTGCTCTAGTATGAGCCAAGAAGAAAAACGTGACGGAGCGTAGGGACTATCAGAGGGATGCGAGGGGAAGAAGGGACGCCTGCACACCTCAGTCCCTCATGAGAGAGAGAGAGAGGGGGGGAGAAAGAGAGAGAGAGAGCGAGAGAGAGAGAGAGAGAGAGAGAGAGAGAGAGAGAGAGAGAGAGAGAGAGAGAGAGCGAGAGGAGGAGAGAGACTCAGCCTGTGCCGATTCATTCAGAGCTCCACAGATAGACAGATAGAGAGAGAGGGAGAGAGAGGCAGAGAGACGGAGAGGGAGAGCAAGGTAGACATACATACAGACAGAGAGAGAGAGAGAGAGAGAGAGAGAGAGAGAGAGAGAGAGAGAAGGCCGGGAAAGTGGTCTTTCAGTAATCGTGAGAAACCCGCTAATGTGTCGCGGGGAGGAAGCGGCGGCGACACCGGAGACGCATCTCGCCGCAGCGGAGGAGTTTACAGGCGATGGGTCTGCGGGCGCGCCGGGCCAGGATGAGCGTGAGAGAGACGCAGTCACCCCGACCCTCTGAGGTAAGACCACCCAAATGTGTCATCATGGGAATGTGTTGTGGTGGTGGTGGTGGTGAGGCAGGCAGCACACCGCAGTGGCTACATAGACGCGCATGGCGGTAGCTATAGGCAGCGCACACTGCAAACAACACACAGAGCAGGAACTTGATTGTTGATTGTTGGCCCAGGACATTCTGTTAACGCGCCCAGGGAATAGAGACACGGCGACCCAAAAGTGTAAGTGAAAGTGTGTGTGTGTGTGTTTGTGTTTGTTGCATGCATGCATGTGTGTGTGTGTGTGTGTGTGTGAGAGTGCATTTGTGTGCGCGCAACTGTGCATGTCTGTTGCATGCAAGTGTGTGGGTGTGTGTGTGTGTGTGTGTGTGTGTGTGTGTGTTATTGTTGTTGCAGTCACAGCTGCACGATTGCATGTTGTACTTTATAATTGGGTCATTATCCAGCAACTACATATCTGTGGTACCCGTGCACCGGTCTGCTTCTGACAACACCGCTCTCTCTCTCTCTCTCTCTCTCTCTCTCTCTCTCTCTCTCTCTCTCCATTACTGTTGCAATGTCCTTATGTGTCATCGCTCCATACAGAATTATGCAGTGGCACATCTCAGCATTCTCATGTGTTACCCCCCCCCCCCCCCCCCCCCCCACCCACTTTTCATATTCATACTTTATTTTTCCTCAAATAGCGTCGTCTTTAAAAGCCTTCCCGTGTTCCTCCCCCGGCGCCTCTCTCTCTCTCTCTCTCTCTCTCTCTCTCTCTCTCTCTCTCTCTCTCTCTGTCTCCAGATGAAGCCGGGCTGTCAGCTGCAGCTTGTCAGAGGAGCGGGATTATTTATTAGGCTCATGAATACGGTGCGCTGTGCAGGATCTGCCGTCACCTTATCTGAATTACCATCCATACCTTTAGATTTTACATTTTTAGCGGGGGGGGGGGGGGGGGGGGGGGGGTGTTTGTATAACGCTTGAATAAATAATTTGCTGCTAGGTTCAAATATAGGCCAATTAACTTTTGAGGCAACAGATGGGTATTCTGTGTGTGCGTGTGTGTGCGTGTGTTTGTGTGTGTGTATGCACGTGCAAGTGTGTGTGTGTCAACAGGAAGTGTGTTTGTGTATGCCAAATTATAACAACGTATTTGGGATTTTGCAGTAAACTATTTTAACAATATGCAGTATTATGTAGCCACCACTGTGTATGTGTATGTGTGCAGTAGGCCTCTCTGTCAGAGACCCGCTTGACCCCTGTAACCCTGTTGGAGGTGGTTGCAGATCGGCCTTTTTCTCTGTATTTATAAAATGCAGGTGATGTGTGGGTGGGTTGGTTCAAACCGGCGTGAGCTATTTTTTGTAAACCATCCTAATTATTTGGTTCAAGTTCGCTATAGGCCTATATTGCATATTCTTTAATGCCATTATAGCCTATAAATAACCTGTTTATTGTTATGTCATCGTGTTTTATTAGAGCATATTTGTTATTTCAGGTCCATGTCCACACGCAAACCTCTTCATTTTGCTGTTTTTTCATGTGGTCAGTGTGTTCTGTTCAATAACGTGTTGCCCAAATATCGAAAGCCTATTGTTATGCTATAAAGTCAAACATTGTGTAGGCCTATGCATGTTGTTGTTTGGTTCATTGATTAATAACAAATTTTACAGTCTATGATTGATACCGATAGCAATAGGCTGAATGTATGTGCATTGGCAACAAGTTGGCCATCGGCCATCTCCGATTAACAACAGCTTGAACATTTTTGTCGGCAAATCTCCTATGTATGAAACGAATGACTAATAAGACATCAATTCTGGTTTTCAGCAGCACCATGTGTTACAATAGTGGGTTGGCAATGTATATGTATGTAGGCCTATATATCTATACATCAGTATAGGCATGCATATGGTGATGTGCATATATGTAACTCATGCATGTGTTGCCATACAGGCGTGATCACAGGAATGCTGAGGCTGAGACATGTTGATCAGTGGATTGTCTAAAGGGCGGTGCAGAGATAATAAAAGTGTAATGGCATACTTGAGTGATGGGGATTCGTCTAGTGCTTCAATCTCTCCTTATAGCAACAAAGGAAAATGCGAGTGATAAGATATTTCCACTGCATTGTTCATTAACTATACCCCTGAGTAAAAACAACACCCCCTAAACGTTCCATATTTCCACTATTTGCATATTTTTACATTACGCAAGCAGAGCAAGCTGCGATCACAAGTACCGTTCAGAGGCCCTCTGTAGCTCTTTGCGATTACAACAGCATCGTGATGCAGGCTACAACATACACAATCTGCTCTTAGCAACGGCTGGGCAAAGCAGTGAATGCGTTGTGTTGGCTATTTCATAATTCCCAAATCTGTTTGAATGATAATGTCTCTGTGTGAAGGCATCACTGCTGTTTACTTGTTGACCACTGCTGCAGGTGGTCATTTCACGACATGAGGTCAAGTCTCATAGAATGAGTGGTGGTGGTGGTGGTAGTGCATGTATTCATTGCCCCCCCCCCCACACACACACACCCAGATGACTCGTGTGTCTTCTTTCCTACTTATTAAATTCACTGCACTGTGTACTGCAGCAGAACAGAGATGAAAGGGTATATAAATATAAATGACAGAACCCAACCGTGTGCATCATCTACTGAATGTGGACCACTTGTAGTTAGTAGTACACAACAAGGTACAGTAAGAATGCAACTACAACTCCCAGGGATGATCCAAAAGCATGTAATTATGACGATGTCTACATCTTGTGAGCCCATCATATCTGTCAGTCAAATGCAATAATCATCCATCTCTTTTCATTCCATTTCTTTACAGGCTTTCCGTTTTACAGGCATTTGAAACTGAAGCAGCAGAGCTTGGCTGTCTGCTCGTACATATGTCTGCTACAACAGTTTGACTGACATTTATACATTTATTTATAGGCCCAGTACTTGAGCTGCAACACTACCACCATCTGCCAAGTGGTTTTATTTAGATTCAATTAGTTTTGTTTTCTTAAAGATAGCTAATGTATTATAGCACTTTCACAACTGGCCCATATTCTGTGGAGTATGTGTGGTTGGTGGCTGGTTTAAGCAGCCTCACCTGGCCCAGAGTCAGACTGATTCGACTCTGGGGGCTGCTGGGGGAGGCTGCACACCTGTGGCGCATGCGAGTCATCAAAACACCCACCATCACCCCCTCCCCCCCCCCCCCCCCAACACACACACACACACAACACTCAGGAAGAGCTCAGACATGTACACATCCAACACCTGCACTGGCTGTAAGATCGTGCCAGCTCCCCAATAAGCCCAGCGAAGCCACTTATGGGCACGTAGTAGCAGAGGTCCACTGCCAGGTCCAAGTCAAACAAATAGCAATCTCTTCATTTGGTTTGTCTTGCTTAGCATTGTTTTCACTTTTCATCTTTTCACAGTGAGTGTCTCTTTTACACGATGTAATGAAGTCAGTGTAAATGGCACAAAGTGATTTACCAAAACACTGGCATTTGGCATCTGTAGCCCCCCCCCCCCCCCCCCCCACAACTACCCCCCCCCACAACTACCCCCCCTCCCCCACAACTACCCCCCCTTACCATCTGATGTCACTGGCACTATGAGGAGACAGAGACCAGAGAGGGAGGGAAGCAAGAGGAAGTGTCTTCATACTATCCACATCTAAAATTATACTGACAGAATACATTTACACCAGCGATGGCTGCTCCATGTGATCCATGAAAAAAACATGGGATTAACAACACGCCATTTCACGCATTATCTACCATCTACATCCAAATGGCATCATCTCTAGAGTGTGTATATATATATACGACACATAGAGCTGGAGGTAAATAAGCCAACCACGACATTGTCTGACTCTTATGTATCTATTCTATCCACAGCTGGGCTGCTGAACACGCAGTGAGCCACAACACTCGCCGATGTGTGTCCTCCGCACGGACATGATGTAAGATCAGCTGTCGGACAACAAAAGGCAATCAACTGCCTCCCCCCCCATCCTGCTGTTGCATGGCAATCAGTCAAACGTTTGTCCCGAAATCATAAGGACTTCAATCTTAAGAGGCCCCGCAAGAGATCCTCTCTGTGTTTGTATCTTGTACCTACAATCTCTGGACAAATCACAATCGTCATATATTTGTCACGTATTTCCTTATCTGTTCTCACTGTGGCCAATAGTGCTGTTGCAGCCGTTCAAGGTTTCTTGCCACACGATCAGTTCATTAAGTCCATTAAGAAAATGCACATAAGGTGAATCTGTACACTTCTCTCTACCCAGACCATTTTCTACATTTCGTTACCTCATCTGGATCACTCATGTCACACATGAAGATTATGAGGCCGACTTCAGTGCTAGTCCAGTCACAGTGGTTGCTGTGTGTCTTGGTCGGTACGTGTGTGTCCAGCGTTGCAGTGATTCATTCGCGACCATGGCACGTCTCCTGCCCGGCGCGGTGTGTGTGTCAAATCAAGCCATGGTTCTCCCCCGAATCTGTCTATCACAAAGCCCCCACTGTTGACTGCAATGATCTGCTACTGACAGAGCTCCCCTTGCCCCTACCTCACAACACACACACGCTGCGTCTGCAGAGCAACCTCCTCGCTGGCCTGCCGAGCGAGGAGCTACACAGCCTCCCAAATCTCACAGAGCTGGACCTGTCCCAGAACCGCTTCAGCAGCGTCCCAGCATGGAGCCGACATGCTGCGCTGGACTCTCTGCTGTCCCTGCATCTGGAGGAGAACCAGCTGGCTCATCTTCCCCGGGCCTCCTTCTCCTCCTTTCCGGTACTACAGGAGCTCTTCCTGAGCCACAACCGCTTGCATTCACTGGCAGCCGGCGCTTTTGCTGGCTTGGATTCTTTGCTGCGTCTGCATATGAACAACAACAGACTCACCACCATTGACCCTCAATGGTTCAAGGCCCTGCCCCACCTTGAGGTGCTGATTCTGGGGGGGAACCCTGTTGAGGTGCTCCCGGAGCAGGGCTTCCAGGCCCTCAGGTCCCTCCGTAGTCTCATGCTTGGTGGCATGGGTCTGAGAGTCCTGTCAGAAAGAGCTCTGGATGGTCTGGATGGGCTAGAGTGCCTCTCCTTCTACGACAACCAGCTGACCAAAGTCCCAACACAAGCCCTGAGAAGAGTCCCCGGTCTTAAGTTCCTGGATCTCAACAAGAACCGCATCAGGCTGGTGGAGACGGGGGGCTTTCGAGACATGGTCCATCTGAAGGAGCTGGGCCTGAACAACATGGAGGATCTGGTGTCCATCGAGAGAGCCGCCTTGGAGAACCTTCCCGAATTGACCAAGCTGGAAATCACTAACAACCCTCGTCTGTCTTACATACACCCCCAAGCCTTCCTGCACCTGAGCCGGCTGGAGAGCCTCATGCTCAACTCCAACTCACTCAGCGCCCTGCACCACCACACGCTGCTTTCGCTGCCAAGTCTGCAGGAGGTCAGCCTGCACTCCAACCCGCTGCGCTGCGACTGCCTGTTCCGCTGGGCGGCCGTGGAAGGCTTCCACCAACACGCCCGCGAACCACATCCGCAGGCGCCTGCTGCTGATACACAAGCAGGCGCGGTGCAGATGCCAACCACTCGCACGGTGCGATTCATCCAACCACAGGCCACCCTGTGCTCCGAACCCCCGGAGCTGAGGGCTCGCAGGGTGAAGGAAGTGTCAAGCAGGGAGATGTCAGCCTCCTGCCTGCCCCTGATCCCGGCCGGTCCCCTGCCGGCGTACGTTGGCGTGAGAGAAGGAGCGAACCTGGCCTTGCATTGCAGAGCTCTGGCAGAACCTCTGCCTGTGCTCTACTGGGTGACGCCCTCTGGGGTGAGACTAGGATCAGCGGCCAGCCACCCTCCTTCCCAGGGCCCAACGACCGCCCAAACATCCAACCACAGCTTGTCTCCTCAGAGGCCTCAAGCCCACGCTGAACACAACCATTCCAGTCACTATAGGCTGCACCCACAGGGCACCTTGGAGATCACCGGCGTGACACCCAAGGACGCAGGCATGTTCACGTGTGTAGCGGAGAATGCGCTCGGCGCAGACACACGCAGCGTTACCGTGGTTGTGCACTGCAGCAAAAACAAGAGGCAGAGACGTAAGCCGATGTCTGCTAACCTGAGGCGATATCCACATGAGGCAGCAGAGGCCGATTTGAAGGTGAGAGAAGTCGGACAACACTACATGGTTCTGTCGTGGACGAATGGACATAACCTGCCCATGACCCGTCTCTTCTGGCGAGCGATAAACCCCGACGCAGCACACACGGCCACCTACACCACGCGCATCCTGGCCGGCACGCAGAGCTTCAACCTGACCCACCTGGCGCCGGAGACATTTTACCGCGTGTGTCTCCACTTAGGGCTCAGCCAGGCCGGTGAGCAGCACGAGGGCAGGTCAGGGAAAGAGAGCAGCCGAACCCAGTGTGTCACGGTCAAGACCAAGGAGGCTCCTCCAAGCAAACAATTGCTGGCCATAAGTCCAGAGTTGGGCTCCACAGGGCTCGTGCTGCTGTTCCTGGTTGTGCTCCTCCTAATACTGGCCAGTCAGCGCTTGGATAGGAGGTCAGCTGACCGACCCGAGCAATGCCACGTCGACCTGCTGCAGGAGGTCACGGATCAGGGGTTAGCCAATGGGACTCCGGAAAACGGTACAGATCAGGGAGCGCAGGAAGAGAAAGCGCCATTCCACCACTACTGCTGAGATAATAGTCACAATTAGTGTATATTCATGCACACTGAGAGAGCCAATACTAAAACCCTTCACATATATATATACAGTATATATTTATATGTATATATACATATATATATACAGTATATATGTGTGTGTGTATATATATATACAGATATACACAAACAAAGCCAATTGGTTTATAGTCATACATAGCCTCCATTGTGTAGGAAGAGATTTGTATTTATTTTATATACAGTATATATATACAGTATATACAGTATACATTATATTGTTCTGTGTTGTAGTTGTATATAAATAAACCTTAACTATGGTACGAGCCAACCAGGGAGTAAAAAGAAATAAAATAATGGACAATCAAGTTTTTCTCTATGCCCAGCGATCACAGACAAGAGAGCGACCGAGAGGCTGAGAGAGCCTTCATGCGACTCGCTGGACTAAGACTGTGGAAGATCTGTCTGTCTCAACAAACTATGACCAGACATCTTCACTGTTGTGGAGAAATGGTGCAGAGCTTTGAGCACCACCCCGCCCCCCCTGCCCCCCCCCCCCCCCCTCCTACACTTACACAGCTTACGTCATCCATAGAAAACACTTTTGTTCGTTTATTTAGTATTATGTGAGTCAGTGATTGATGTAGTAATTGTTCCCGCTTTAGCTTTCAATGCCTTCGTCTGGGTTCTCGTTCTTCAAGTGGATAAAACTCTGCTGGATTTCCTGCCTATAATAATAATAATAATAATAATAATACCATATTCTCTTATGATGACTGTGTTAAAATCTATTTTGAGCTATTTGCATATTAAAAATCTTTTTAATTTACAATGCCAAATGTCTTTTTGCTTGTTTGCAGTCTGACCGACTGATTTATGAGTATTCTGAGTATTTCTGAGTACACACACACACACACACACACACACACACACTTTATCTATAAAAAATGATCCACATGAATAGCTTGTTTTTTGAATGCTTGTGAAGTCTTCTAAGGAAGTTCTGCATTGTTCTACGACACAAACATTCTATTCAAGACCAGTTAGACTTTGTATTTATTCACACATATATGTTTCAATGAAGTAACACAATATATACATACAGGTATCTAATTATGAATATACCATATTTAGATTGAATGTTGTTATTTCGTACCCAACAACATGTCATTCGTTACACTAGCAGGTAGCTATAAGTGGTTTAGCAGGTCAAGCCAGGTGCTAAATCGTCCAAGTCTCCGTAGAGTTAGTACATTCAACGTAACAACAAATGTTTGCTTGGTGGTTACTGATCATTTCTAGCTGTTGCTGTACAGCAGTGTTCTGATAGCAGCGTCAACATTTGAGGAGCAAAAATAAAAATACAAAAAATAAAAATAAAATACAAAATACATCACCACCTGCAATGTGAAATTATACACATTTCAAAGAGAACTCACTAGCGCTGCCACAGGATCACCAGTAAAGGCATTTACTTCTGATTCTTGTTATCAGTAAAACGGTCATATTAGTATTGAAATATGTGACATTAATTTATTAAAGTTAACAACTTATTTCAACCCAAAAAATATATCTAAAATGCCAATATAGACAAACTGTGAGACACCATGATTGCCATTTCTGAGGCTGTACCGTGTTAACGAAATGGACCAGTGTAACTACTTCAATATCCATTTTCTTTCACAGCTGGTAAAGTTACACAATAGTTTATAAAAATATATTTCTATTCTGCATTTATGAAATGACAATATCCACTCGTGATGAATACCAATAGATTGATAAAAGTAACAAATACAATACGAAAAAATATGCAACAAACAATGTTGAAATAATCAAATCCAACGAAATACTGTTGAAAGATTTTACACACACCATCAAGCGTGCTTAAAATGCAAAAAATGCTAGCTGTTTCATATGCATGAAATGCACTTCTGACATTTGACTTGCAGCACTTGTACTAAAGCGAAGGCTGGGGAAATGGTCTTCATTGATATGAACTCGATATGAAAAAAGCGATAATTAAAGAGGCCTCAAGACTAAAGGATGGAACGAATGAGAAGAATATTTTAGCATTAGAAGTTCCGTTTTTTGGGGGATGGGGTTGTAAAATGCAGTGAGAAAAACACAACTTTATCACAAAAATCTTTTTGAAATATAGAGACAAATATTACTCATAAGGCAATGAAGTGATTGAGAGAAAAAACAGGTTCATAGTGTGTTGACCGATTTAGACAGTATTTTCAATGATTAGGTACCTTATGGATTAGTTTATGCTGATCTTTTTACAATAGGCAATACTTTGTTCCATCTTTTAAGACAAACGCAATCTTTAAATCTGAATTGGCACAAATGTACACATACACACACACATTTACACAGACTAGGAATGTAGCTTTTTTCCATTCTTATTTGTTAGTAAGTGAGTAGGCTTGTATATTTGAGGCTTTTAGGTGTCCATTACTTGTTTGGTAAAAACTTTGTTTCTGACAAACATGGCCTTGATTTATAATCTACTGATAGCGAAAAGGTCAGTCACTAGTTGACTGACCACCATTGCATGATACGTTTCTGTCACAATATGGAGGCCAACGTGAATTGTCCACAAATGACTACACGTACCATATCTTCCAGACATCATTTTGTAGGAATGTAAACGCCAATCACTGTTCTACAAATTAGAATATAATAGTGGTACTACAATGCAGTATCAAGGGTTAAACAAAATAGTCCTGTGATGTAGCTAAAAATAGATGAAATTATTTTGGGATTTATATTTATTTACTCTAACTAGAGTATGCCCGTACCTGCTATACTCATGCACACAAATAAACACACACACACACACACACACACACACACACACACACACACACACACACACACACACACACACACACACACACACAGACACACACACACACAGACACACAGACACACACACACACACACACACGCACACACGCACACCTCAACTGTAGTTGTAGGTGAAGTTGTATGAACTGGGCTCCTTTGGCACAGGGGGCGGAGCTTCTGGAATGGTGATGTTCTCCAGATCGAGGAGGCGGAGCTTCATCTCCATGTTGATGAGCGTGTCCAGGTCACTGCGTGTCAGGTCACTGCCCATCTCTCTGCCCAGCAGCGCACACAGCCCGTCGGTCCAAATGCAATACTGCACCCAACACACAACCAACACGGAACGTCAACTTCGGAATATCAAACTCAAAGCTTAAAAATTAGAACTCCCATTTGGATCGTGCTGGTTAGCATACCTCATATTTGTTTGGCGCTACAAAATTCAGAGTCTCGTCAGGGTCATAGAAGACAGAGAAGGCTAGCTCCAGTACCTCCTGCAAAAAAAAAGAAACTTAATGGAAACAGTTTATCATGGGTGAACTGTCCCTTTAACACAGTGGTCGCCACGGGAACAACAAAGTCACAATGGCTCCTTTAAGCCAAGTGAACGCAATGGTGCCCTCTAGTGAACACGTATGAAACACCAAGCATAGAGGAACGCATAATCCACACACTGACCGAATAGGGTTTGTATCCTTCGAACCTCGGGATGGGAGAGACACATCGCACGGCTACAGAAACTAACAGTAATAAAACCAATAAACCCACAGATCAGACAGCATACCTTGTTTTGCTTTAGTGCACTTTTCTCTTTCATGTGTGGGCAGTCCTTGCCCGTCACCACGGACTTGATGTCTGACACGGGAACTGTGACAGGAAGACAAGAGGGAAAAACCGACGTGAACCGATCAGCTGTCATCGGTGTGACACATTATACCGAGGGGGGCTGCAGCAGTCGATAGCTGAGGTGATGGCACAGAAGTGGATTAAAAGGGGAAAAAAAGCCCTGACTCACTCTTGTCGCTGAGGAGCTCAAAAGGAACTTCCCCCTGTGGGGACTCGTCTAGGTCCCCGTAGTGGAGCACCTTGTGGTTCAGGGAGAGGCGGCAGAACCAGAACTTCTCTAAAACAGAGAGAGGGAGAGAGAGAGGGAGAGAGAGGGAGGGAGATAGGGAGAGAGAGTGAGAGAAGGAGAGAGGGAGAGAGGGAGAGAGGAAGAGGGGGGAGGGAGAGAGAGAGGGAGAGAGATAGAGAGGGAGTTGAAAGGGAGAGAGAGAGAGGAGGAGAGAGAGGGGGGGGAGAGGGAGAGAGAGATGAGAGAGGGAGAGGGAGAGAGGGAGAGAGAGGGGAGAGGGAGAGAGAGGAGATGAGAGAGAGAGAGGAGAGGGAGAGAGATGAGCACCACCCCGCCCCCCTTGCCCCCCCCCCCCCCCCCTACACTTACACAGCTTACGTCATCCATAGAAAACACTTTTGTTCGTTTATTTAGTATTATGTGAGTCAGTGATTGATGTAGTAATTGTTCCCGCTTTAGCTTTCAATGCCTTCGTCTGGGTTCTCGTTCTTCAAGTGGATAAAACTCTGCTGGATTTCCTGCCTATAATAATAATAATAATAATAATAATACCATATTCTCTTATGATGACTGTGTTAAAATCTATTTTGAGCTATTTGCATATTAAAAATCTTTTTAATTTACAATGCCAAATGTCTTTTTGCTTGTTTGCTAGTGTCTGGCCAACTGATTTATGAGTATTCTGAGTATTTCTGGGTACACACACACACACACACGCACACACACACACACACACACTCTTTATCTATAAAAATGATCCACAAGCTTGTTTTTTGAATGCTTGTGAAGTCTTCTGCATTGTTCTACGACACAAAAATTCTATTCAAGACCAGTTAGACTTTGTATTTATTCACACATATATGTTTCAATGAAGTAACACAATATATACATACAGGTATCTAATTATGAATATAACATATTTAGATTGAATGTTGTTATTTCGTACCCAACAACATGTCATTCGTTACACTAGCAGGTAGCTATAAGTGGTTTAGCAGGTCAAGCCAGGTGCTAAATCGTCCAAGTCTCCGTAGAGTTAGTACATTCAATGTAACAACAAATGTTTGCTTGGTGGTTACTGATCATTTCTAGCTGTTGCTGTACAGCAGTGTTCTGATAGCAGCGTCAACATTTGAGGAGCAAAAATAAAAATACAAAAAATAAAAATAAAATACAAAATACATCACCACCTGCAATGTGAAATTATACACATTTCAAAGAGAACTCACTAGCGCTGCCACAGGATCACCAGTAAAGGCATTTACTTCTGATTCTTGTTATCAGTAAAACGGTCATATTAGTATTGAAATATGTGACATTAATTTATTAAAGTTAACAACTTATTTCAACCCAAAAAATATATCTAAAATGCCAATATAGACAAACTGTGAGACACCATGATTGCCATTTCTGAGGCTGTACCGTGTTAACGAAATGGACCAGTGTAACTACTTCAATATCCATTTTCTTTCACAGCTGGTAAAGTTACACAATAGTTTATAAAAATATATTTCTATTCTGCATTTATGAAATGACAATATCCACTCGTGATGAATACCAATAGATTGATAAAAGTAACAAATACAATACAAAAAATATGCAACAAACAATGTTGAAATAATCAAATCCAACGAAATACTGTTGAAAGATTTTACACACACCATCAAGCGTGCTTAAAATGCAAAAAATGCTAGCTGTTTCATATGCATGAAATGCACTTCTGACATTTGACTTGCAGCACTTGTACTAAAGCGAAGGCTGGGGAAATGGTCTTCATTGATATGAACTCGATATGAAAAAAG
Organism: Coryphaenoides rupestris; assembly: GCA_002895965.2. Lineage (NCBI taxonomy): Eukaryota > Metazoa > Chordata > Actinopteri > Gadiformes > Macrouridae > Coryphaenoides > Coryphaenoides rupestris. The sequence continues at coordinate 239,902 of PIJE02000065.1, read as the reverse complement.
CGATAATTAAAGAGGCCTCAAGACTAAAGGATGGAACGAATGAGAAGAATATTTTAGCATTAGAAGTTCTGTTTTTTGGGGGATGGGGTTGTAAAATGCAGTGAGAAAAACACATAACTTTATCACAAAAATCTTTTTGAAATATAGAGACAAATATTACTCATAAGGCAATGAAGTGATTGAGAGAAAAAACAGGTTCATAGTGTGTTGACCGATTTAGACAGTATTTTCAATGATTATGATTATGGATTAGTTTATGCTGATCTTTTTACAATAGGCAATACTTTGTTCCATCTTTTAAGACAAACGCAATCTTTAAATCTGAATTGGCACAAATGTACACATACACACACACATTTACACAGACTAGGAATGTAGCTTTTTTCCATTCTTATTTGTTAGTAAGTGAGTAGGCTTGTATATTTGAGGCTTTTAGGTGTCCATTACTTGTTTGGTAAAAACTTTGTTTCTGACAAACATGGTCTTGATTTATAATCTACTGATAGGGAAAAGGTCAGTCACTAGTTGACTGACCACCATTGCATGATACGTTTCTGTCACAATATGGAGGCCAACGTGAATTGTCCACAAATGACTACACGTACCATATCTTCCAGACATCATTTTGTAGGAATGTAAACGCCAATCACTGTTCTACAAATTAGAATATAATAGTGGTACTACAATGCAGTATCAAGGGTTAAACAAAATAGTCCTGTGATGTAGCTAAAAATAGATGAAATTATTTTGGGATTTATATTTATTTACTCTAACTAGAGTATGCCCGTACCTGCTATACTCAGCACACACACACACACACACACACACACACACACACACACACACACACACACACACACACACACACACACACACACACACACACAGACACACACACAGACACACAGAGACACACACAGACACACACACACACACACACACGCACACCTCAACTGTAGTTGTAGGTGAAGTTGTATGAACTGGGCTCCTTTGGCACAGGGGGCGGAGCTTCTGGAATGGTGATGTTCTCCAGATCGAGGAGGCGAGAGGGGAGAGAGGGGAGGAGAGGAGAGAGGGAGGAGAGGAGAGGAGAGGAGAGGAAGAGAGGAGAGGGAGGAGGAGGAGGGGAAGAGGAGGAGGAGAGGAGGAGAAGGGGAGAAGAGGGAGGAGGAGAAGAGGGAGGAAGAGGGAGGGGAGAGAGGAGAGGGGAGAGGAGGAGGAGGGAGAGGAGAGAGAGGAGAGAGAGGAGAGGAGGGAGAGGGAAAGAGGAGGGGGAAGAGAGAGAGGGGGAAGAGAGCGAGAGGAGGAGGGAGGAGAAGAGAGGAGGAGGAGGGAGGAGGAGAGAGGAGGCGAGAGGAGGCGGGGGGAGGAGGGAGGAGAGAGGAGGGGGGAGGAGGGAGGAGGAGGGAGGAGGGAGGAGGAGAGAGGAGGAGAGGAGGGGAGAGAGGAGAGGAGAGGAGGAAGAGAGGCGAGGGAAGGAGGTGAGGAGGAGAGGAAGAAGAGAAGAGGGGGGAAGAGCTTCTGGAATGGTGATGTTCTCCAGATCGAGGAGGCGGAGCTTCATCTCCATGTTGATGAGCGTGTCCAGATCACTGCGTGTCAGGTCACTGCCCATCTCTCTGCCAGCAGCGCACACAGCCCGTCGGTCCAAATGCAATACTGCACCCAACACACAACCAACACGGAACGTCAACTTCGGAATATCAAACTCAAAGCTTAAAAATTAGAACTCCGATTTGGATCGTGCTGGTTAGCATACCTCATATTTGTTTGGCGCTACAAAATTCAGAGTCTCGTCAGGGTCATAGAAGACAGAGAAGGCTAGCTCCAGTACCTCCTGCCAAAAAAAAAGAAACTTAATGGAAACAGTTTATCACGGTGGAACTGTCCCTTTAACACAGTGGTCGCCACGGGAACAACAAAGTCACAATGGCTCCTTTAAGCCAAGTGAAACGCAATGGTTGCCCTCTAGTGAACACGTATGAAACACCAACGCATAGAGGAACGCATAATCTACACACTGACCGAATAGGGTTTGTATCCTTCGAACCTCGGGATGTGAGAGACACATCGCACGGCTACAGAAACTAACAGTAATAAAACGAATAAACCCACAGATCAGACAGCATACCTTGTTTTGCTTTAGTGCACTTTTCTCTTTCATGTGTGGGCAGTCCTTGCCCGTCACCACGGACTTGATGTCTGACACGGGAACTGTGACAGGAAGACAAGAGGGAAAAACCAACGTGAACCGATCAGCTGTCAGCGGCTGTGACACATTATACCGAGGGGGGCTGCAGCAGTCGATAGCTGAGGTGATGGCACAGAAGTGGATTAAAAGTGGAAAAAAAAAAGCCCTGACTCACTCTTGTCGCTGAGGAGCTCAAAAGGAAACTTCCCCCTGTGGGGACTCGTCTAGGTCCCCGTAGTGGAGCACCTTGTGGTTCAGGAGAGGCGGCAGAACCAGAACTTCTCTAAAACGAGAGAGGGAGAGAGAGAGGAGAGAGAGGGAGGGAGATAGGGAGAGAGGGAGAGAGAGTGAGAGAAGGAGAGAGGGAGAGGAGGGGAGCGAGAGGAGATAGAAAGAGGGGAGGAGAGAGAGAGGGAGAGAGATAGAGAGGGAGTTAAAGGGAGATAGGAGAGAGAGGGGGCAAGGGGAGAGAGGGGGGGAGAGGAGGAGAGAGATAGAGAGGGGGAGAGAGGGAGAAAGAGGGAGATAGAGAGGGAGATAGAGAGGGAGAGAGAGGGAGATTAAGAGAGAGAGAGGGAGAAGGGGGAGAGGGAGGGAGATATGGAGAGAGAGAGAGATAGAGAGAGAGGGGGAGCGAGGGAGAAAGGGAGTGAGGGAGGAGACGGGGAGACAGCGAGAGGGAGAGAGAGAGGGGGTGGGGGGCTGTGTGACAATCGGGCAGGAAGAAGATGGGAGTCCTCCGCTACCGTTGCCCCACTCGAAGTGAATTAGTGGAGCGGTAAAAAAAAAAAAAAAAAAAAAGGTGGGAGGGGGGTGGGGGGAAGCAACTGTCTGTGTGTGTGTGCTACCTTGCCGCCGGCGGTTCCCCAGCTTGCGGAAACAACTTCCCTCGCACAGGCGGTTGAGGCGCTGCTGCTTAATGAGCTCCAGGATCTCGGGCTGGATCCGCTCCCGCAGCTCACTGCTCACAACAACAACAACGACCGTCAAGGTGCCGCCCACACAAACAAAAGGTGGGTGTTGTTGACGGGGTGTCGCCAGGCAAATACTGTACACGTTATTCCGCAGTGCTTGAGAAATATATCGGATTTTTTGAGGCGGATGAAGTAATGGCATTTCCTCTCCGCTCAAAAAGAAAATGCATGTGTATTTTAGACGACTGAATAGTGAAGCTGTGTATGTGTACAGCCATGGATAGAATTATCAGAATAATTATCTGTTAATGAATCATTTCATCATTAATGAAGCGATTACATCAAAATGAGCGAACAGAACAGGCAAAAGAAGGACGTTGGGCTAAAATCTCCCCAAGGTCAGGTGCACAAATGCACAGCTGCTCAGCTGGTCGACTCACATGATTGGCGGAGACTGGAAGTCATCCTGGCTCATCCTCTCCGTCTGGCGCAGACGCAGGATCTCCGAGTAGCTGAGGGTGCGCAGCTTGCTCTTCAGTTGGTCCAAGGAGCCGGGCTTCATGGCCAGAGCCCTGGTGATCTGCTCCCGGACCACTTGCATCACCTGCTCCGGTCCAGGGAGACACACAACTCAGATCAACACAACTATCCACGACGCTAACCCCGTAATCCAACACATACACAATGTGTATGTCTATGGGTGGTTTCTGCATTAACCTATCATAATAATAATAATAATAATCTTTATTTATAGAGCACATTACTAAGTGCTTTACAAGGGCAGCGGAACAGAACAGACAAGTCAGAAAATGTTTTAAAAAGACAGTAAAAAAATGTGGTTAGGGTTATTGGTATAAAACCAATACAGAAATAAAAGACAGATCACAGAAATTAAAACATCAGGAACTCTCTCCGATAAAAGTATGTTCTAAGAAGGGATTTAAAGGAGATCACTGCCTCAGGTCAGTGATAGATGCCTATTTCTATATACTACAAACAGGCGTCTATATGTGCGGTCTGGTATGGTGTGGTGTGAGCCTCTGACCTTGTTGAAGTCCTCCGCCGTGGCCCTCATCTCCTTCCAGGTCTTGTTGAGCAGCTGGATGCAGACGCAAAAGAACTCCTCCCAGGCGCGGTCGTGGGTGAAGAACATGGGGTGATAGTCGTTGCAGCCTTCATTCGCTGCGCAGGAAACAACAAGGTGGTTGCTAGGGGGTTCTAGATGCTTTATATTGTGTTCTAGGTGGTTACTAGTGTGTTCTAGATGCTTTATATTGTGTTCTAGGTGGTTACTAGTGTGTTCTAGATGCTTTATATTGTGTTCTAGGTGGTTACTAGTGTGTTCTAGATGCTTTATATTGTGTTCTAGGTGATTGCTTGGGTGTTCTAAGTGGTTGGTATGGTGACCTGGGTGGTTGCTATAGTGTTCTCGAATCGAAATTCAAATTTTTTTTCGGGTACCCAGTACCCAATTCACTAGGACTATATTTCCTGGCCTGAATTATGTTCCCAGTCTGGCCCTAAATTGTACAATGGCTGTACACTTGAATGTCTGCTGCTTTCTGAGGTAGTTATTAAGTAGTTACTAAAACCAATCATAATCAAATGCAGGAGCAATTATGTAATCTGATAAAGAGTAGATATATTTATATAGTCTTACAGTTATAACCGGCCCTTTGAGGGCAACTATAATGCTGATGTGGCCTGGGATGAAATTGAGATTGACACCCCTGGTCTAGATGCTTGATATTGTGTTGTAGGTGGTTGCTAGGGTGCTCTAAGTGGTTGCTATGGTGATCTGGGTGATTGCTATGGTGATCTGGGTGGTTGCTGGGTTATTCTTGGTAGTTTATATGGCGTTCCAAGTGGTTGCTAGGCTGTTCTAGGTGGTTGCTAGGCTGTTCGAGGTGGTTGCTATGGTGATCTGGGTGGTTGCTATGGTGATCTGGGTGGTTGCCAGTTGGTCCTCGTTGGTTTATATGGCGTTCCAAATGGTTGTCAGGATGTTGTAGGTGGTTCCAATGGTGTTCTAGGTGGTTGCTAGTGTGTACTTGGTGTAAATGCATTATAATTGTATAGTTGTTTGGATGGTAAGTTGTTGTCGTATAAAGTATGAAGGAGGAGTTGAGTATGGATGTTTGGGAAGAATATCAAACAGTCTCAACAACTGTTCAGTTCTAAACTCATTTTTAGATTTGAATGTGTGTGTATGTAAAGAACATTTAAAGAACCCCATTGCTTAGAAAATCACAGTGGAGCTCAACATTCTGAGCTATGGGTCTAAATAATGCAATTGTAATGTAATAATAGTAATGACATAAAGTTTATATTTTGTATATTTTGTTTATATTTTGTACACTAACAATTCTACAACACTGAGAAAATCCCATGTGTGTGTATATCGGAGTTTAAGAGTGTAAATACTTAAAAAGTATAAATTGTTTTGAGTAAATAAATCTGCAAAAAGTATGATAGATTATTGAAGTTGTGCAGCTAAGGCTGCACACCTCATAATAAGTATGATAGATAATAACTATGATAGATAACCTAATAAAAATAATGAGTCAGATAGATAATAGGAGTTGTGTAACAGAGGAAGCAATTATTCACACATTATTGTTCTGTGAAGTTGTCATCAGAGAAATGCATTATTGAGTTTGTTTCGCCTCTCGCTACAATGAAATGTGCTTCAAAAGCACTCCTATGACTCCTCATCAACTTGTTAAAGGATAGCGGTGAGGGAGTGACTCCCAGCCCAAATTGTTCTGCACTCAAAACCTCAAGGTTTTGCAGTCTAATGCATCACTGTGAGCAAGATGACCTGTTCATGAATAATATGTATTTAAAAATCACCTGTAAGTCTGCTCAATAGTACGTAGGTAGGATGGAGATGGCTACCTCTACCGTGATCTGCTCTTCAACGTTAAGGCGTGGGTGTCAGTGGGAGGGGTGACTACTACTCACGTAGCTCCCCGACCTGCAGGATCTCACACAGCATTCGCGTCAGCTCGATGGCACAGCGGCCGAACGGACACTCGTGCTTGTCCTCGCGGCTGCTGTTCTCCAGGACGATCTGTGGGCCGGGGAGGAGTGAGCAGAGGCTGTACATGTTGGGAGTCCCATTCCTCTATGAGAACCCTGGCACTTACTTTCGTGTTTGTACGTCTTGGTACTAAATAATAGCATTGTGTAGCATCTTGCATGTTGAATGTTGGTATAGCACTCAAAACGGTACTTGTTCTTATCCTTGCTATCTCGCTGTCAACCAGCAATTATGAGCACTTGAAACATATTAACATATTATTATTAACATAGTCAATCACGAATGCTTGAAACGTTTTGTACCACCAGCGATATATTGCTGTCTCACCATTTCGACCAACGTACTTTATTGTAAGTCGCTTTGACCAAATGCCCTAAATGTAAAATGTTATGGGTCTGTCCATATGGTGGAGCTGAGAGCTTTACTGAGTGCGGCAGGCAGGCTGACCCTGATGTAGGTGTCCTGGTGCAGCTTGGCCAGGTACAGCATGTTGTCCAGGGCCAGCATGCCCGGGGGGGTCTGGGTGAAGTCCATGGCCGGGTTCACGTGGTTCTGCCGTTACAAAAGATAAAGGAAGAAGGGAGGAAGGGGCAAGGCAAGGAAAGGTAGGTTCATGTATAGCAGCCTTCAAAGATGAGGCCACTCATAGCGCTTTGCAAAGGGAAGGAATCACATTTTAAACAAATGTAAAGGACAATTGTTAAAATGTACAAATAAAAGACGATGATTTAAAAGAGAAATGTAAAGTAAGTCAGTCAAATATACTAAAATAGTAAATAAGTCATGCAATGGGCAGACTGTGTCTTCCATTATACATTTTTAATGATTAAAAGTTTAAGATTTGTGAAGTATAAAAGATATAATACATAAATAATAGCACACTCTTTGAAACTTCGAATGGAGTCTCTCTGTGAAAAAATGTGGGTCAAGATATTTGCCAGTGTTAGTAGAGTATAAGAAAGAAAGAAAGAAAAAAAGAACGAAGGGATATTAAAGCCTCACTCACACTAGCTAATAATCATAATAGTACAAATAAAACAATAAGTATCATAAATAACAGGAAGTCTAAAGCTGCACACATAATAACAAGCCTGTCATTAGTAGTAGGCAATAATACTCCAACAAGCTGAGATCAGGTTATGATAGTAGATGATAAGTGATTCTGGTTCCTTCTCCCACTTTTCCCACCTACACCTGCAGACTATTGGGGTCCGACATAGCCCAATTAGTTTTTTAACGCAGGCCTACGCATTCTCTACTCTCACTCTCAAAGTCAGTTGAAAAGCTATTCCATCTTTGGGTCCTCCACACATAAAGAGACTTCACGACAGCTTCTCAAAATCCATGGCTCTGATGTATCCGATTATAACTTAATCTATTAACAGATTAACTTAATCCCAAAACGTGATGAAATCATGATGAAAAGTCTCAAAACTGCATATAGTCCAAGTACCGATTTCACATATGGTAATTTCCAACAAGTTTGAGCAAAAGGAGCTCTCCTTGACCTAACCCTAACTGCTCCTGACGTGTTGGTTGTTACCTTGCATGGTTGACACCGCCGTCGGTGTGTGAATGGGTGAATGTGAGGCAATACTGTGAAGCACTTTGGATAAAATCGCTATATAAATGCAATCCATTTACCATTTACCGTCTATTGAAATAAAAGTTGCAAAGTGCAAAGTGAGTATCCTCGTAGCCCCTGTGAGATCAGGCGCATGACCCCTCCCCCTCACTGAAGTTGCCACAGAACTTTCTCCATAGGAACACAACAGAGTGAGTCGTGCGGTACGGTGTCTGCTTATTCATTATAGCTGTGCAGTATTCCAATGTGTGCAGTAGTTTACAGTTACATATCATTTGGGCCCTCATTAAAAAAAAAAGGGGTGCACAGTGTTGAGGCAGAGCTCAGATGTGTGGTGTGGGAGTTGGTTCCAGAAATGTGCCGCATTAAAACTCAACACAACAGCAGCACTGAGTAACAGTAAGCAGTAAAGTCCCTGATGACGGCGGGAGCTCTGGTGGGCTCTTAGTAATCGGATCCAAGATGTATTTTAATCCTAAAGTGTTTTTGGTTTTGTGTTTTCTAAATGATGAGTCATATGTAACTCTGATTCTTCTGCGGGGGAACTGAACATTGGCACGGCAATAATGCGACTCGAGCAAACATTTAGATAACAACTCAAACCGTTTTGTTTTAACCGCGGTCTTCATCAGGGATTAATGAACAACAGCAGAACGGCAGAGGCGGCGCAGGGCAGGGACTCACGGTGAAGCCCAGCATCTTGTAGTCCTTGGTGTGCAGGGCCTTTCTCTTCTCTGTGCCCGCGGTGTCATTCTCGCCGTCGAACGCAATCCTGCGCAGCTCGAAGATGACGTCTCTCTGGGTCTGGGTCACCGAGAAACGAAAAGGAATAGCGTTAGCGTCGCTTCAAAATCATCTTCGCCTTTGTTGTTGTTGTTGTTGTTGTTGATGCGGCTGTGATACGTGGAGATATGTGTTCCGCACCGCACCCACGCAGTTGAACTGTTAGGTAAGCGGTGCACTTGTCTAGCAAAGAAAGTTTCAATCTAAATAATAATAAGCCAAAATAAGTCTTTGCCTGTCAAGAGACGCGGTAACAATGATTGCGTTTCCTTTTATCTCTTCTCATTCATTTTTACCAATCCGCCTTCTTTCTGCACTCAGTCATGACAGTTGAGACATAAGTAAATATAATCCGGCAGATAATGGTTTCTTTGCCGTGAGGCGGACTGAATTGTTTGACATTTCAACGAACAGCAGATGGGCGCAGTGTGTGTGTGTGTGTGTGTGTGTGTGTGTGTGTGTGTGTGTGTGTGTGTGTGTGTGTGTGTGTGTGCAGCACACAGAGTTCAGCCCTTTAGTAGGAGAATGAGCTCGTTCACACATCCACGTTATTATTCTGAGACAGGTAATGTCTTTATGAATTGTGAACCAGATTCAAATATTAAATTCATGATGATGATGTTTTGGGAAACTACATTACATTTACGTTTAGGGCATTTGGCAGATGCTTTTATCCAAAGCGACTTACAGTACATTTGTTGAAGGAGACCGCAATATATCGCTGTGGTCCATAAAGATAGTGAGCAGCAACAATGAGCAGACTACCCGTAAAACATCCAGAATGCATGTCCTTCAATTTTCTTGGCAACCATTCATGTGAACAACTTCACACTCGGCAGGTGCATTGCTGAGGACACAAGGAAGTGCCGTGTTGAGTGGTTCTTGAGAATGCTGCAAGAAGCAGCGATACCGGAGGCCCAGCAATCAGCCCTGTTGCAGACACGCATGTTTTGAACGGCCACTTCACTACTTAGACTCAATTATACTACTTTTACAAATGGAAAAAGAAGAACACCTCCTATCAAAATAGAGATCTCTTTATTTACCTGGTCGTTTGGATCCATTTTCGTCATCATACGCTCTTCCAAAAGGTTAAAGGTGAGCACCTGAAGTACATAAAGTTGATGTGCCATCTCTGCTTTGATTGGCCGATTTCCTCTGATGATATGCTATAAGAGAAATCCCAATACATACATTACCAGTGTTTAATTAAAAATCTTTTAGATACACGTATGAGGCAAGCTATTTATCTTATTTTATGATAGTAATACAACAAAAACAATTTCTGAAGTACTTCAAAAGATTGAATGGGAGTTCTAAGGATGAATAAATGAACAGGCCTGCTGAAACTGTTTTGTTTTGTTTGATTATGCAAACATCACGCTGAACACTGCAATGCCACAAAAGTGTCCTTTACTGACACCTAGAGGGATCGTTGTGTAGTGTTAGACAAGGGGAAAAGCAGCGGCTTAAAATTAGGGCTGTCAAACGATTAAAATTATTAATTGCGATTAATCGCATGATTTTGTGTAGTTAATCGCGATTGATTGCAAAAATATTTGTAGCCACTGCCAGGGCAATAACATTTTCATAGTCTTATCTAGTTAATTCGGAACCGCGAATTAACGGATCCCCCGCCCCATCAGAACCGCAAATTAACGGATCCCCCCGCCCCATCAGAACCGCAAATTAACGGACCCCCCCCCTCCATCGAACCGTCAATTAACGGACCCCCCCCCCCCTCCATCGAGAACCGCAAATTAACGGACCCCCGCCCTTCGCATCAGAACCGCGAATTACGGACCCGCCCCCCCATCAGAACAGCAAATTAACTGGGACCCCCCCCACCCCCATCAGAACAGCGAATTAATGGACCCACCCCCCCATCAGAACCGCGAAATAATGGACCCCCCCCCCCCCCCATCAGAACCGCCGAATGAACGGGAAGGCCTCCCCCCCCCCCATCAGAACCGGAATTAAAACGAACCGCCCCCCCTCCCATCAGAACCGGCAATTAGACGGACCCCCCCCCCCACCGCCCATCAGAACAGCGAATTAATGCCCCCCCCCCCCATCAGAAACCGCAAATTAACGGACCCCCCCCCATCAGAACCAGCGAATGAACGGATTTCCCCCCCCATCAGAACCGCGAATTAACGGACCCTCCCCCATCAGAACCGCAAATTAACGGATCCCCCCCCCATCAGAACCGCGAATTAACGGATCCCCCCCCCCATCAGAACCGCGAATTAACAGACCCCCCCCATCAGAACCGCAAATTAACGGACCCCCCCCATCAGAACCGCGAATTAACGGACCCCCCCCCATCAGAACCGAATTAACGGACCCCCCCCCCATCAGAACCGCGAATTAACGGACCCCCCCCCTCCATCAGAACCGCGAATTAACGGATACCCCCCTCCATCAGAACCGCGATTAACGGACCCCCCCCCCCATCAGAACCGCGAATTAACGGACCCCCCCCCATCAGAACCGCAAATTAACGGACCCCCCCCCACCCATCAGAACCGCGAATTAACGGACCCCCCCATCACAATCCGAATTAACGGACCCCCCCCCCATCAGAACCGCGAATTAACGGACCCCCCCCCATCAGAACCGCAAATTAACGGATCCCCCCCCCCATCAGAACCGCAAATTAACGGACCCCCCCCCCCCCCCCCCCCCCCCCCCCCCCATCAGAACCGCGAATTAACGGACCCCCCCCCCCCCATCAGAACCCGAATTAACGGACCCCCCCCCCCATCAGAACCGCAAATTAACGGACCCCCCCCACCCCCATCAGAACCGCAAATTAACGGACCCCCCCCCCCAGAGACGCTGACTCGGAGCCCGTCGCGCGCCTCACGGTAGCGTCATTGCGCATCCTTGGCTCAATATCTGTGATGTCCACCAATGTCCTAAACAACAACACGTCCTAGCTTGAAGTACTTCGGTGATAAACGAATCAAAAGGTCAAACTACGTAATTGCGTTAATTAATAACGCATTAACTTTGACAGCCCTACTTAAAATACAACGCATCCTATTGTCGGTGCATCGACTCGTCACAAAGAAGGTGTCACAGCTCATATCAGACTTATCAGACATATCAGCTTGGTGCCACGGCTCCTTCCCCTCACAGAGATATCGTCCCCACCACGGCCCTTTCATTCTCACCTTCGAAAGGAGTCGGGCAATTCATTTACTACAAGCGTTCACCATCGCAGTGAAGCGAACCATGATTGATGTGTGTGATGCGTGTGTGTTGCCTGTGTGTGCTGTGTGTGTGCTGTGTGTGATGTGTGTGATGTGTGTGATGCGTGTGTGTTGCCTGTGTGTGCTGTGTGTGTGCTGTGTGTGATGTGTGTGATGTGTGTGATGCGTGTGTGTTGCCTGTGTGTGCTGTGTGTGTGCTGTGTGTGTGCTGTGTGTGTGCTGTGTGTTGATGGGGGGGGGGGGGGGGGCTGTAACTCACATTGAGGATGATGGAACGCAGGTGTTTCTGGGCCAGAGTGCTCGCCATCTCCTAGGGGACGGAGAGGAAGGAATAAAACAACAACAACAACAACAGATGTGCACCAATTTCTTCTTCTTTTCTTTTTTCTTACTGCATCAAACATCTCAGGAGTTAAGATGTGTTTGTTGGGTAATCGGGAAAGGTCGCTGGTTCGATCCCCGGGCTCCGCCTAGCTAAGTGCGAGGTGTCCCTGAAGCAAGACGCCACCTAACCCTAACTGCTCCTGACGTGTTGGTTGTACCTTGCATGGTTTGAACGCCGTTCTGGTGTATAAATTAATGTGAGGGCTAACTGTAAAGCGCTTTTGGATAAAAGCGATATATAAATGCAATCCATTTACCATTTACATTATTGAAGCGTGAGGAGAATAAGAACACCTGCAACACAAAAAAAACATTCTACCCACCCCCACCGCCACTTGTAACTGAGCCCATTTCCCAGATCATAAATCCTTTATCTCTTCATTTCAAATTCTTATGACTGCCTGGCCTGCACTACTGCTGTGACCCCCACACACTCCACCCCTCCACGTGGACTAATAAAGTACATGTACGTATCTCATACCAACTTATGATTACACAACGTAAAAATGAAATGTGTGTGTGTGTGTGGTGTGTTGTGTGTGTGTGTGTGTGTGTGTGTGTGTGTCGTGCGTGTGTGTGTGTGTGTGTGTGTGTGTGTGAGGAGCAACCTGTCCGTGGATTGTCGGCACCTCGCGTGAGAATGACAGGAGAGCACACAGCACAGCGTCGATGGCTCACAAGGAAAGACAGAGGAGAGACAGGAGAGAGAGAGAGGAGAGAGGAGAGAGAGAGAGAGATACAGGAGGAGAAGGAGAGAGGGGGGGGGGGGGGGGGGGGGCGTGTACTCACAGTGAGCTGCTGATCCAGTGGGTTAGTACACTCGCCTTGGTGGGGGCGGGTGGGGGTGGGGGGTGGGAGGGGGAAGGGAAGATGTAACAGTGATGGACACAATACTTACATACTTGCGCACATATGGGGGGGGGGGCATGATACACTGGCTGTGCAGGCAGAACGCAGACACAGCATGCCACAAGAGCTACGCTACAACCATGGCTAGCACGGTGAACAATATGTCCCCCCCCACACCCACTGTCACTGCTTACAATTTTGCTAAGAACAACAACAAGACAACAACAAGTACTCTTGTTGTTGTCTTATTGTTGTTCGCTGGGCTGTTTGCAAGGGTTAGGCCCCATTTTGTTCAAGAGTTCAACAGACTTAATTTTGTGAAATTAGCAGGAGGTAAGTTTAGGCTCGGCTGGGACAGGGCATGAGTAGGGGGTGGGGGGGGGTGGTAGTCCTGGTTCTACAGGTGCAGGAGAACCAGGACTACCTTGTGCTCGACTGACACATAATAGGACAAACCTGGCCTGGGGCACAGAGAGCCGATGAGCAATGATAAGACAGGACAAGAAGAGGAGGAGGAGGAGGAGGAGGAGGAGGAGGAAGAGGCAGCTAGGCATGAGGTGCGGTGGTGTGTGTGTTAGTGCGCTGCGTGGAGGCACACACACAGATGGTACGTTATGTATTAATAACAAAGAGGACCCCGCAAGAAGACACACTGCCTCCCCGTAGTCTGTTACTGTTACAATTTCGGGTTGTACAATTTTGAATGCGTCAAAATTGAAACTGAAAGAACTGGAAGTGTGCTGTGCTGTGCTGTGCTGTAACTTTCAGTTGCAAACATGTTATCTGGTGTTTGACTATACAGCTGTTTTAGGATCCCTTTTGGAACAAGGTTTTTTTTTTACTATATGGTTACATAAGGGGAATAGTGTATATGATTGGAGCTTTATATAGAGAACAATATTGAGTGGATTGACGTTGAGTTGAATATTTGACTGGACTGAGAAAAGTTGTGGGATTTTTTTAAATGACATTAAGTCTGCAATCAGGATGAACACTCAGTAGACAGACTCAATCCAAACAAACGTCCAATGGACTCAAGTGCCACGCCCATACGGAACTACGGTGAGGCAATGCATCTTTGTGCCGACGATATTTACACAAAGTACACACAGCTACGTAAACACACAAACAGTGAGCACAGCGTTACCAGACCATTACGTGTTATTGTTCCGCTCCCCGGTTAATTGAACAAACGCTTTGAGAGACAGAAATGACAAGGGGGGTAGGAGAAGGGGTGAGGTGCTGGGTGTCCGACCTGTCTGCGGTCCTCCGGGGCCTTCAGGAACAGGGCGTTGATGAGGGCGATGGCGTAGGTCTGGATCTCCTGGTTGGACCTGGAGGAGGAGGGACGCCAGAACACGCAACAAACCATTTAGAAGCATTTTGCTCCACACACACACATGCCACAGCCAACCCCTACTAGACTACGCCTATTGGTCTGGATTTTGCCCAATATTGAGGTTATTACTAAGAAATATGACCACAAGGCCGGGAATGTTGGGAATCCCATCGCATTGATCAAACCAGCGTCATCACATGGTTTCTGAGGGTAGAAAACGATCTGTAGAACTGTATACTGACAGTTCTTCAGCAACCGTCAATAAAAAAATGTATGTATTCACTTTATTTTTTCATGTCAATTTCAAAAAAATAAAAATACATTTAAGACATACTGGTTTGGTATCAACATGAAAGGTCGCCATAGCAATCACCCGAGATTTTCCCGCCAAACGGGGAAGGGGCCCAACAAAATAAACAACTGAACACGGCTACACCAGATTACTCCTCTCCTCCTCCTCCTCCTCCTCCTCCTCCTCCTCCTCCCCAAACCACCACACGACCACCACATTGGGTGGGTGGGGGACTGGGGGGACTGGGAGGCTCCAGTGCGTGTGTGTATGCTCACACTTGCAGGTGCCCGATGAGCTGTCCCACGGTGATCTCCTGGGCCACGCGGTGGTACAGGCTGTGGCTGTTGAGCACCATGCTCTCCAGGATGGCCAGTGAGCGCTGCAGGATGGACACGTCCACCATGGGCTGGTTCACGTAGCCGGCGATCTGTGGACAGACAGGCAGGCACGCGCACATGGTTCACATTTACATTTACATGTATAATTAGGGCATTTGGCAGACAAGTGGGTCTTGAGTCTCTTTTGGAAGCTGGTGAGCGCCAGACCCCCCCCATCAGAACCGAATTAACGGATCCCCCCCCAATCAGAACCGCAAATTAACGGAACCCCCCCCATCAGAACCGCAAATTAACGGACCCCCCCCCATCAGAACCGAATTAACGACCCCCCCCCACCCCCATCAGAACCGCGAATTAACGGACCCCCCCCCCCATCAGAACCGCGAATTAACGGACCCCCCCCTCCATCAGAACCGCAAATTAACGGACCCCCCCCCCATCAGAACCGCGAATTAACGGACCCCCCCCCCCATCAGAACCGCAAATTAACGGAGCCCCCCCCCATCAGAACCGCAAATTAACGGACCCCCCCCCACCCATCAGAACCGCGAATTAACGGATCCCCCCATCAGAACCGCGAATTAACGGACCCCCCCCATCAGAACCGCGAATTAACGGACCCCCCCCCATCAGAACCGCAAATGAACGGATCCCCCCCCCCATCAGAACCGCAAATTAACGGACCCCCCCCCCCCCCCCCCCCATCAGAACCACGAATGAACGGATCCTCCTCCCCCCCCCCATCAGAAACGCGAATGAATGGACCCCCCCCTCCATCAGAACCGGCAATTAACGGACCCCCCCCCACCCCCACAGAACGCGAATTAACGGACCCCCCCCTCCCTCCAGAGACGCTGACTCGGAGCCCGTCGCGCGACTCACGGGAGGTCATTGCGCATCCTTGGCTCAACATCTGTGATGTCCACCAATGTCCTAAACAACAAAGTCCTAGCTTGAAGTACTTCGGTGATAAACGAATCAAAAGGTCAAACTACGTAATTGCGTTAATTAATAACGCATTAACTTTGACAGCCCTACTTAAAATACAACGCATCCTATTGTCGGTGCATCGACTCGTCACAAAGAAGGTGTCACAGCTCATATCAGACTTATCAGACATATCAGCTTGGTGCCACGGCTCCTCCCCTCACAGAGATATCGTCCCCACCACGGCCCTTTCATTCTCACCTTCGAAAGGAGTCGGGCAATTCATTTACTACAAGCGTTCACCATCGCAGTGAAGCGAACCAGATTGATGTGTGTGATGCGTGTGTGTTGCCTGTGGTGTGCTGTGTGTGTTGTGTGTGTGATGTGTGTGATGTGTGTGATGCGTGTGTGTGCCTGTGTGTGCTGTGTGTGTGCTGTGTGTGCTGTGTGTGATGTGTGTGATGCGTGTGTGTTGCACTGTGGTGCTGTGTGTGTGCTGTGTGTGTGGCTGTGTGTGATGTGGGGGGGGGGGGGGGCTGCTAACTCACATTGAGGATGATGGAACGCAGGTGTTTCTGTGGCCAGAGTGCTCGCCATCTCCTAGGGGACGGAGAGGAAGGAATAAAACAACAACAACAACAACAGATGTGCACCAATTCTTCTTCTTTCTTTCTTTCTTACTGCATCAAACATCTCAGGAGTTAAGATCGTTTGTCTGGTAATCGGAAGGTCGCTGGTTCGATCCCCGGGCTCCGCCTAGCTAAGTGTCGAGGTGTCCCTGAGCAAGACGCCACCTAACCGCTAACTGCTCCTGACGTGTTGGTTGTTACCTTGCATGGTTGACACCGCCGTCAGTGTATAAATGAATGTGAGGCAACTGTAAAGCGCTTCGGATAAAAGCGATATATAAAAGCAATCCATTTACCATTTACTTATTGAAGCGTGAGGAGAATAGAACACCTGCAACACAAAAAAACATTCTACCCACCCCCACCGCCACTGTTAACTGAGCCCACTCCCAGATCATAAATCCTTTATCTCTTTCATTTCAAATTCTTATGACTGCCTGGCCTGCACTACTGCTGTGACCCCCACACACTCCACCCCTCCACGTGGACTAATAAAGTACATGTTACCGTATCTCATACCAACTTATGATTACACAACGTAAAAATGAAATGTGTGTGTGTGTGTGTGTGTGTGTGTGTGTGTGTGTGTGTGTGTGTGTGTGTGTGTGTGCGTGAGAAGCAACCTGTCCGTGGATTGTCGGCACCTCGCGTGAGAATGACAGGAGAGCACACAGCACAGCGTCGATGGCTCACAAGGAAAACACGAGAGAGACAGAGAGCGAGAGAGAGAGAGAGAGAGGGAGAGAGAGAGGAATACATGGAGGAACAAGGAGGGGGGGGGGGGGGGGCGTGTACTCACAGTGAGCTGCTGATCCAGTGGGTTAGTACACTCCGCCTATGGTGGGGGGTGGGGTGGGGGATGTGGGGGGTGGAGGGGAAGGGGAAGATGTAAACAGTGATGGACACAATACTTACATACTTGCCGCACATATGGGGGGGGGGGGGCATGATACACTGGCTGTGTGCAGGCAGAACGCAGACACAGCATGCCACAAGAGCTACGCTACAACCATGGCTAGCACGGTGAACAATATGTCCCCCCCCCCCCCCCCCCCTCCCCATACCCACTGTCACTGCTTACAATTTTGCTAAGAACAACAACAAGACAACAACAAGTACTCTTGTTGTGTTCTTATTGTTGTTCGCTGGGCTGTTTGCGAGGGTTAGGCCCCATTTTGTTCAAGAGTTCAACAGACTTAATTTTGTGAAATTAGCAAGAGGTAAGTTTAGGCTCGGCTGGGACAGGGCATGAGTAGGGGGTGGGGGGGGGGGGTGGTAGTCCTGTTCTACAGGTGCAGGAGAACCAGGACTACCTCGTGCTCGACTGACACGTAATAGGACAAACCTGGCCTGGGGCACAGAGAGCCGATGAGCAATGATAAGACAGGACAAGAAGAGGAGGAGGAGGAGGAGGAGGAGGAGGAAGAGGCAGCTAGGCATGAGGTGCGGTGGTACGGTGGTGGTGTGTGTGTTAGTGCGCTGCGTGGAGGCACACACACAGATGGTACGTTATGTATTAATAACAAAGAGGACCCCGCAAGAAGACACACTGCCTCCCCGTAGTCTGTTACTGTTACGCTTTCGGGTTGTGCAATTTTGAATGCGTCAAAATTGAAACTGAAAGAACTGGAAGTGTGCTGTGCTGTGCTGTGCTGTAACTTTCAGTTGCAAACATGTTATCTGGTGTTTGACTATACAGCTGTTTTACGATCCCTTTTGGAACAAGGTTTTTTTTTACTATATGGTTACATAAGGGGAATAGTGTATATGATTGGAGCTTTATATAGAGAACAATATTGAGTGGATTGACGTTGAGTTGAATATTTGACTGGACTGAGAAAAGTTGTGGGATTTTTTTAAATGACATTAAGTCTGCAATCAGGATGAACACTCAGTAGACAGACTCAATCCAAACAAACGTCCAATGGACTCAAGTGCCACGCCCATACGGAACTACGGTGAGGCAATGCATCTTTGTGCCGACGATATTTACACAAAGTACACACAGCTACGTAAACACACAAACAGTGAGCACAGCGTTACCAGACCATTACGTGTTATTGTTCCGCTCCCCGGTTAATTGAACAAACGCTTTGAGAGACAGAAATGACAAGGGGGGTAGGAGAAGGGGTGAGCTGCTGGGTGTCCGACCTGTCTGCGGTCCTCCGGGGCCTTCAGGAACAGGGCGTTGATGAGGGCGATGGCGTAGGTCTGGATCTCCTGGTTGGACCTGGAGGAGGAGGGACGCCAGAACACGCAACAAACCATTTAGAAGCATTTTGCTCCACACACACACATGCCACAGCCAACCCCTACTAGACTACGCCTATTGGTCTGGATTTTGCCCAATATTGAGGTTATTACTAAGAAATATGACCACAAGGCCGGGAATGTTGGGAATCCCATCGCATTGATCAAACCAGCGTCATCACATGGTTTCTGAGGGTAGAAAACGATCTGTAGAACTGTATACTGACAGTTCTTCAGCAACCGTCAATAAAAAAATGTATGTATTCACTTTATTTTTTCATGTCAATTTCAAAAAAATAAAAATACATTTAAGACATACTGGTTTGGTATCAACATGAAAGGTCGCCATAGCAATCACCCGAGATTTTCCCGCCAAACGGGGAAGGGGCCCAACAAAATAAACAACTGAACACGGCTACACCAGATTACTCCTCTCCTCCTCCTCCTCCTCCTCCTCCTCCTCCTCCTCCTCCCCAAACCACCACACGACCACCACATTGGGTGGGTGGGGGACTGGGGGGACTGGGAGGCTCCAGTGCGTGTGTGTATGCTCACACTTGCAGGTGCCCGATGAGCTGTCCCACGGTGATCTCCTGGGCCACGCGGTGGTACAGGCTGTGGCTGTTGAGCACCATGCTCTCCAGGATGGCCAGTGAGCGCTGCAGGATGGACACGTCCACCATGGGCTGGTTCACGTAGCCGGCGATCTGTGGACAGACAGGCAGGCACGCGCACATGGTTCACATTTACATTTACATGTATAATTAGGGCATTTGGCAGACAAGTGGGTCTTGAGTCTCTTTTGGAAGCTGGTGAGCGGCTCTGCACATCCATGAGCCAACTCGTAAAACACAAACTATCGTCATCGGATTATAGGAGGATAAAACAAGTTTGTACGGCAAAGTTCTGCAAACTTCTTCGGTCTCAGCCAGCTGAAAAACAAATGCAGCAATTCCTCAACCGACCTCAACCTTCTGCCTCACCTGTCACAGGAATGCAAATGCATTCTGCATAGGCCTGTTATTTTTTCTGTCATGTTTTTTCCCGTACTAATTGCCTTAGTTTTACAGTTGCATGTCATAATCATCTGTTTCGTTTCATTGCACCATTAAAAGTGCAGGTATAGCCCAGGTTGGGAGGTATTGATCACATCCTAAAACGGAAGCCACCGTCTTCCACTGAGAATAAAGATGTGCTTTTTTTATCTCAACTACTGACTCGCAATACAAGGATATTTTAACTGGATTTGTAGGCAGCGGGTTTGCTATGGTGCTTTGGTAATCTGCAGGGATATGATTATTATTGTCATTATTATTGCAGTGTGGAGCGCGGTACATTTTGTGTGCCGTTAGCGTAGTAGCTGCGTCTCTGAGTACGGCAACAGATGTGTGACAGGTAGCGGTGACTCACACATCATCACCGTGCCCTGCTGTACCCTTCCCTGTCCTAATCAAACGTTCTACTCGGAACACACACACACACACACACACACGCAGGCAGGCAGGCACGCACGCACACACACACACACACACATGCACACACACACACCAAATCAATAGATTGTGCAGGCAGTGGTGCACTTTATCTGGTCAGTTCCCTGGAGACTCTTTCCACGTTTTAAAAGCGTGTTATAATAATTGCTATAGTGCAAAGGCAGTGCTGCTATTCATTACAAGAAAATTAAGCAGCATCAAATCTATGACAGGGTTACTTAACTGTCCCATGAGCACATAGATTAAATTATGAATAGTTAAGATGAGGAAATACATTGATAAGCAAGCTTATGATTAGGATAAGATAATATAAGATAATAAGAATAATATGATAACAATGTACATTGAACCCTGTTCAGTGCGACAGTTACCAATGATTTACACAATATCTACATTTAGTCCTCTGTGTGCGGCTTGAGAGGTGGGCTTGATCTATGAATATGTACAAGGAGATAAAGAAAGACCACATGGCAAAAGTAAGTCAAATCAGTAATAAAACACGTTTCCGTGCAGAGTTGTCTGGAATGTGGCTACATATCTGCAGAGACAAGTCACAGCTCTAGTGGCTTTCGCTGAAAGAACATTAGTTTAGCTTTTCACAAAGTAGACAAAACAAATAAATAAATAAATAAATAAAGACAAGCCATCCAAGTAACATAAGGCACAGTGAGTTGCTAGGCAACAGCAGCCCACTCAGTTCCGGCATGTACAAAGGGTGGAAGGTCAAGTAGACTGAGAGAAAAGAAAATATTCTCAATATTCTCAATTCATGTGCAGCAAACTTTCTGGACAAAACTTTTTTGCATAATAAAACCTGAAAGAAGAAAGGACGTTGAAGAATTAAACATAAATAGTTCATCAAACCTGCTTTATGAAGGACAGGGAGAGAAGGTCCCAGGAGACTATGCCGTGATCCATCAGCTCCAGAAAGGCTGTGAGGGTGAACGCCAGCATCTCGCCAAAGCTTCCACAAAACACAGGACTGCACGTTAGCTTTTTATTTCCCACTAATTCAGCGCTTACACACAGACTTTACTGGGTTGACTTGGCTATGATGTTCTCAGAGACAAACAGGATGTACGCTTTGCACTACACTACACTACAAATTAAAGGGGAACCTCTCTATCTATCCACATTAGGGACATTAGTGTGAAAAACGCAGTTATGTCTCTGGGGAGCAGCCCAGCGTAGATACAAAATCTCACCCCAACTCCGTCAGTTGACGAGTGTTAATGAGCTCTGGTTTGCTGGCAACATGGAGGAAAGGTAAACGTTATTTTTTTGCTGCCTACATTGAAACGATACAAAGCTGTTTGAAAATCAGAAAAGTTCCATTTTAACATCTTAGAGGGGGAGAAATAAAACATACGTACGTTTAAAAAATATCGCCCTGAAATATGTAATACTAGAGGAGGAGGGAGAAAATCTAATCACCAATTGCATCACAAAGGGGAAACTCCTCCAACAAACGTTACACCAGGCGTTCAAGAGGTTCCCGGCCCAGCAGTGCAAATTCCCCTTAAATACATTTCAATTAGTTTTAAAAACTCACTGAGTGCCGCTCTCCACGAGCCGGGCCAGCGTGCCGATGCCCTCCATGTTGATGAACTCGGCGGCGAAGGTGGGGTCGGCCGACAGCTTGGCCAGCTCCTTCAGGGCCTCCAGGCGCGCGTCAATGCCGTGGGACTGGATCCTCTCCAGGAGCTGGCGAGCTGCGCGGGCCTAGTCCCGTACAGCAAGCACATACCCACACATTATATACATTGGATTATATATATTATTTTTGCTAGCCACAAAGAAATGTATTGCAAGGAGATATATTTTTCTAAACTTTCGAGGACATCATCGTGGTAAAAAATAAAAAGTTTAATGACGATGATGATTGTTGAATATTGTTGACTTGTGGGATGTGTTTATGTCTTTTTACTTTCTTGAACTTTAATACAATAATAACAATGTTAAGCCATGTTTAATGCACCAGGAGTAAAATAAATTACACATTTAAAAATAAATGAATAGATTAAAAGTATTGTTTTAAAAGGAATAAAAGCAAATTAAAGTCCCTTACAGGAGAAATCGCCAGGCGCAGGATGGTTCCATTCTTGATGTCACAACGACTCTACAAGACAGAAACAGTCGAAAAAGGTGAGCAGTCTGAAAAAGTCAAACTCAGATCGCTGTCATGTTGACACTGTAGGGAGGAGGAAGAAGAAGAATGGGAAGAGGGGCTCACCTGCTCTGTGATGTAGAGCTGGGGACCATCGGCATATCTGAGAGCAAACTGCTCCGCACCAGACAGCGACCACCTATGGACGGGATAAGGGGAGGAGAGAGGGAGGGAAAACCAGAGTTAAACACCGTTTGTTAAAGCCAAATGCAGAAACTCACAGTAGTTATGGCAATGAGCTTGAGATTTTTCTGTGTATAAAATGCATGTTTCGCAAAACAGAATGTGGGTAGGCTGTGTTCACCCCACATAAATTAACACACATTTACAAACAGTACATGCGTGGTAAAAAAAAAAGATTTTAAATCTAGCGGAGGCCTCCAGAAGGTCTATTCGTTATGGCAGATGGAAGATTTATGGAGAGGACACAATAAGTAGGCGTTCTGCGTGTACGGAGGAGAGCTGCTCGCAGGAAGAACAGCAGCACATTGAAACGGAATGGAAATGTATTTTATTTTTTAGCCCGTGTGTTTATTTGTCAGAATGTACACGGGAAAAGATATAATGTGAAAATTAAATGCATTCAGTGCTAAGAGGACACCGGGGAGGAACGGAGTCTACTTCTGATTTAAGTTCTTAAATCAGAAGTAGACTCCGTTCCTCCCCGGTGGGGGACCCATTGATCCAACCAAGGACATTGCTTCTTTAGACTGAAGAGCAAAGTAATTGGAAGGGACACTGGATGTGTTGAAAAATGACAATTGAATTCATCTTTATTTCCAACGCTTTAAAAAAATAGAAAACATTAACTTTGAAGCCACTGCAGTATTAGGCTACTGGTATTCATTGTTATTCTGGTCTTTTGGTGACACTTTAATTTACACATTGAACGACTTTACAGAGATTATTAACTAATTAACTAAAACACTGAGAAAAGAGGTACTCACCCATCACACACCTCCCGTACAATTGAGGACAAAGGTTTTTTCTGAAAAGATACAAAATATGGGAAATAAATGTAAATTTTGAAAAAGGCCAGGAAATATAATGATAAATAATCAAGATAATTTGAATATGGACATACACACATGCATTCACAATATTTTGTGAATACAATCTGTAGTTCATCTGTATTGTTATATAACAGCCCTCAGCTTGTTCAATTCAATTCAATTTTATTTGTATAGCCCTGAATCACAAGACAGTCTCAAAGGGCCTTTACAGGCCAGAATAATTGATCTGATTGTTAAGCTGAGGTTGTCAACTTTCAACCACTATAAAAAGCAAACATTGTTTATTTTTCTCAAGCATGGGTAAAATATGTAAATGTTAATTCATAACACCATTATAAATGAAAGTACTGTATGCATACACATTTTTTTCGTTTGTTTGGTGGCAGACCTCAACAAATGTAACATTGTGATTGTTCTTCAGTGAAAATGAAAATTGTGATGCAGAAATGATCATTCCAACTGACAGCAATATCATTTTAGGCTATTTTTGCAATATCGTGCAGCGAAGGCCATGACAATCAAATCAATACAGACCTGGTCGATCTCAATAAGTTGTGCGTTGGCTCCGGGCCATTCAATCGCAACCTTCACAATGTCAGACGGAGGCGGCATCACTGCAGTGTTATTTGCTTACAAGACCCTGTGAAGTACACAGACGCACTTTTTTTAATAAAAAACGCCCAATGAGCTTTGTAGCAACTCATTGAGTCTGCTTGGCTGAGGTTAGTGCCATGACGCGGGTTTATACCACATGTCATTGAATTCTCAGCGATCATTGGTTGTATTACAAAAAGGAGGCACTAGACAGCTGGAGCCACACTGATTAAAGTTGCCCTCTTGTGAAGTATATTGCAGTCATATTTCAGCTTGGTACTCTGTGCCTTTCTTCAAACTGTTTGAAAAGCATTGTTTTTTGTTCTCAAAAACACAGAAGAGAACAAAATGCAGCAATACATCACCTGATGATAGGTGAGGAGTTTGATCAATTCAAAGGCTACGAGCTGATCAATTGATCTCCTGCGTGGCTGTCTACCATTGTGTCAGCTTCCCTGCAAAGACAACAATATGGGGATATAAGAGGAATAATTGTGCTTTTTAATGAGGCCCAATGTATTAATTGTACATGTATTCACACCTGACGACTTTCAGGGAGGCCTAGGTCTACATTCACAGCTTATCTCAGCCCTTTATTGAAGCAGGCTGTTCAGGTGCATAGACCTCCTGTAGACAGGCAAGTGATGGTAGTTTGTCCATACTTGAGTACCTGCTCTTATAGATGGGTCACATCATGTGTTGCTATGAACTAGTCTGCAGAAAGAGTTTTGCATGTATCTCACTACCATGGTTTAGAACAACAGGAATCTTGACCATTTCTGACCAATTTGAACCATCCGCATAGCCTCGTACTTGTCTCTATAAGAGACCTTGTCAAATCAAAAGCCATTTGACTCTTGGGAGGGATAACCAACGCATTATTTATTTATTATGAATTGATGGAAAAGCTTATTTTAAAGGTTACATGCAGGCCTACAGATGTCTTGCGTGACCTGCTAGTATAAATAATGTGATCCCCGCTCGCAGTTTTTGCTGACATGATGGTATATGGCTGGTATAAGTATATATATATATGTGTGTGTGTGTGTATATATCTACTTGAACTGCGATTAGCTTCAATTAAGAGATGAACACTAGGCCGTGACGTGCTGTGTAGCTGACGACCAGCCGAGCCACACGTAGATACGAGTAACGAAGCTCAACGAAGCTCTGCGTGGATGGATCGACCGTGTGGGCGATCGTGGGGCCGTAGCGGAGGAGACGCGGAGACGTGTGGATGTTTTATTATTAGTGTCTCACGACGGAATGTGCGTCCAGCCGCCGATGCTAACCACCCCGTGCGACCACAGACACACACACACACACACACACACACGAAAACACCCAAATCATCATCCACAAGTCATCCCCGCATTCACGCAGCCTCGCCAGACACATGCGCTTCCCGTAAGGAAAAAAAAAATGCTCATTTGTTCAGTAATAGCGAAGTAAACACCCAGCAGACGCGCAATGTTTGATTGTCAAACATCCAGTCGTCGCTCCACCATCGCAGCCTGCAGCAATCTTCGGCGAGTTGCTCCTCCGACCGATGAGACACCCGAGGGGAGAAACCTGCCCGTTAATGAACGCACTGGCTTCATTACGCCATTCAATGTCCTCTTATCGCCAGCTAACCATCATGCATAACGCGTGAGTGTCGGTTCAGGCGTTACTTACCCAGTAGCTCGGCCATAGATGCTGTTTTAGGATTCCCCCTCCAATGCAATACTTTGGGAGACGGGGGGACACGAGGCCACGCCTTGTGGGCGGGGCCAAGCGAGATGGATCTGTCTGCCGGTGGGATTTTCACACAACATGCACACTATGAACACTCTGAATAATGGTGACATATAATTATATATAACATAATAAATATTACAATAATGGCCTGTATTGGTCATTTGAAAAAAAAATGTTTAATTTTAGCCATTTTACAGTCTGTCTTGTTTGGTGAAATTATGTGTCTGTGTGATTATGTGTCTGCAATGAAAGTTATCCAATACACGCAGATTTACTTAGAATATGAATTCATGGACCATATTTAATGCATTTAATTCAATGCAATGCATTTCTTAACAAACTAACATCTACAAAGTCAAGCAACGTTGACACGATTTCAAGAATACAATAACATACACTGACAACACACAAAAAGGAGACACAGAAGCACAGAAGAGACAGTCCAACATGAGACTTACGCCACTTTATCATACATGTTTATTAACGAGGCACACGCATACAACTCCGTATGACATACGAGCAGCTGGCCTGAAAAGAAAATCATTTACTGCAACAACAGGAACACCAATACAACATATGTTTTTGTTTCTTTTTAAGGCATACCATATCACAGGAAGGAAAATCACACAACAGCAGAGGGCACTCTTGGTGGCTTTCCCCTGGGTCGTCACAGTTGAGGACATGGACATGCCTCAGACCCATCTAGACAGCACACCTTTAAACCCCCCCCAAATATTATATGCCACACCATTTAAAGTGTGCTGTAAAAGGAGCCGTTACCGCACAAGAGGACACGAGGAGTTACGAGTTAGTCTCAACGATCGGGAGGAGGAGGAGGAGGAGGAGGAACGGGATGGAATGTAAAGGAGACGGTGGAATGAGTGCCGTCGTATCACCTACATCCATCCAACATAAAGAGTCGGCTCATGTTAATGAAGCTTTACAACAAAAAACGCATAATAATATTAATGGACACCTAAGGAGTACCACACTATGTGGTGACCTTCCCCTCTACACGTAAATGTGTTACAGACCGACAGATAGGCCACGCGGTAAACACAGAGCATCGCCGGATTACAATAAAAGCCTGTGGTTTACTTGTGTTAGTATGGGCAGTGTTGACAATTATTTACTGATGTTAGGGTCTGCAACGGTGACCACTAGGGACAGTTAGAATGGTTAGTATAACACAATAACGCTCCAAACGAACACAAAAAGGAACAGCCGAGGGGGGGGGCGGGGTGTTCCACGTTGGATGTGGAAGTTGCACATCATTTTGTGGGGGGGGGGGGGGGGGGGGTGTCAGGTGGATAACATCTTCCAGGTCCAAGCACGTTGCACCATGACCTCATAGAAAATCACTCACATCACCTAGAACTGCCATTATACTCCGAGCACATCTGGAATATAATAGTTCAATGCATGCATGGAACCATTAAATAGATAGGGTTGTTTTAAACAGGTTATAACAATTAAGAGCACAATAATGAAGACTTCAATTCTATTCAACACTTCCTGCATTTCACAGCACATGCCGATATCGTACAATAGTATCTCTATTTGAAATGAACAAAACATCATAGGTCTTAGAAATATGGGGCCATGCAGGGTGCACAGGACATGGAAATAAAGAACCAAATTTTCCAATTCCTGAAGATAAAATGACAGTTTGTTTAGATTGTACACAAACATAGGTTTATGTCCCATAGATTTAGCCAGTCATAGCAAACAGTGTGAAATTGTCTGGTCTCTCAAGCAACCATCATTGTGACATATTCCATACGTTAGAATACAAAATACTTCACAGTATGGGGTATGTCTTGATAATGGTGTTTTTATGTCTAAGATTTAGAGGACTCACAACACACACACAATCCAGCTTTAAAAACATTACAGTATGCAAATCATCACGCTAGAGAGGACAAATTGTAATTTGGATTTTCCTACTGCCCAGGATATCATTAGGACACGTCCAGCACAGATAGGGCTGTTCTCCCCGCCACCCATGCTCAGTCAGGGTGCCACTCTAGTTCAGACTGAGAACACCAATGTAATATTAAAGGCAGGGATTAAAAAAAAGGGGCTTCTACAGGTTGAGAATGGCACACATTTGTGAAAAGAATACAATCATGCATCCCTAAATATTCTGATAGAAGTTTTGGATTTTAAGAAAATATAATCAGGTCCCTATGAAATATTTCATTTGAAAATAAAATCTATACAATAGATACAAGTGTTCTGTACTTTTATCGTGGATTAAACAGATTGCTGTTTTATCTAACTTTACCTACCTAAAAAGAAAATGCCTACAAGTCAGATTAAGGTCAGAAGTTTTAGATGTGAGAGGCTGTGAGTTTCATTTTGTGTGCTGAAGTAGGAAGTTTATCATGGGGACATTGTGTCATGGTAGCAAACTTCTGTTTTACAAGTTAAAAAAGTATCTTTTTTTTTAACCCTTCCACATAGGATCAATTCATATTTGGCTACTTAAATTTGATAACAGAAATGAATGTGAGCAAATTTCTGATTTGTAAGTGGGTGATCTTATTTTAATTGATTCTATGCCCAACATGTTGCAAAGAATGTATTTACCAATTTCTATTTTTAATCTGACTTTTCAACAACAGTAAGTATGCTTCCTTGACCTTAATTTTTGTAAGACAAGCAAGTTATACATCATGCAACAAAATAAAAAAAATGTACAAGCAATTTAGCAAGTATAGAAAACATTTGCCAACTACATTTAGAGACTAGATTTACATGTTCACATAGATTTCTGTTAAATGAGACTTACGTTAATTCCTCCTTTTCATAGTTTCTGCTTGAATATCCTATGCAAAATACTGTACCAAAATGAGGAGGGTTGATGGGGTAAAAACCTTGTGACGCTATAAATACGATCTTATGCATAAATTAATGCACGCTCGGCCTCCACTAACTCACCTGACAAACACTGATTTACTCACAAGATGAAACTGCAATTTACATTGATTTTTGAGTTAAAACGATTCCAGATGAAGACGTGTCCTCCTCATCAGAAACAGCAACGCAAGAATAATAATGCTATAAAAATGGATCAAGAAGATCTGACTTTCCCTTTCCCTGAAAGTGCCTGTGAGATGGAGGGATGAGAAGGGGCCAGGTACAGAGAGGTAAGGAGGTGGTGGAGGAGAAAGTGTGTGTGTATGTGTGGAGGAGACCACTACCAGTCTGCATTCTCCCAGCTCTCCTCAGCGGGCTTCGAGGGGCTCTTCTTGGTCTTGCCGTCGGCCGCCTTCTCCCAGTTGTTGTCCCAGGCCTCCCAGCTGTCCCCGGTGCTGTGCTTGTTGTTCGACGACACCGCCGCTGCCTCCGAGCCCCAATTGTCCCAACTGTCGGAGCTCTTCTTGGCCGAGTTGTCAGCCACCGTCCAGCTGTCGCTGCTGGGGGACTTCTTGGGCTTCAGGGACGTGTTGCTGCCAAAGGTCTCCCAGAAGTCCTTGGCGGGGGGCTGCCCGGCACCGGCCTGGTACACCCCGGTGGACTCCATGTTCTGGTAGCTGTCTCCGGTGGACCTGCGGCGCAGCAGGGTTGGGGTTACACTCGACACTGCGCACTGGAAGACTGAAGTGCCGTGGAGATGAAGGTCAGTTGAGCACAGCAGCACTCACCCATCCTCAGTCTTCCCCATGAAGAGGTCAGTCAGCTTGGAGCCAGCCCCCTGGACCTATGGAGGACAGAGCTTCAGGTTAACACCGCAGTATAGGATGGTTCTTCAACCTCCTAGCAATTACATTTGACTATTAAGATCCATTAGGCAAAATGGTTAGCGTTTAATTCTGCAGATATGTGGATTATACCAATTATATACTGGACAGTAAACACATGTTAAGAATACACCTTTAGATTTTGCTGTCTTTACAATTACATATTATATTTAGTGGAGAATATGAATTTAGCACAGCTACGCATCCATAGGTTGTATTATTAGGCCAGCTACACAAACACAATGTCAGTTTCTGGACACTAGCATTTTCAGAGGAAAGCATAATTAATGAATATATACAAATGCTACTATTTACTATTTATCATTATGCACATTGTAATGAGTAATTATTCATCAATATGTGGTCTCCACAATATTTAATGTGTTTGTGCAGAGCTGTCTTTAGACATAGTCCCGGCACTGTCCTCTATGCAATGATTTCTAAAACAACAAAGTACATTTGTGAAATAACTTCTCACGTCAAAATATAAACACCGTACTCACCACCAAATACATGGCAGCAAAAGAAAAATGGAGAATTCAGTCAACATTGGTCAGACAAAGACAACACATCCAAACCAGTCTCCTCTCAGGAAATCTGAATGGAAAACATGGAATCATGTTTCCATTCATTCGCTGTGCCGGCCTTATGTTTTTACATAAAAGGGCAGAGTATTAATAAGGGGCCAATGAACAGCGGTATGACAGGGTTAGGAGGAGGCAGCGTTCCTTGCCGAGGAGAATGGTTCTGGATTTGCACAGCTTGCAGCAGAGGTCAGTCCTCCGCCATCCTACCTTGTTGGCCAGCCCAGAGATGCCTATTGTCATTTCATCTAGCAACTTCCCGTCTTTAACCTGGATGAGCCACAGTATTCACAATATCAGACGTCTCTTCCTTCAGCCATGTTGGTACTACTACAGTCATACGATGCACTTGAGTAAACACATTATAAAACATATTTTACAAATATGATGAAAAATTGATCATCATGCAAACACATTTGTTAGATGCTCTAAAGACAAATGCAGCTATGTTGTGCGGTTCTAATCTAAACATTCAACATCACGCACACACACGTTTGGTGAAAACGCATTCACATCTGAAGCCATTTACTGTCTGCAGCACTACAGCCCGCCACCAAGTGGACAACTTCAAACATCAATGTTACCTTTTCCTGGGTGGGTTTGATAACATTCTCATTTATTGTCTGTCCTAACTCTGTGGCCTGGTTGGAAGTGAGAGGGAAGGAATTCATTTTAAATGAAATGAGACGTTCACAGCGTTCGTAATGCAAAAGCAACACTGGGGCACCGAGTGGCGATTGCAATCATTCGATGATCGCGCTGGATGAGCAGTGGTGTCGTGGCGGTGGTGGTTGGCAAATCCCATGGGACTTCATCTCAGTTTTACATCTGGGTTTTACATTTTTTATTCAAAATGTAGACCATTTGTTCAAATGAATGTTAATCAATTTTACACATGATCCATGTTATTTGGGTTCTAATAGATGAAATAGATGTAATAGATGTGATAGTTGGCTGTTAAAGTCCCAACACACACACCATGACACCTCTGAAGCACCATCAGCAGCAAACTAATGATCATCGGGTGAACTTGGATGGATGGATGGATGTCCCTTCGGCAACGGGACGCCAAGACTCAAGACTTAACATGTATCATATGGTTAATTTTAGTCTCGATGACTCCAACATCATCATCTTGCCAGTTATTTAATTTACCACTTTAATTCTAGCTACTAGCGACCCGTTGTCTGAGAGATCATCCATCAAATGAGTTAGTGGTGAATGAGGTGGACAGCAGAATCGCGGATGGGGCGCACGTGCATCAAGATACACATGGATACGTGATCAACGTCAAATGCAAAATGCTGCATTTAAAATCACAAGCCACATTCGGCGCCAAATGAAAGTCCCCAAATGAGACGAAACCAAAGTAAATGTCACAGCGTGATAGTGAAAGAGCCATGCAGCTAGCATCTGTTTTACCGGTTCTGGGGGCGCTTTATAGCCCTTTAACTACATCCAGAGAAGGCAGGGGAGGTTAAAGAAGTAGAGCTGTTCTCAGCCACAAGGAGTCATACATGCATATTTAAAAACTTAAAAAAAGGTTTAAATATGTGTGTCAAGAAATTAGTATTTAAAATACTAATCAGAAATAAAATGAGAAGATCTACCAAACTTGGAAGAACCCTTGAAAAAAGTTTGCTTTTGTATTTATGATTATAGTCATGATTTACACACAAGGCTTGAATTGTACAGTATATTGGTTTTTGACTGCATCTTTGTACATTGTATTTAATTGCATATAATATTCCTACCTTTAGTGTTGCTTGGTTTGCCAGTTTTGTCGTCTGTATGATCGAGTGCAAAACAGGAAACAAAGTGCACTTTAAATTCAATTTCAAAAATCAGATGTGTTCAGACCTTGCCTTGTCAAACATGTAAAATATTTGAAGTTGTGTCCCCCTTTTAAATGTTATCATTAGGCCCTGCATGATGACATTTATCTCATGGCTAATATACTTACATTATCTTTAGCAACAGAGGCAAACTTGCTGGCTCCAACAGCAAAGCTGCTCCAACCCTAGCGAGGAAAAAAAAAAGAGGCCATTTTATAGAGGCGTTCAAACAGTCCCTCACCTGACCTGCTCAGTCTAAATATGCGGTGACCTACTGAGTATATAGAAGTCATGGCATTGTTCAGGAAGTCGTCCTCCTTCTTGTCCGGGGTCACCGTGTTGCCAAAGCCCACGTATCGGTTCTCTTGGTTTCCGCTGTAGCCTCCGCCGCTAGCAGGGGCGACATATGGGGGAAAACATTAAAAACCCATCTTGTCTAGACCCAGACACTGCTGGTTCACAAAGCATGCATACAGAATGGATCCGGGGGAAGCTTTCCACGTCATTACCTTTGATAAGAGTTCACGTCATCACTCAGCCAATCTTCAAACGCCTTGTCGCCAGGCTTTGGAGCGGTTTGCCCAGGTGCTGATGAGCTATACAAGACAAATACAATATACAAGTCGGTCAATAATAGCTCTTGTTACACATTATGCTGCCCCAGTTGTGATTTAACTTAAGATAGCATGCCGGCATTCCGGAAGCAAAAGAGGTGCGACGTGCAACACGGCAGCGTGGACGCCTTGTGTGACGTTATTTTGCTAGCCGATGCCATGCACACTCTACAAAATACAAGCAACGTTGCTGTGCACTGTATAGAACACACAACACACTGCTAACTGCTCACGGCTGCAGCTGCTTTTTAAATCCCCTAGTGGTGGGTTGCACACATAACACATCACCCTCTGCCCAGTCCTGCCGGGTCACCCTTTTTTACACAGACATTGATTGGACTTTGTCACTACACCCGCTGCCATCTCAAAGGTGGCATTTGTACATTTTATACAGAAGGCGAGGCAGCGTGATATTCCTGGCTTGAACAGGCCATGTATTAAGGGGCTAATGAATTCTCTGTATTGGCAATTTCACAAAACAAAAATGCTAGAACACACAAAAGAGGATTTAATTCATCTGGTTTACCGGCTAGATGTTGACAAGCCAGTCTTGGGTTGAGGAGATGTCCAGTTTTTGGCAGAGGAGGTCTCGATCGACCATTCCTTTCCTTCTGCTAATGTAGCAACCTGTTAAACAACATATTTAGTCTGTGAATTTAAATGTTAAATTCACAGTGAAGTTCAAATTTTTTGCGAGTGCACTACCTTGTCTCTGAATAGGGCTGCAGCCTTGCTGTTGTACTTCTGCTGCAGATTCCAAGTGGGATCATAATCATCCTGGAGCTCGAGGAACAGCCGGAACTTCCCGTTGCCGCCTGCCTTCATCTTTTCCAGCTCAATATCCTTCCACTTGTCCATGGTGACAGAGCGCACAAAGCTATGGAGGGAAGCGTGTTTCTTGTTATATGTACAAGAAATTGAGAAATACATTTTCCATTGTAACTATTGAGAATGTACTCTAAATATACTAGATCATCATCGTAATAACTGTTAGGTCAGATTAAAGCAGTTAAAGCAGTTATGCTTGATGATAAACCATAATGGAATGCCCAAAAATGTTTTTTTATATGCTTCTTGATAGTTTACATTTTATTTTATTTTTTGCCAGACCAAGAAGATCATTCTTTTGTACCTTTCCTGTCCTCTTCTTATTTAAATAAACTCTACAAATATGTTGACGGGGCCTCAGTCAGTAAGACCAATTCCAATTAAAATGTGATAAAGTGAGCACATTTCACAGTAACTGGATAATCATCATTCCAATCGTATTTGAACATTTCATAATGGGCCATTGTTTAGCTAATTATTTTGTTGCATCCCGGAAGCCATTTTCTATGGCTTTCCCTGAGCCGTACCTGAGATGTACTCCCAAGCCCCTGTGCTTCCCAGAGCACTCCAGACAAATCCAGATGCCATACGTAACACTGACCCACTGGGGGTTAAAAGCACCACACTCGAAGCACAGCTGGAAGAAAATAATGATGCATGGTTATATTGACACATTTAGTTAAGACTGATCATGCAGATGCCATCTATCTGTCATCTGTCATCACCAGGTTTTGAGACAAAAAGGATACAATGAACATCCTTTCTAAAAATGTGTTTACCATTTTTTGTCCATATTATGTTTTTGTTAAATTATCAATTCACAATTGCACTATCAAGTATAACAGGTTTACAGTGAGGTGCTTACATTGTTTTCATCTTCGGTTCGGACTTCCTTCAGTACTCTCCTGGTCCTTGGACTTGCCATTGTGCCACACTAATAGAGAATGTAAAGGCCTGTCAGAAATAGCCTAAAATAGTACAACACCCTATATATACAGTATATATATATATATATATATATATATACAACACCCTATACACAACATGTGTACAAGTCATTACACCTTGGTGTGTTAGGACAGTCACATCAAATTCACTGGAATATTTTCGAAATATTGCCACTGTGGCTGAATACTAGCGGGTAATCTAGTACGAGAATCTGGACGAGCATTATGTGAGAAACAGAGTGACAATGTAGAATCTCTAACACATCAGACTTTGATTCTGAGAAACCCCAGCTGATCACAATACGCAGAGACGTATCATTTTACACGAGAACTAAAATGTCTTTAACAAAAGTGGTATCTCCCCCAAAACAGGCTGTGTCAAGCTAAAGAGCAAACATCACAGCTAACGTCAGCTGGAGCCACGAACTGGCGGAGGTGAAGCGGAAATGGCCGGCATGTCATCATTATAAAGTACATGGACGAGGATCGATGTCATCGCGTACAACATATCGATGAGCATCGTGGCAGCATTACACTGTGACTGGTATTGTACTGGTACTGTACTGTATATTGATGAGTGCTGATGCTAACTGGATCTCACTCAGTTACCTTTAACCGGTCAGTGAATGGTGTTGAGCGAACAACACGACTCGGTCCGGGTTTGGTTTCAAACACACACCGACCAATAAAAAATGTAAGTATTAGACGAAGAACCACCGCAAACAGCAGCTAATGTGATACAAAAAAACCAACAACCCGGTAGAATATGAGCGCTAAACACCGGTGGCCATGACCCTCCCTCCCTGTCTGCCTACGTTGGCACCGCAGCGCATTCTGGGAGTCGGTCGTCTCCAGCCTCGCTTCTTCTTCTTCTTCTTCACCTTCGGCTCCTTCTCGGCTGGCGTGTCAGCGCCCCTCCTGCTCTGGAGGACGACACCGCAGCGTCTAGCAGAGGCGCTTGGTGGTAGTAGGCCTATTCGTCAAAATAACATTGATTGAGTGCCAATAAGCAGACTATCAACTATCAATTTAGTGTAAAGACCTACGATCTTTTGACATCATTGAGGGATCACAGGGATCCCAGGGGTAATTGTTTAGAGAACAGCCACATCAGGTATTGATTAGTAAATTGTGATTAAGCCTATAGTAGGCTTAATCAAAACAAGGTTGATTGAATAGCATTAAGCAAAGTAAGACACAGATATCAATATAGAGCAATGCATGTGCCTTATTACATTGACAGACACGCATTGCTTGCATTAGTTAAGAGCATGGGTCAAGACTTTACAATGTGTCAGGATTAGATTTTCTTTTTTAAGTCAGAAGGATTTCTAGTTGGTGATCTGTCAATAATAATTATTAACATCAGTCCAACCCATTGTGACTTGAGCAGAGTTGATTTTTAAGCTTTACTAATACCCCCTTTAAGTAAACCTTTAAAATTAAAGTGATAGGCTCTCTGGAAAGATTTACCAAACTTGTTACTATGTTACTCTTCAGATTAACTAAATGATTAGTTATTTAGTTATTACAAATTATTATTATTATTATTATTCAGTCTTTTTCTTACGGTGGAATTATTTAACAATTGTTCATAACCAATATTAAAATTACAAACAATACTTAATGTTAACTAAATGTTCTGAGTACCCCCTGTAATCCTTTAAAGTACAGGGGTACACATACCCACATTTGAGAAACCCTGTTTTACGAAAGACTTTACTATAGGCCTATAGTTATACAGTGAAAGCACATTGGAGTTACATTGAATTGGGGATATGGTCAGTAAACAGTGACTAACAGGTGTGATGGGAAATCCCGAACAATCAATGACCAAATCCTGGTCACTTAGAGTTCAATTAAAGTAGAGAGTCCCTTGCAGAACAACATATATGTGCAAGACTAATACATCAACATTGTTCCTTTTGATCGAGGCTGTTGCTTGAGCAATACGATATGACAGTTAGGCAAAACAGTACAACAGTAATTTTCCATTACACGGGTAGGCGATAAAAGGTCAATAATCTCTGATAAGGTGCAGGTCGAAGTATGTTGCCATGTGATTTTCACCATGCATGTAAGAAAGTACACACTGTCTACTGCACACAAAAAACTGTAAACTGCAGGATATAATCTCTAATGTCTATAGGTATAATCTGCAATAGATTATTGGTGTCGGGCAACAATGTTTACAGATTCCTAAAGTACATAAATCATATGTTTTATTGCTTTTTTGTCACATTATTAGCTGAGTTATTAGCTAACAGTGACTCATAAAAGTTGAGTTTCTAAAAACATGGCACACATTACATGGAGAAAAACTAATAATGGTATATGACTCCCATGAATCATCTGAGCTGTCCATCTTCATTTTCCAAGACACTTTGAAACAAGCCTGAATATATTAGTTATAATCTGCTGCTTTAATAATTGTTTCATACAGTGAGTGAATAGACATAGGCTAATAATACTTTTACATAAATATATAACAAACATATAATAAACTATGTGCAGAGAATGTTTTTTACACTGTATGTACAACTGATTAAACATCTGTTAAAAAAAAAACCTATAGCACGAACAAAACAATAAAACAATAATAAAACAATGCAATTAAACCATAAAGTACTAAGGGGCTAAAGAGTTTGATTTTGATCAAACTGTTTGATTGATTGCCTTTATTGTCAAATGAGGGAAAAATCTACTTTTCTCAATATTTTAGTTGTATTAATATTTATATTAATATTCCAGGAAATATATAGTGTTTCATCAGCTTTATCAGCAAAGCCTGTGAGGTTGCCGTACACTGTAAATTCTGTGATCTTTACCCAGAGCTTAAAGCCTCTTATCTCATGGGTAATTGTGGTATAAAAGAGGCCTAGAGCCACTAGGGATTCACAACGGCTCCTTGTGCATCAACATGAACCGGTCCACAAGCTTAAAATTGCGCCTGCCGGTGTTGGTGTTGGTGCTGGAAGTCATACTTCTGGTGCTCTACTCGTTATTCGTCACATACGATGAAAACACCGATGCCAAGATGCAGAACAACATGACCAAACCGATGGACAACTCTCTTTACCGCGACTATCCCTTCTTTGCCGACGTCCAGGTGATGATCTTCATTGGCTTCGGCTGTCTGCTGGCCTTCCTCCGCTTCTATGGCTTCAGTGGAATGGTCTTCAACTTCCTCACCGCCACCTTTGCCATCCAGTGGGCGATCCTGGTGCAAGGCTACTTCCAGTTCTACCACGACGGCAAGATCCACCTCGGCGTGATCAACCTCATAAATGCAGAGTTTGCATGTGCCGTAGTGCTCATCTCCTTCGGGGCTGTGCTCGGCAAGACCAGTCCTGTGCAGCTCCTGGTCATGGCCTTCTTAGAGGTCCCCGTCTTCTCTGTGACAGAGTGGGCTGTGTTGAAGTACTTAAGGATCAACGATGCCGGTGGCTCCATTCTCATTCACTTATTTGCCTGCTACTTCGGCCTAGGAGTGACATTTGTGCTGTACCGACCCGATCTAAAAAACGGCCACGTCAAAGAGATCACCAGCTACCAATCGGACATCCTGTCTGTTCTCGGAACGCTGTTCCTCTGGGTGTTCTGGCCTTCCTTCAACTCAGCCCTAACCTTGAAGGGTGACGACCAACACAGAGCTGTGCTCCACACCTTCATAGCGCTCAGTTCGTCCACCATGACTGCTTTCGCTCTGTCGGCCGTGTTCAGCAAAAAAGGCAAGCTGACCATGGCCGACATCCAGAACGTGACCCTGGCCGGTGGTGTGACCGTGGGGGCCTCCGTGGACATGATGATCTCCCCTGCGACGGCGTATGGCCTCGGGGTGCTGGGCTGCACCGCCTGCTTCCTGGGATACAGGTACCTCACACCCTTCCTGGCCCAGCGCCTCAGGATCCAGGACCAGTGTGGCATCCACAACCTCCACGGGCTCACGGGGCTCATCTCGAGCACGGCCGGCATCTGCGCCATCCTACTGGCCACCGAGGAGACGTACGGCCCGAGCATGTATGAGATATTCACCCACCGTGCCCCACCCGAGGGGGATATTAGGCTGCAGGAGCTGCAGCAGCTCATCCCGGGACTGAAGCCCGGTCTGGGACGCAGCGGCCAGGAGCAAGCCCTCTACCAGGTGGCAGCCATCTTCTCCACCATTGCGGCGGCTGCTGTGGGTGGCATACTGACTGGCTTCATTCTCAAGCTGCCCTTCCTGGCTTCTCCCAAGGACAAAGACTGCTTTGACGATGAGCTCTTCTTTGATATGCCCTCCGATTTCAACAGCAAGGTGAAAAATTCACCTGTCGACGAATATGACTCCAAGGTTTGATGCCTTGTGGTGAGGTGCAGGATATGTTGAATTCATGTTTTAATTGGCTGTGAAAGGACATTTTTGAATGCTTTTAAACTGAATGTCATAGGTCAGTGGGTTGCGTAGTTGGACTCTCTATAACCCTATACAAATAAGCGCAGCAGCCATGACTGATGTGCTATTCAATAGTTTGGTAGATTAGGGTTAAGGGTTGTTTCATTGACTCGTTTACACATTTGTCACCTGAGGATGATATATACTTGACCTTCTTGACTTCTCTCTTAACTGGTGTCAACTATTATGTAATACATTATGAAATGGGAGGAACAATGTTTGAAATTGGAAGCATATCTACATTTTATTTCCATTACTATACTGTATTAATTTATTTTTTTGAAATATGAAATGTATTGTATCAAAATGGGTAATAGTGGCAATAAATACATAGCCAATAAATAAGATGTCTGGTAATTGTCATTATCCTCAACAATAACTTATTCACTTAATTAATTAAAGGTGCTGTATGTAAGAATGGCATGGAAGTGACATGTAAGCGTGGATAATAATAAATATATATTTCATAGCTTTTTTTAAAATGTGTACAATGTTTAATTATGGTTAGAACTAACATTAGTTTCTGATTGTTATTGTCTCAAACCACGGAGCTCAGAATGCACTTCTGATTCTTACATACGTACCTTTAACTAATTTGTTAATCAATTTATGAATTAATTCATCCTGCAGTGGAATTAAGGATACGAATATTTGATTCCGTTTTCCCTATGCTATTGCCTATAGGAAATCATTCATGTATGGAAACAACCACTGATACAGATACATACAGATAAAGGGAAGTGGCAAAAGCAGGGTAATTAAAACATAAATTTGAATAACTAATCCGAACATTACTTAATCTAAACCCTGCCTCGGTTGCTCCAAAGTGCCTGATAATAGCTGATAGAAATCCATCATAGCACCTTTCCCAACAGTTTGATATCCAATAGCCTTTCATACTACCAGCTGGGCTGTAGATTACAGTTTCAAGTTTTCAAGTGTTTTATTGTCACTTCACAGTTTACACAAGTATAAGCAGTGAGTGAAATTCTTACATGCAAAACGCCCGACAGCCGACCGCAGTTATAAAAGAATACAAATAGAAATAGAAATAGAATAGAAAACTATATTAACAAGTTATAAAAAATCTAAAAAAAGAAAACTGTATAAGATAAAATAAAGTGTCAAAAAAATATTAAGGGGAGCAATACAAATATAAATCAATGTAATAAAATATACATTGTTATATTTTGACATTCACAGAATGTCACAGAATACTTCCTCAGACAGTCACACCAGAACACACTAGAACAACACTAGCACCAGCAATTAGCACCCGGACTAGCCCTAGCAGTAACACTAGCACTAGCACCAGCAGTAACACTAGCACTAGCACCAGCAGTAACACTAGCACTAGCACTAGCAGTAACACTAGCACTAGCACTAGCAGTAACACTAGCACTAGCAGTAACACTAGCACCAGCAGTAATACTAGCACTAGCAGTAACACTAGCACTAGCAGTAGCACCGGCACCAACACTTAGCACTACTACCAGCACTTGCACCAGGACTAGCACTAAGCAGTATCGCTAGCAGTAACACTTAGCACTAGCACACCAGAGCTAGCACTAGCACTAGCAGTAACACTTAGCACTAGCACTTGTTCAGCAGCCTGATGGCCTGACTGTGGAAGCTGTCTCTGAGTCTGCTCAGTATCACTTGATACTGCGGTATCGCCTGCCTGACGGTAGAAGTGTGTACAGTTCGTGGCTGGGGTGGTTATTGTCTTTAATAATCCGTTTGGCCTTGGCCACGCACCGCCTGGTGTATATATCCAGGAGGGAGGGAAGCTCACCTCCAACGATGTACTGGGCCGTCCGCACCACCCTCTTTAGTGTTCTACGCTCCAGTGCGGTGCAGTTCCCGTACCAGACGGTGATGCATCCAGTGAGAACACTCTCGATGGTACTGGAGTAGAATGTTCTGAGGATGCGGGGGCACATGTTGAATTTCCTCAGTCGCCTGAGGAAATACAGGCGTTGTTAATGCGATTAGTGCATTACACAAGTATGTTTATGAGAAGTAGACATTCAGAAAGATTCAAATATAAAGCACAAAGTGATTTATAATGTCTTAATGCATTAATGATGTTGAGCTATGTAATCTTGTCGAATGACCAGAACAATAATGTATATTATGTCATCACATGAATACAAATCAGTAACCAGTTAATATTTCAGGTGACCCTGTCCCCCTACCTATCACTCCTATCATGGTTATAAATTAGATTAGAGCCTGGACAATATACAAGTTACAACATCTCTGTAGAATTGCAGTGACCTCCATAATCTATTTGATTTATTTATTTGATTTATTTATGTAATACATATTAGTGGCTTACAGTGTTCAGGCATATATGTTACTTTAGTCAACATGTAGGGAGATATGCTCACATACTTTATGAAAGTACATGATTGGTATTTGTTTCAGTAACTTAGTTAGTTACAGTTTAATTACATTTTATTTATTTTTTTATTTATATATTTAACAGGGACAATGCACATCAATTAACTTTTCAGTTTCCACATCAATGTGAATGTGCCGGATTTAGCCGCAAAGCTAATTTCCATCCGCAGTCCCTGGGCAGGTTCAACACACCAACAAATACAAACATAAAAACATAAAAACAAAACACAATCACACGACCGAAATCACATCACAACACAGTGCAGCATCTAAAACACAACCACAGATCCCACAAAAACATCAAACCTAAGTACAAACACAACAACAGAAAACCAGCTATCCACCACCAAAACTGAAAAGAAATCACAACAGCATCCACGACCTCCACAACACTCCAAAGAAATCAAGAATCTAAAATCTTTTTCTCAACAGCTTCATTCCAAAGAATGGTTGCAATTTTGATGAGTCTTGAGCCATTTTTTGAAGTGAGTTTTAAAGGTGTGAAAAGTGAAACTTTCCCTTATTGTGGGTGGTATGCTGTTCCAAATCATAGTGCCAAATGTGGTACGTCTAAAAGGAATCTCACAGTCCCCTCTAGTGGAGGCCCTTGTAGTTGTTCTAGTATTGCTTGTTCTTAGATTAATATATTCGTTTAATGGAGGTGGGGCAAGACCATGGAGTACCTTATAAACAGCGCAGGCATATTCGAACATTTTAAAATTCTCGAAACTTGTGTTTCTCTAAGATGTTACAATGATGAAAGGAAAAAGGCTACCAGAGCACCTCAGCCGTAGACTGAGATTACTGAGGTGCCACAGAACGCCACAGGAGGTCCTTCTGCCTGTGGCCATTCAAACTCTATAACTCCTCCCTATAACTCCCCCCTACAAGATAATGAACACAGCAATATAATGTGCATATTTTATCTCTCTACATCATGTTTCCCAATTTTACGTGCAATATAACGTTATGTGCAATACTTCACTTTATCATGTACTATATTATTATCATCCTCCTGTCTAAATATTATCTATAACACTATAGCACCACCTCTCACTACCTCTCATCTCCTCTTCTCTTCTCTTCTCTCATCATCATGTGCAATATTCTTAATTCTTAATGTCATGTCCAACTATATTTCACTTCAATCATGGCAAATTGTTTTTGCCGTCAAATATCTTATCATGCCTTCAAACTTGTATATTTTAACTGTAAATTTGTAAATCCTTTATGTTTTACTTTATCATTGTTTTATCTTGTATCATTGTTTATATATTGTTTATACTGTATATGCTTTATATTGTTTTATACCTGGCACAATAATTTCCTTCGGGATAAATAAAGTTCTATTCTATTCTATTCTATTCATGCTTTCTGTCAAAGATTTTTATAGCTTTTTTAAAAAAGGGTTCTATTGGTTTGAGTGTTGTAAACTTGTAAGTGACCAGTTTCGTTGAAGCAGTATTCAATAATGAGAAAAAATCATCGAGTGAAGAAACATCCCCAGCCGCATTTCTGAGAGCGATGGTCTAATTTGCCTAAATTATGGAGATTACATTTTATAGTTTTTTGATATCTTTTTTACTCGACTCTTGATATATGGCTGCAACGGAACCGCCCCTACCCTACCTCCAAAAATTGAGTCCGACCCTACGCCCCCAGCCCGAGCACTCCGCTCGGCAAGTTCTGCCCAAACGACTGGTACCGCCCTTTCACTAAAAACAGCCAAACATCGCTCTTCCAAGTCCCAACTCTTCACGGTTCTGGCTCCTCAGTGGTGGAATGAGCTCCCGGCTCATGTCAGGACGGCCGAGTCGCTCGCCAGCTTCCGCAAGAGACTCAAGACCCACCTGTTTCAGAGTTCACCTGGACTCTACATAACCCCCCTCCTTAACAAGAGACTCAAGACCCACCTGTTCAGAGTTCACCTGGACTCTACATAACCCCCCCCCCCTAGCACTAACCTGCGTGTTTATATGTCTTAACACTTATTAATGGCACTTAGCATTGTTGTTCATTCTCAGATGTTGTATCATGCTTAGAATTCACCGCCTGCCCAGCTACTTATGCAGGCAACTTGGCAATTATGAAAACTCGTTCTATTTCGTACTCGTAAATAGGAATGCTCGAAAACAGCTCTATTCTTATCTTCAGGTACCCACAGTGATATATTGCTGCCTGCTCCTCAACAAATGTACTCTTTGTAAGTCGCTTGGATAAAAGCGTCTGCCAAATGCCCTAAATGTAAATGTAATGTAAATGTAAATGTATGATAATGTAGAATCCAATATAACACCAAGATTATTTGATTTCGTTGAACAATTTCGAGTTCTTTCCCCTTCCATAAATATATTTTAATGTGTCCTTTCTATAAGTTGTTTTAGAGAACATCATACACATGGTTTTTTTTAGGATTCAATAACAGGCATGAATTGATTAGCCATTTCTTTACATGGGTCAGTGCAAATGTAAGATTTGCCAAGGCTTCTTGAGCAGTTTTTGCATGTGTTAAATATTACAGCATCATCTGCGTACATTTGGATATTGATATCTTTACATATATTGGGCAGATCATTAATATATAAAGAAAACAAAATTGGTCCAAGTATGGAGCCTTGGGCGACACCTATTGGACACTCAAGGTAAGGGGATTTGATATCGTTGACAGTGACACAGTGTTTCCTGTGTCTGTGACAAGATGCTTTGATGCCCTTCTGTATCCTTATGTGGCTCCAGCTTTCCCCAGTAGGCTGAATATATCTGCCGTACTGACTCCACTGAACTATGGACTATGACCTGGGTAAGAGGTAGGCAAGGTCGTTCCCGATCTGTCGACTGCAAATCCAAAACCACCAAAAAACTGCGGGCAATGGCGCCATTCTAGCGGACACCCACCCCCACCAAGGGTTATTGATCAGCCCCTTCGACTGAGTCACATCGACTATCTATCTATCTATCTATCTGTCTACAGTAGGGGTCTATATCATATTGATATTTGCGCCCAATATTAGATGCTGAATGTTAATAATGTCATCCGTATCCAAAACCAAGTGATTGTGGCTTTTTGTATTTATATTTTACTGGAATTGACTGTAATGTCGGTAGCGAGGCCTATATCATACCAAAAA
Organism: Coryphaenoides rupestris; assembly: GCA_002895965.2. Lineage (NCBI taxonomy): Eukaryota > Metazoa > Chordata > Actinopteri > Gadiformes > Macrouridae > Coryphaenoides > Coryphaenoides rupestris. The sequence goes on along the minus strand of PIJE02000065.1, from coordinate 195,630 downwards.
GGCATACACGTTCCTAAAAAACATGCAAAAAAACACTCAAAACCACAGACTAAAACATAGACTCAAAGGAACGATGGAAACTTTCCCCATGGGCGTGTCTTAAACCGTCCTGACCCCTCCCCTTTCAGCGCTGCTCTCTCTCTCTCTCTGGCTGCTGGTGTGAAGGAATCCGCAACATTATAGGCGACAAAATGTTCAACTTGGGATCCAGAATAATACTCCTTTTTCTCCTGGCCTTCCCGTGTGGGTTAATATCCATCGGTAAGTATTTGACTGTGTTTAGATACGCGATGGTGTTCAGTAGTTAATAAAGCAGTGTTTCGACTGCGTTATCAGGGAGCGTAACATTGACGTGGCACACAACTCAAATCCAGACCATAGTGAGAAAGAAGGCCTATTGTAAGTGCTCATTAAAATGACCATAAGGTTGTCTGAAGTTAAGTTAAGTTACGTTTTATGTGATCAAAGTTATATTTCTAACGAAATGAAATGAAAGTTCCCCGTGCGTCATCCACCTCATAACGCCTAAATAACGTGTTGTAAAACATTGGGAATGTTTCATGTAATTTATGTTAAAATGTCTTTATTTTTTTCTCAAGTGTAACCTTTCCATGAAGAGTTGAGTAGTTTTGGACTCAATCTGTGAATATTATTGTCCTAACGGGAAGACCCTGGTGGGACACGTCACCATAGTTCAAATGTGAAGTGGGGGAAAAATCACTGAGCATCTTGATTGGCCTGGACACAAAGTTTATCATTTGTTTTAAACTATCAGCATCAAATGCATCAGACAGTTTGTAGTTGAATCCAGTTGGATAGACTACTATAATTCATTCATTAATTTGTGCTTTTACAACTATTCAACCATTGCACTTACACATATCGTACTAAATCCTAAAGCCAATCCACTTTTCGTACATGTGATCTGGTAAACTTTTTTCAACGATAAAGGCCAGGTTTCTGCCGAGTCGGAGTCTGCGGAGGACATAGGTCATGATGCCACAGTCGATGAGGAGGACGAGGAGGAGGAGGATGAGGTTCTTGTCGAGGAAGATCAAATACCAAACCAGGTATGTAACAGGAATACCATACCATACAGGAATCAAACCATTACAGGAAAAACATACGCCTATTTGGTATTAATGTTTGATTTTATCTTTCACCTTTAATTTGTATTTTTAGTACTTACTGCTATAATTCAGCTGCTACATTTTATAATTTTGTGATTGGTAAATCCTAGAGTTACTATTATGCCACTTCTGAATGCTCATTATATTGGTGTCCATCTCTGCTCCTCAGGAAATGGACAGTGATGTAGATGAAGAGTCTGAATCTGCTGATGTTACGTCTCATCCTGACGCCGACACAACCATCGTCTTCGTGACTGGAGAGGGTTTGTTGTTGTTTTAATGGGCCTCATAAATATAAATATTAACAAATATTACATGACACATGTATACCTGTGCTAAGTGAAGTTGATGTGTGTTTAAAAATCACACACATGCATTTGACTTGGCGGGGTTTCCTGTGACAATAAACAGTATGTTCTGCATTTATTGACGTGGAAACATTATTTCTGCCCCAACAATACAGAGTTCCCATCCAATGAAATCGTGAAGTTCCTGGTGGGCTTTACAAACAAGGGAAGCCAGGAGTTCACTGTCCAGTCCCTGGAGGCTTCCTTCCGCTACCCCCAAGACTTCCAGTTCTACATCCAGAATGTATGCTCACACATCGCTGCAATACACAAAGGTTAAGGGTTTCATGGAGACCTTTTTCCAGTATGTTTTAGGGAATATTTAAACGGAACACACAAATTAAATGAACCGTGGAGTGAAATGTCACAGCTAATACATAAACTTGATTGATACATAAACGTGAGTTTGTTTATTCTATCAGTCTCATATTTAATTTAACCAATTTTACCTTTTGTTGTGCAGTTCACAGCGCTACCACTGAACACCGTGGTGCAGGCCCAGAAACAGGCCTCCTTTGAGTACTCCTTCATCCCAGCTCAACCCATGGCTGGCCGGCCTTTTGGCCTTGTGATCCTCCTCAACTACATGGACTCCGAGGTAAGACGTCTACCTACTGTGTAGAGGTTTCAGAAATTAGCGGTGTGGTTGGTTGTCCAATCAAATCAACAGGTTGCTGCCACTTTCTCTCATGGACAAGATGCTTTTGGTGTAATAAAGTGCAACTACAATTAGTTAGAAAAAGTTATAAGCTTCCGGAAGTGAGGATTTCACCAAAATATCTGGTTGCAATTGAGTATTGAGAGCAATTCTACAAATCTAAGAATAATCTTCCACAGGAAAGGTGGGACATATTATCATCTCGCAAAAAAATTAGGAGATAAATCGTTCTCTTATTTCTTAATTCGCTAACACTTGGTCAACCAATGCCAATAATTAGCTCGTTTGGAGGACATTCTTCCACAGATTGGTGCGCAGCCTGGAACACGACAGCTAGCTGATTGTAGCTAGCTCAATGCAAAATCAGGTCAACAGATTTTGGTCCCAATCTGTCTGTATGAGTCATTTAAAAAAAACAACCTTTTTGGTGTTTGTGTATGAGGACACCAGTTTGCTAACCATATACGATAGGAAAAAACGACCAGTAGTGGCAATCTCATGCGTATATAATCTGTATAATGTATTAACTAATAAAGTGTTGATCATTGTTCTCCAGGGCAAAGCCTTCCAGACTGCCATCTATAACCAGACGGTCACTATCACAGAGCTGGAGGAGGGACTGGATGGAGAAACGTAATGTGGTTTCATAGTATTTACATATGACAACATGAGAAAATACAAAAACTATTGATGAGCAAATGTAATGTGTGAAAATGTGCAGAACAGAATTAAAAAACGTTATATAAATGTTTGTTGTTGTTGTTCTTCTGCTTCCAGGATGTTTATGTACATCTTCCTGACTGGCCTGGTGGCTCTCATGCTGTTCGGAATGTACCAGGTTCTGGACTCAAGGACGGTAAGCCTTTCAACAATTTTCATTTTTTCTCTCCATATTTTGTAATCTTATACGTTTTATATCTTAGAATTGAGACTACTGTACTGGCTGTAACGATTCGATATTTTTTGGATGGTAATATGATAAGGGCGGTGGTCTTACCTTATTCCCTAAAAAAAGTTCCTCAAAATCACTTGCTCTCTGGACTATTTATAGAGACATGCTATCTATCTATTCTGTTTTTAGAAGAGGAGGATTACAATGAAGATGGAGAAGGGCACTGGCAGCATGAACGATGTGGACATTAGCTGGATCCCTCAGGAAACCCTCAACGCCATGAGTATGAGTTTGTTACATGCTTGTTACACACTTGTTATATGCTTGTTACACGCATCTTACATGCTTGTTACAGACGTTATGAGGATCTCCCACAAATACTCAAACCACAAATTGAGTGAGTATCTCCATTAAACGTCATGCGGCTGATCATTTCCTAAACAACGGCTACATGTTTACACTGTTACAGAGCAAAGCATCCGCCGAAGGACATCCCCTCTCGGAAACGAACCACAAGAGCGGCAGCCGGGACCTGATCAGATAAATTGCCGTTACACCGTTCACCATGAGCGACCTCCAATGCCAATCTCTCTCATCGGCCACAGTAACTGACTGACAAACCAGCTGCTCGCCCAGCCAGTCCTGGAGTCCACAGCTTCCAGCCCGGCAGTATGTCTGAATATCCCCCTAATAGACAGCTGTCCTACTGCCGCCCTGGACTCTTAAAACAGGACATTTTTGGTGCAGCATCATCAGGCAACTCCCTGGAGTCACACACACACTCTCTCTCTCTCTCTCTCTCTTCTCTCACATACACACAGCTGGTTGTGCAGAGGTAGCCCATGGGCAACACAACTGCTGAATTCTTGGGTCAACATTCTTTTTAAAGGGATTTCTGTCAATGAATGGTGTGATACTGTAAATAAAACCTGAATGTACTGCCATCAATTCCACAGCTAGCATACACCAGAATGTATGTTCACTGAGCACTGTGCGTTGAGGTTCAATGTCATTTTATTTGGAGAGACATCTCGTTTCGACGTGTAAAAAAAAAAAGGAGGTCGAAAAATCCTTCAAGCTGCCTTTCTAAGTATGGTGATCGTTTGATATTGGTACTGGATTTGTGTATCGGCGATGTTCTCCAACATTCCTGTCCGTCCCACGTGGATGCAGCTGTAACATTTCAACAGTTCAACTCATCATTTTCTTCAATAGAGGTACAACAAAGTAAGATCAAAGCCTTTGCAGGAAACTGATTTTGTGTTTTTGTTCACCAATATTTCTTATACAGCTTTGAAAAGGCTTAATAAGTATTGTGAGCTTTGTTTTGTTCAAAATGTGCCAAAGTATATGCCAGGACAATAAAAGGGCTGAACAAAACATGATTTTGTCAGAAGTCATTACAGTGTTGTTACTTCTCTAATTGAGGCCTTTGCATAAGGCTATTTAATATATGGATTACAACAGTTATTAACAGTTAAGAGTTATCTAAATCACAAGTGAAGTCTCCCCATGGTTATGGCTCGGGATTAATAAATATAATCCGTTTTGCCCCCAGGTATATAGGCCGGTGTAGACTATTGTAATTGGCCTATAGCGGCCATCGACCGTCGATAAAGTCCCAGTTGACCGCGCAAAGCTGCTATTGTGTGTGTGTAACACAGAGGCGCTGTTTCACACCAAAGCACCATTGGATGGCAGCAGCAGCATGTCGACTAGAGGGGCGAGAGCCGTCCGGGATGAGAGCAGAAAGATGCACAGAGAGATGCTCAGATAGATGCTCCGATAGATGCTCCGATAGATGCACAGATAGATGCTCAGATAGACTCTCAGATAGACTCTCAGATAGATGCACAGATAGATGCTCAGATAGACTCTCAGATAGACTCTCAGATAGATGCTCAGATAGATGCTCAGATAGATGCTCAGATAGATGCTCAGATAGATGCTCAGATAGATGCACAGAGGGATGCTCAGATAGATGCTCAGATAGACTCTCAGATAGATGCTCAGATAGACTCTCAGATAGATGCTCAGATAGATTCGCAGATAGATGCTCAGATAGAGGCAGGTATCCGTGTGGTCGCCAGCATCTGTGCAGATAAATAGGCCAATATGACCAATAGGCCCACGGTGTGCATCGTTTATCATTTTAAGAATGACCATGGATCACAAATAACGGCCGTCTGATTTGCTCAACAGCGTCTAGGTTTTTCGGGAAATATCGGGTATCTGTATAAGAGTGTATTGGTTCCCGTGGCTTATGGCTCGAAGTGTTGTTTTCTTGGCTTGAAATGGGATATGGGATTTATATGGACGAAGATCTGTGGACTTCTCGCACTTGTCTTTGGTAAGCGTGCCCATCCAGCCTATATTGTGTATATGCACATATACATGCTCAGTGTTTTAAATGCAAAAACGTGTACATCACGTCTCATATCTTCACCATAATGTGCGTTATGTTGCAACGTGTATCGCCGACGTGGCCGGGCGGCACACCCCTCCGTGCGATCCGTGTTAGCAAAATGTTCACCTGCTTGCTTGCCTGTCTACCGTCTGTCTGCCGCCGCAGTGTCCCTGTGCGTCGTCGCCGTGCCAGTGGGCTCGACCGACGTGAGGTGTGAGAACATCTACAAGGACTTCTCGGACTGCGTGCTGGAGCTGGGGCGGAGCATGGACAACTACCAGGAGAACGTGACCAGTGAGAGGGGGGTCGAGGCGGTGTGCAGGTGAGGTGGGCCTACTGGAGAGAAAAGTGTGTGTGTGTGTGTGTGGTGAGAAAAGTGTGTGTGTGTGTGTAGAATAGAGAGAAAGGTCATACCATACCATAGTGTAAATGATGTAAATGCAGTATTTTCATTTTTTATGGAAGCCTGTTTCTATTTCTATTTCAGCTTTTTAGCTTCTATTTTATCTTATGCTTAGAGGGGAGACTATAGGCCTATTTCTATCGTTCTGTAAGGCGATGCATTGTATTGGCCAACAGAAAACAAATGAACAGATGCCTGCAGATCCCCAGAGCTGCCCAACTAAATAATGTATGACTATGGCTGCAGCACCAGTAACTACCAAGATAACAAAATCATTGTTACTTTGCACGTTTTCCAACCACACTACAGTGCGTTCAATCTACAGAGCTGTACACAGATTCAGGTTCATTAAAACCTAATCAATGTGTATAGTTCCCTGCTATATTCCCTTAATCCATAGTAATTTAAGTTGATAATATTGACCTATTGATACTATTATTAGCAACGCAGCCTGTGGAATAATAATAATCCTAACATGGCTCATTAACAGGTGTCCGGTGGTACTGTTGGTTATTTCAGATTCATAGTTCGTGCATCATCCCCTTCTTCTGCCCCCCACCCTTGTGGTGGTGTGTATGGTGTGTTTGTGTTGGCGGTTTGTGTGTGTGTTTGTGTGGTGGTGGTGTGTGTGTGGTGGTGGACACGGTGTGTGTGTTTGTGTGTGCGCCATGTGTGTGCCAGTGCCAGCCACTGGGAGCGCCTTCCACACGTGCGCCCTCACCGCTCTGTCAGACTGTCAGCAGGAGGCAGGCCCCATCTGGGAGACCCTCAGAGAGGACTCCAGGAAGTTCCACTTCCAGGGCAGCCTGTTCGACCTGTGCGCCCGGAGCTCCTCTCCCAGAAGCGTGCAGGCCTCTCTGACCACCCTGCCCTTGTCCCTGCCCCTGCTGGCTGGGCTCATCACGTCTGTGGCCGCATTCGCATAAATGAAGGAGACCCATGTCTTACCCCACCCACCCTCCCACCCTCCCTTTGCACTCCCACATTCCTGTTGATTATATAATCCCTGCCCTGAGCACGGTAAAATCATCAAGCCAAGGATTTCAGTAAGCAATTTTAACATAATGTGTGTTGATCTCACACACACATGCACACACACAAGTTTGATCAGCACAAGACTGACAAGTTAGCAAGTTAAATGTTATAATGGAGTCACAATGTGAAAACAGCCACAGTAAATGTTACAGCAAAGCCATAGATTATATGTCTGTTGCGTTTTGGGAGGCTAATATGTAACCCCCAAAAATATTGTTGTTGGAAAATGTAATTTGAGCATTAGCTTTGTCAGCAAGGTCGACTTTGTGCTGCTATTTTGTCAATGCGACGATTTAGATAAATTCTTAGTGACAGTTGTTTGATAAAAAAATAATAAACCATTTTGTAAATTAGAAAATCAAAAAGAGTTTATACTGTGTATGTTGACAGGTTTTGAGCCATCTGTCAAACAAGACGCAGATGGAACACGCACAAGACCGCCACGTAATGATATTGCAAGCTGTCGTGATATTATGTTTAAGTGACAATCAAGTCGGGTCAGGTGTACGAAACCCAACCATTTGTCCGTCTTAGTCCCTTCTGGCGAGTTTTGCATGGTTGCTACTAAGACACCCAATTAGGTATTTGAAACGCAGAACTTCATATTCATCTCACTTTTCTACATCCATTCTTATTGTTGGGTTTGCAGAACGGGACTAATATTGTTGACTTGTGATCTGACTCGATCTGATCTGACGGTGTGACTGAACACATTCTACTGAGCTGACAATGCAGAGAATGATTAACCAAACAAATATCCTCCATTGTATTGTGTTAAAGGACATTGAGAAGACAACAAACAAATAATGATAAAGAGCTTACTCATAATAATTATGACCATGAGTGTCATACCGTCAGCCATTATAACCCCCCCCCCACACACACACACACACACACATAAATGGCTTGTTTGGACTGTGGACACTTGCCCAAATATTGCAATTCATGTTGTATTCCCATCATACTTAGCTCTTTTGAATTGTGTGGTCCTCTGTATTTATAGTAATACAATTACAAATGCATGATTATTTTCAGCAAAGTCGGATGGAAATAGCTGGAATGTACTGATACATGTTTGCACCTGGCCAGTTGTAATTGAGCTATGCATGACATTGGATTAGATCCCAAGTAAAAGCAATATGTTTTTGTATCTTTTAATCCACAATCGATTCTCTCCAACGTTGGCATGGTGTGTCGTAGCTCGTGCTCATGTTTAAGTGGTAAGAAATTGTCATTCCTTGTATGTGTTGCACACAAAACTTTTTTTTTTTAAGCATGTGAGGAAGAGGTCAGTTATTTTACCTTCATATGAAGAAGGCATGATCATAATTGCAATATAACTCATCTACAAAAGGTTCATCTGAACAACTGAATGAACATGAAATGCAATACCTGTAATTTCTGGAAGTTAATAACAAAGAACAGTATTTAATAAAGCCTGTACCAAGTAAATATCACAAAGTAATATGTTTGTTACAATAAAACAGAACAAATCTATTGAAATACACACTCGTTTGTGATGAAAATAGTTTTTATTGCGATGGTTGTGAAGTGGTGTATATATATATATATAAGCTATCAGTTATATTACATAATTATTAGTCCGAAGACATTTTGAAATATATACTTTGTTACCAGGTCTCATTTAAGTTTTCTCAGAGATCATCCCTTCCACGTAACGCTTCTGTATTTAGCCTTGCCTGTAGCAAAATGTCCATAATGAGAGTGTGGAGCCTCCATGAAGCAGAAGCTTGTTAGCGTGTCCCCATCTGTTCTCTTCCACCTGGCCGCTGGATTGACAGGGAGTGGACTGACAGAGTGAGGGAGGGGGAGGTTGGAGGGGGTTAGGCCCAGAGGAAAGGCCATCGGCCACCATATTGCCCATTTGTGGTGTAAGGCACTCTTCATAATAGCCCAGTTATAACAGCTGACGTAAGCCTGCCAATTATGTGGAACCCACAACATCCTGATGGCGATTCCTCCTCCCGTTGTATTGAGTTAAAATGCAAAACATCAGAGTAAATGACAAATGAAAGCACCAATTTCGCTCAAAGAATAAAACGTTTAAATTATTTCTTTCTTTTCAAGGGAGTGATGTGTGTGTATGCTTTCTGTGCTGGATAATGTATATCTCTCACACACACACACACACAGAATGACTGAAAGATGCTCTACGGTAATGGCCTCGTTACATTTCTCTGTTAGAGAAGTATCTGTGAGAAAACTTGAAGGTTCATCAAAAATGTCCTAAAAAGGTGATGAGCTGCTGCTACTGTCCAGGCTCCAATAATCAAGGAATTTCAACCAAAACCAGATGATGGGTTCAGATAAAGGCTTGTACAATAGTATTTCTGACATATGAAAATTCATACATGGTGTGGTAACACTCATATTATTCACAGCCACCAGAGCAATGTCCCTATTGGACTAATTCAAAAGCAATGGTCTCTTTAAATTTGGTCTCTATGATGAATTATACATTCTGTAAAACTTAAAGGTAATGCAAAATAAGCATGAAAGAATGCTGCCTCCATAAACACTTTCAAAAACAACACAGCAGGGAGCTGGTAGATAAGCCCTTATGTAGGGCACTTATTTTTTAAATAATAAGCTAGCCACCGCAGTATAGAAGCAATCTGCTAACTGTGATATTCAACACAAAACAAGCTTTAACGCCCCACTTTATATGCTAGGAACATTGATGTAAAAAAACAACGTCCCTAACAGGTTTACACAAGGGTGTAAATGAGAATACTGTACAAACACTGGAAATTCAATTACCACATTATACGATAGTGCATTTTGAGACGCAGTTAGTTGAAATGTGGGACGTAAGTCCCCATCATAAAATAAATCTTATATAATATGCAACACATAAGAACCACTTGCATCTAAAACCACCATTGGTTCTCAGATGGCATACAAATGAGTGATTTTCAGTGTAAGATGGGACATTTCTGAATAAATACACTTGCAACCAGACAAAAAAAAAGGTTTGTCTTGTGGTTTTACCTCTGTTCATTCAACAGTCCGTTTGCATCTGTTGCTCGCCCACCTCAAGTCCAAACCTCTCACGGTCCAAACTCCCCTCGGTCCACCATCCCATCTACTGCCGGTGTCCCCCACATGTGTGTGCAATGTCACAGTACGGCGTCCACGCGTCAGAGGTTGGACTTGGGCCCTGTGTTGACGGGGATGGCCCGGAGCTCAGTCCGCATGCACAGGTACTCCCCGATCACCGCCATCAGCGCCATGCAGGCCACGTTCACCAGCCACCAGGACAGCGTCGCGGGAAAGTGGGCGTTATAGATCCAGCAGCCGATCATGTGGAAGAAGTGGACCGTGACGGTGAAGTCCAGACACTGCTTCCCCCGGCGGATGAAGAGCCACAGGCCGACAGCGCTGGTGGTGGGGGGGATATTGTGGGGGGGGGGGCAGACGCAAGTTAGGATACAAACATGTGGCCACATTGAGGTCAATTCATACCTATTATACATTGTCACATGTGTAACTCGCATGTGATGAAAACACATTAGAAAAGAGGGAAATACTCTTCAACATGGCAACTTGCCACCCTATCAGCAGCCACTGGTGGGTCTCCAATGACTACATGTCATCACATTTCTTGCTTTGATCAGATTATGCTTTTCTCTGCAATAATAGGACAACTCTGTCTCTGTCTCAACACTGTTTTCACACAGCTTAGGCCTAAATGAAAAAAAAAGTCACTCAACTCTCATACAACATAATGCAATACAGTCTGATGGATAGTGAGTTCGACTTCAAAAAGGTGCAACAAAAACTTTCCCAACGTATAACTGAAGTTAGAAAAAGTGATGGAATATTGGAAAAACAGCTTGAGTGATACACATGAGTCAAGCAATGTTGAGTGGCAGTAAACTGCAATCCTGGACATTGTCCAGACATTGCAGACTCATTGGCACTGCACTGAGAGTGTGGTCCAGACCAGTATGTATCCACGTATATGTACCCACATCCTGAGCAGATTGTTGGCTTGGCTTTCAGTTGGTCTTGTGATGATGAGACATTCACCAAAGATAGAGGAATAAAAAACAACATTTAAAAAGAACCCCTCTGAAGATGACCCAATGTCTTACCATGTAAGAGAATTTAAAATAAATGCCATCATTGAAAGTCTGCCTTGTATCGTGACAAATCCAAGGACCTGCAGGAAGAGAAGCATGGTTTTAAACTGAAGAAAGTTTTGAAGGTTAAAGGAACGTTATTGAACATATGGTTAAGAGCAGGGCTTACTTGATAGCTGAAGATTTGGTCCAGTGAGCGACTACTTTGCACAAGGCTGTCCACTCCGGCCATCCACAGTCCCAAGAAGCTGTAGTAGATGCACTGCATCAGTACGATCTGAGAAATAATCAGGACTGGGTCCCAGACGTAGCTTCTGAAATGACTGGCCATTGTCCTGCAAGTTTGACTTCTGAATCTGAAACAGAGAACAGAAGCTATGTTAATTAGTATACTTAAAAACTTGTTCTTTAAAGTGAATAGGCACTTTCCTTTATTGACTGAAACGTTGAAAATAATTAATATCGAGATGGGGCCAAGAGTAACAACAATAACTCGACACATAACTGGCTGACACAAGGCAAATTGGCACAGGCAGTCATTGGGACATACAGTATATACATCTATATTCAAAGAAACAAAGCCTGCCACAGCAGGCAGTGTAACGTCGGTAAGTTATCGACCAGCACACAAAGACCCACTGAGTCCATCCCAGTGAACTCGGCTTCGTCAACACTTGACCTCGACGCAGGAAGCACTTGAACGCCGATCACACAGAAGCAAGGGAATACTACGAACATGGTCGTCGATGTATGTATGTACGTACTACTGCTTACATTTAATGTGACGGAAGTAACAACATCGGAGTTCCTTAACAGCAGACGCCGTTCCTTGCCCTTCTACGACCAGAGGCAGCCGAGTTGTGTTTATCTGTGAACGGCGGGCGAACTTCTTCATCCAAACACCCCGGGGGGCCAGCGAACAAAACAAACACAACGCACCGCACCTTATGGAAGGTCAACGACACGTGTACATGTGTTTAGATCCACGTATGTCGTGTCGGCGACACTAAAGCATCCAGTAAGCTAGTTCCAAGTAACTCAACCGGATCCCTAAACTACTGCGATCATCTTCCGAAATAAAGTCCCCTCGTGTAGCCACAGTACTGTGGGTTAGAGGGAGCGGGCTTTTACTTTGAAAGGTACTCGGATACTGTCCCAGAGCGCTGAGGACGTCAGCCCTTCACTGATAGGACAGATTAGTGATATACTTATAGATCGGCATGTACCATAGGAGTATAAGAAACAAAATTAATACATTTACTTGGATTGAGAAGGCAGTTTTAGATTAGATTAATGAATGGATACAATTCTAGGGAATAACTCAAAATGATTTAAAATAAACTTCAAACAAACCAAGGTCTGGTCAAAACTTGATCACTCACTTGACATCACTCTTGACTCTGCCGCCGCCGCCCGTCATTCCGATGACAACTTGAAGTCAAAAACGCATTTCTTTTGATCGTCGAATTTACGAGGTAGGTTGATGGTCAAACTATTGTTCAGTCGACTATATTTGCTTTCAGTAAATGGTTTAGCAGACTGTAGATGCAAAGCGACAAAAAGTTATACTAATTACCAGAGCAGTGACTGGACCAAGTTGAACACCTTGATGCAGAATCGCTATTGCGCTGCTTTTCCTCCGTTTGCAGGTTCGGTTACAAGTACATGCTAAGTCAAAAGTACAGTTAATGCAATAACTGATCCGTGATAAGTTAAGTGAGCCTACTAACGGTGTACTTTCGAAGCACGAAAACAACGGTTTCAAAGTTAATAATTGACCAAACAGGCTATAACTTAGCATTACATTACATCAATAATAGCTCAATAATGGCTCAGATTTATTCTGAGGAGAATAATTTAGATTTTTTAAATCAGCGTCAATCGGCCTATTAGATTAACAGAGCGTATTTTGAGAGATGACTTGATTCCATGTCCAGGCTGGTGACGTAATAAGGGACGTATAGGTGACCTCAAATATGTAAACAAAACAAATACTTTAATACTAAGATGATTGAATAATTTACTATGATGAAGTGCAAAATGTTTGTGTTTATTTGCTTATAATTACAATATCATAAGCTATGCGCAGTTTCGAGTGGTCATCTATTGTGGCTGGAGTTCAGGTTCAGGTTCTGGATTGTCAGCAGCGAGCTCGGGAATCAATGTGACACAAGGCAGTCTCACCAGGAATTATTCAAAGTTTATTTAGATACATAGAGCATATATATGTAACGGGTATAAGAAATACTTTGATTATTTTATTGAAATTCCTGCTGAAATATGTGTATAGCCTGTATATTGCTTTGCCCTGCAATGAGAGGTTCAATTGCGCCATCTACTGGTACCTAAAAGTCTATATATATGACCGCAACCCGGATGCTCTTAGCAGTCTTCCAGCTCTCTGCTTGGGACGTCAAATCCAGTGGAGGTGCTAAACCACATATTTTGTGTGTGTGTATATCTACCACTCATTGCAGCTACCATATAAAGAACCACATCATCCAATCCAGCCTGTGTGTGGGTTCTTGGCGGGGCGGGTACACAGCAGTTACATATACATTTTGCATGGGAAAACAAGAGGAACCTTTACATATAGACACAACCAATCATCTCGGGAAGCAAACATGGAAACGCCTCTAAGACAGCCATTCAGGGAGCAGGGACAACAAGGCCGTCCATGGAGACCCTTCCGTCCCCACACCCCAGACAGCCAATACGGAGACGCCAGGACCCAGGCGCCACGTGGATATGTAACAGAAAGACAAACAGTTAACTTGAAGCACGGATATCATGGCCTCACGTGCCACACAGAGATGTGGGTCTCCATGCCCAGACCAGGAAGCAGGGACTGCAAGGTGGTCCGGTACCAGGTACACTTGTGGACCACCCTATGTTCGAACATGGTGTTTGTTATGGCCAGTCCATGACTAGCACAGAAGTCCAATAACAAAACACCACTCTGGTTCAGATCGGGCAGGCCGTTCATCCCAATCACTCCCCTCCAGGTTTCTCCATCATTGCCCACGTGTGCGTTGAAGTCTCCCAGTAGAACTATGGAGTCCCCGGATGGAACCCTTTCCAGGATGCCACCCAAGGACTCCAAGAAGGCCGGATACTCTGAACTGCTGTTTGGTTCGTAGGCACACACAACAGCCAGAGCCTTCCCTCCAGCGAGTTGCAGTCGCATGGAGGCGACCCTCTCGTTCACCGGAGAGAACTCCAACACAGCGGCGCTCAGCCGGAACTTGTGAGTATCCCCACACCCGCCTGCCACCTCACACCCTGGGCAACTCCGGAAAAGGAGAGGGTCCAGCCCCTCTCCAGGAGTTTGGTTCCAGAACTGGTGCTGTGCGTGGAGGTGAGCCCAACCATATCTAGTTGGTACCGCTACACCTCCCGCACCAGCTCCGGCTCCTTCCCCGCCAGTGAGGTGGCGTTCCACATCCCTAGAACCAGTCACCGATGCCGGGGATTCGCACGCCCAGGACCCCGCTTTTGCCTACCGCCCGGTTTACAACGCACCCGACCCCAATGACTCTCCCTGCAGGTGGTGAGCCCACAGGGATACAATTCTTATCAATATTTACATTTACATTTAGGGAATTTGGAAGAAGCTCTTGTTGGACACTGGGAATTATTGACACTGAATTGTTTTTAATAGGTTTTTAACTCATACGTCATCCCCTTTTTTCAAATCAGTACATGGTTGATCTTTATGTTATGACCCGCTGTCGTATGTGTGATTATGTTTATTGCTTTTGTGAGAATGTGTGAGTAAATAAGTAAATACTGTATGTCCAGACCCCTTCTTAGTTACTGATTGGCCAGTGTCTGTCAGGTCTCAGGTCACAGGAAGAAGAGAACTGCTTTCTCATTCCCAGCACCCAACCTTGTGTGCAGAGTATCCCAATGTGTAGAGAATTTGGCATTTAGTAGTGTAGTTGCTCGCTGGTTGTTATTTGTGGACCGTACTGAGAGAGCAAATATTTGAAGGTCGTTTTGGTTTTTTTTTCTCCAATTTTGGGACCCATATATGTCACGATCTCGATCGTGGCCCCGGGCTCCCGGGCGCCAATACCGCCCCTGGAGGGTTAGCGGGGCTCCCGGGCGCCAGTGCCGCCCCTGGACGATTAGCGGCACCTGCGCTATGTTTGCGGCTGTCCGCAATCTGCAATTAGTCACGGCATAAAAGCCCCGGCTCTCCACCCACGAGTGTCGGATCACTGTTGCAAAAATACCTGTTGGATTTCTACCGCCGACGATACTCAGATTTACATTAGCACAAAATCCACTCAGAACCCACCCCTCACCCACATTAATACCTGCATCTCCACAATAAAAACCTGGCTGACCCACAATTTCCTCAAACTCAACAGTGACAAAACTGAACTCCTACTCATTGGCACCAAATCCACACTTTCAAAGACCGGCCCCATCTCACTCACCATCGATGACTCAACCATCACTCCCTCCCCCCTGGCACGCAACCTTGGTTTCATCCTCGACCCCACCCTCTCCTTTGTCCCCCATGTCAGCTCTGTCATCAAGACCTCATACTTCCAACCTCACGCAATATCGCCAAATCAGACCACTCCGCCTCCCCTTCTGCCTTGCCGAATCCCTCATTCCACAGCCTTCTATTCTCCTCCCGCCTTGAGTTATTGGGCAACTCCCTTCTATTGGCATCAACCTCGCCATCTCCCTCCACAGACTCAATGGTCACAGAACCTCCGGCTGCCCGCTCTTCGGTCCACCTCACACCCGGTCCCGTGAGCACATCACCCCTGTACTCCAACTCTCTCCACTGGCTCCCCATCAAAAGACGCGCATTAACTTTAAAGTCTCCTCGCTCACCTTCAAAGCCCTCCACAGGCCTGGCCCCTCCCCTACCTGGAACCTGACCTCCTCCTGCCCCTCCGCCGCCCACCCGAACCCTCGCCGCTCTTCCGCCACCTACCACCCTTCATACCATTTTCGCAAACCTCAAAACCTTTTGGCGATGCGAGCCTTTTCCAAGGACTGCCAACCCCGACTCTGGAACTCACTCCCACACGACCGTCTCAGCGACTCACCCCAACACTTCCCCATTTTCAAATCCCGGCTAAAAACATTTATTTTTCTCCCAAAGGCCTACAACCTCCCCTACCCCTAAATGACCCTCCTCCGTTTCTCCTCCCACCCTTACCATCTGCTCAGCCTCCCCTCTTCTTCTCTCTCTTCTCCTCTCACCCCATCCACCATGTTATTTTCTGTGATTTTGTACATGTTTATTTACTGTCCCAGTTGTTTTTTGTTTATTTTGTGTGTTCCACCGCCAGTTACTCTACCTTCATCTCATTTGTTACCATCTCTCCTTTTTTCTTGTTGTCTTCTGTGTTCTCTGTTCCCCCCCCCCCTCTCAAATTCTGTAAGCGACCTTGGGTTCTGAAAGGCGCTATATAAATAACATGTATTATTATTATTATTACCTGCCTGTTCCTCACCTGCCTGTCTGTTCATCACCTGCCTGTCTGTTCATCTACCCGTCATCACGGTAAATAAAGACCGCTTCACTCTGCAAAACCCCGAGTTCTGAGTCTTGCGATTGGGTCCTACTGCCAACTCCCATGACAGAATGATCCGACCAATAATGGACGCAGCAGACTCAGACTCGGGGTCCGCCGGACTATGGAAGGCACGCGTCAGCCAGGGCGAGTTGCAGCGAGCACTCGACCAACTCACCAACCAGATAGCCATGTTAGCTACTGCATGGTCCCAGCCACCCCGAGTCCCGGTCCCGGCTGGACCACAGCAGCTCCTGCCGGTCCCTACTGCATGGTCCCAGCCACCCCGAGTCCCGGTCCCGGCTGGACCACAGCAGCTCCTGCCGGTCCCTACTGCATGGTCCCAGCCACCCCGAGTCCCGGTCCCGGCTGGACCACAGCAGCTCCTGCCGGTCCCTACTGCATGGTCCCAGCCACCCCGAGTCCCGGTCCCGGCTGGACCACAGCAGCTCCTGCCGGTCCCTACTGCATGGTCCCAGCCACCCCGAGTCCCGGTCCCGGCTGGACCACAGCAGCTTCCTGCCGGTCCCTACTGCATGGTCCCCAGCCACCCCGAGTCCCGGTCCCGGCTGGACCACAGCAGCTCCTGCCGGTCCCTACTGCATGGTCCCAGCCACCCCGAGTCCCGGTCCCGGCTGGACCACAGCAGCTCTGCCGGTCCCTACTGCATGGTCCCAGCCTCCCGAGTCCCGGTCCCGGCTGGACCACAGCAGCTCCTGCCGGGTCCCTACTGCATGGTCCCAGCCACCCCGAGTCCCGGTCCCGGCTGGACCACAGCAGCTCCTGCCGGTCCCTACTGCATGGTCCCAGCCACCCCGAGTCCCGGTCCCGGCTGGACCACAGCAGCTCCTGCCGGTCCCTACTGCATGGTCCCAGCCACCCCGAGTCCCGGTCCCGGCTGGACCACAGCAGCTCCTGCCGGTCCCTACTGCATGGTCCCAGCCACCCCGAGCCCCGGTCCCGGCTGGACCACAGCAGCCCCTGCCGGTCCCTACTGCATGGTCCCAGCCACCCCGAGCCCCGGTCCCGGCTGGACCACAGCAGCTCCTGCCGGTCCCTACTGCATGGTCCCAGCCACCCCGAGTCCCGGTCCCGGCTGGACCACAGCAGCTCCTGCCGGTCCCTGCTCCCTGGTCCCAGCCACCCCGAGTCCCGGTCCCGGCTGGACCACAGCAGCTCCTGCCGGTCCCTGCTCCCTGGTCCCAGCCACCCCGAGTCCCGGTCCCGGCTGGACCACAGCAGCTCCCGCCAGTCCCTGCTCCCAGGTCCCAGCCTCCCAGAGTCCCGGTCCCGGCTGGACCACAGCAGCTCCCACCAGTACCTGCTCCCAGGTCCCACCCATCCCTGGCCCTGGTCCCGGCTGCACCACCGCAGCGCCCACCAGTCCCTGTTCCCAGGTCCCACCCATCCATGGTCCTGGTCCCGGCTGCACCACAGCAGCTCCCACCAGTACCTGCTCCCAGGTCCCACCCATCCCTGGTCCCGGCTGCACCACCGCAGCGCCCACCAGTCCCTGCTCCCAGGTCCCACCCATTCCTGGTCCCGGCTGCACCACAGCAGCTCCCACCAGTCCCTGCTCCCAGGTCCCACCCATCCCTGGTCCTAGTCCCGGCTGCACCATGGCAGCGCCCACCAGTCCCTGCTCCCAGGTCCCACCCATCCCTGGTCCCGGTCCCGGCTGGACCACAGCAGCTCCCACCATTACCTGCTCCCAGATGCCAGCCAGCCCCGGCCCCCGCTCCGACGGCGCCGGTGTCCTCCACCCAGCCTCCGGGTCGTCCGCCTGTGGGTCCCTGCTCGGCCTCCGCCCAGCCTCGGGGTCGTCCGCCGGAGGGTCCCTGCTCGGCCTCCGCCCAGCCTCCGGGTCGTCCGCCTGAGGGTCCCTGCTCGGCCTCCACCCAGCCTCCGGGTCGTCCGCCGGAGGGTCCCTGCTCGTCCTCCGCCCAGCCTCCGGGTCGTCCACCCGACGGTGCTGGCCCGCTCATCGTGGGTCGCCAGGAGGCTCCCGTTGAGGGGGGGGTACTGTCACGATCTCGATCGTGGCCCCGGGCTCCCGGGCGCCAATACCGCCCCTGGAGGGTTAGCGGGGCTCCCGGGCGCCAGTGCCGCCCCTGGACGATTAGCGGCACCTGCGCTATGTTTGCGGCTGTCCGCAATCTGCAATTAGTCACGGCATAAAAGCCCCGGCTCTCCACCCACGAGTGTCGGATCACTGTTGCAAAAATACCTGTTGGATTTCTACCTGCCTGTTCCTCACCTGCCTGTCTGTTCATCTACCCGTCATCACGGTAAATAAAGACCGCTTCACTCTGCAAAACCCCGAGTTCTGAGTCTTGCGATTGGGTCCTACTGCCAACTCCCATGACAATATATTCCTATGGGGAGAAAGCATTTCAGTTTATCTCTGTTGTATTAAGTGTGTTGGCCGTTCTAAAACCTTTTGTTTTTTAAATAGTTTATTCAATACTTTGCTGATCTGAAATATCAGTATATAGATATAGCAGGGGAAAAGAGCAGTTGGACCTGTGATCATTACATGTTTGACACCATAGTCTGCCTCTGTCCCCCTCAAGCTTGATTTGTTTTGGAGTTTCTTGCACCCCACCTGCTGGTCTTCAGTATTTATTTATCATGTGTCTTTGGTGTTCTGTCTCCACCCCCACTTGTCAGCTTGTCTTCTTGTCTTCGTGTGTGTTTGATTGATTAGTATTTGTAGTTTATTGTTTTGGTTTGTAGTTTGCATAGTTCCAGTGTGCTTTGGATCTGATCATTCATTATTTCCTGTTTATTTTATCGTCTGCTTTTGGTTTGTTTACTCCCTGTCGGCCATTTTGTCTCAGCTGTTTTGATTTCCCTCCTTAGTCTCCATCTCCCTATTTAACCTGCCCCTGTCTTGTGTTAATTGTCAGCTTGTTATCTTTACATGTGGTGTCTTGACCTGTGAGTACAAGTTCCTGAACCAGCTATTTGAAATGAAATAAAATTTTTGTTTTGTTACTCCGCTGCCTGCATTTGGGTCCATTCCCCGTTTGCATTTACCGCAACTTGACACACCTAAGGTCAAACCATGCCGCTCATAACGGTACAGGTTTGGTCAAATTGGACTAAACAATATTATTTATGTCTAACTTTAGGGGGGCCTATATTCCACATCCACAATGTTGAAGGCCCATTCATCCATAACAACGCTATTGCGACTTTCAGGACAAATTCAAGGTAAAGATGGAGTGTTCATGTTACGATGGAACCACATGTTGTCTCACAGTGGTGAGCTGTGCCAAAGGTCAAGTCTTTGACTCGAGGCTATAACTGCTCCTAACATGATTTTTATTTATTTATTTTATTTTTTCCTCGGACCCAAGGGGCTGTGCGGGGCAGGAGCAGGCTCACACCTGCCCCTTTATTAACAGTTCGACCCGCCCGTGCCTTAATCGATGAGCAGATCTCCATCCAGGGCCGGTTCCTGCCCGCGCGCTCGCCCGTCACCGTGCACGCACACATGCACAGTGAAGAAGGGGACCCATGGGAAGCGTTCGGCCACTATAACACCGACGAGAATGGTGTTGTCAACTGTAAGTCCATAAGGATTTGTTTAACACTGATTGTGAACCACAAAAAATGTTGTGTTGACGTTAACTATTTGTTAGCTCTATCTGTTTTCGAGGTCAAACATTAACAAATCTTTTGTTGTGTTTTTAATGTGTACCTGGTCTTCCCTGAATGTCACGCCTGCTCTGTCTGAAAATAGTGACCAAGGATCACTCAGTTGGGGGGTCATATGTTGGCTGTGAACCAATGGGACTGTTCTGGGCACTGCAGCCTGCACCTACTGCAAGAGAGGGTGTGAGGTAGGTAGCTGCTCATCTGTGTGTGTGTGTGTGTGTGTGTGTGTTAAACAGCATTTAAACTTCAAAGCCACAGTATTTACATTTCCAGTAAAACATTTACATGCATGAATTTACATTTGACACCAAAACGAGTGAGGCTGAGGAAAAAGCAGAGCGTCCAATGAATCAGTGACTGAATTCACTAGAATGCTTGATTGAATGCCACAACTTAAATAATAAAAAATTAGAAACTTTATTTAGACATAATTATTAACAATATTACAAAGTGCTTTACAAAAAGGAAATGAAACAGACAAGGCAGATAAAAACAAAGTAAAGACAATACCATCAATAAGATCAAATAATGAAAACATGGACACCTTCTCATTCAATGGTTTTTCTTTATTTTTCTACATTGCAGATTAATATTGAAGACATCAAAACTATGAAGGAACACATCTGGAATTATGTGGTAAACAAAGTGTTAAACAAACCAGAATATGTTTTATATTTTAGATTCTTCAAAGTAGCCACCTTTTGCTTTGACAGCTTTGCACACTCTTGGCATTCTTTCAATCAGCTTAACGAGGTAGTAACCTGGAATGGTTTTCAATTAGCAGGTGTGCCTTGTCAAGAGTTAATTTGTGGAATTTCTTGCCTTCTTAATGTGTTTGAGTTGTGTTGTGCAGAGGCAGGGTTGGTGCACAGTTCTATACAGTGAATAGGCCTATTCGACAACAGTTCTAATCCATATTATGGCAAGAACCACTCAACTAAGTAAAGAGAAACGACAGTCCATCATTACAGGAAGGTCAGTCAATCCGGAAGATTTCAAGAACTTTGAATGAATCCTCAAGTGCAGTCGCGAAAACCATCAAACGCTATGATGAAACTGGCTCTCATGAGGACCGCCCCAGGACAGGAGTTACCTCTGCTGCCGAGGATAAGTTCATTAGTTACCAGCCTCAGAAACCGCAAATTAACAGCACCTCAGATTAGAGCCCACATTAATTCTTCGCAGAGTTCAAGTAGCAGACACATCTCAACATCAACTGTTCAGAGGAGACTGCGTGAATCAGGCCTTCATGGTCGAATTGCTGCAAAGAAGCCACTACTGAGGAAGAACAACAAGAAGAAGAGACTTGCTTGGGCCAAGAAACACAAGGAATGGACATTAAACCAGTGGAAATCTGTACTTTGGTCTGATGAGTCCAAATTTGAGATTTCTGGTTCCACCCGCTGTCTTTGTAAGATGCAGAAAAGGTGAGCGGATGGTTTCTACATGTGTGGTTCCCACCGTGAAGCATGGAGGAGGAGGTGTGGGGGTGCTTTGCTGGTGACACTGTTGGTGATTTATTCAAAATTCAAGGCATACTTAACCAGCATGTCTACCACAGCATTCTGCAGCGACATGTCTTCCCATCTGGTTTGCGCTTAGTGGGACCAGCATTTGTATTTCAACAGGACAATGACCCCAAACACACCTCCAGGTTATGTAAGGGCTATTTGACCAAGAAGGAGAGTGATGGAGTGCTGTGTCAGATGACCTGGCCTCCACAATCACCTGACCTAAACCCAATTGAGATGGTCTGGGATGAGTTGGACCGCAGAGTGAAGGCAAAGCAGGCAACAAGTGCTCAGCACCTCTGGGAACTCCTTCAAGACTGTTGGAAAACCATTCCAGGTGACTACCTCATGAAGCTGATTGAAAGAATGCCAAGAGTGTGGAAAGCTGTCATCAAAGCAAAAGGTGGCTACTTTGGAGAATCTAAAATATAAAACCTATTCTTGTTGTAGAATTTTTTTGTTTACCACATAATTCCACGTGTTCCTTCATAGTTTGGATGTCTTCAATATTAATCTACAATGTAGAAAAAAAATAAACATAAAGAAAAACCATTGAATGAGAAGGTGTGTCCAAACTTTTGACAGGTACTGTATATATCAAAATAATTTCCAAAAGATTTAAAAGAAGTTGGTGATTAAGTGTGTCTGAGGCAGAGGGTTCCATAGTGAGGGAGCTCCAATAGCAAAAGCCCCATCACCCTTAATCACCAACCCTGACCTGGGAGTAACCAGCAGGGCTCCACCCCACGGATCTTCATACCAGGTCAATGAATCAGCGATGTATTGAGTAGCAAAGGCCTGAAAGACCTGTACTCTCTTTGCACTCCTCCACACAGGCTGAGAAAGATAGACGTACAGACACCCTACACAGTGCAGCTGTCCCTATGGGAGGGCCACGTGTCCTCGAGCAAGGGCCCTGCCGAGGATGAGCAGAACGCTTGTCGTCTGGCCGCTTCCACTGTGGAGAGGTGGTACATGGCTCCACACACAAGGAGGGTGGAGGTCCGCCAGAATGGAGTTGTGGGAACGTTATTCTTGCCTTCTGGTAAGCAGAAAATAAAGCATCCTATTTTTTTTTATTTGATTTGCCATTATTTGTTAATACAAAGTATACATATGGACACACACACTTGTTATTAGATTAATTAATTTATATTATATTCATGTATTAATTTAGTTAAATTGAGCAAGGAGCAGAGGCTATAAACCGAAATAATTTATTCGATCGATTGGTTACAGTAAGTATAATAAGAATACTTACGGTGGCACAGTGCTTGCACTGCTGCCTCACAGCAAGAAGGTCCTGGGATCGATTCCCGCCTGGGGCGCTGTTAGCTCTGGGTTGCCAGGTGGGTGATCTCCCGGCCTTTCTGTGGAGTTTGCATGTTCTCCCCGTGCTCCGCGGGGTCTCCTTACGGAGTAAAAGAACCCCAATTAAAAAAACATGTGAAGATCGCCTCTCCTGTCCACATCCCTGACCAAGATGTGGACGTAAAACCTGGAGTTGTTGGTCCCCGGGCGCCGTCAAAATGGCTGCCCACTGCTCCTGGCTGCCCCTGGAGGGGCAGCAGGATGGGTTAAATGCAGAGGCCAAATTTCCGCGGGCCACCCTCCCTGCATGTGCGTGTGTGTGTTTGGCGGCCGCCACTTCCTGCTGTGTGTTGTGTGACCATTACATATGTGGATTAATAAAGATCATCTTCTTCTTCTAAGAATACCCTGCTACCCAGCTGAAGTGTAAATAAATAAAATAACATAACATTTTATATATATATCAATTAAAGATGGCTGAAAAACCATGCTGCTCAGTGACTGGATCATCTCCATCACCCCCAGGTCCGGGTCCCTTCCCTGCCCTGGTGGACCTCTGGGGCATGGGAGGAGGCCTGCACGAGTACCGCTCGGCGCTGTTTGCGTCTAAAGGTGTTGCCAGCTTGTCTCTTGCCTACTTCGCACACAAAGACATCCCTGGCCCGCCGAATAAAGTAAATGTTGGAGATGATTACTTCCGGGTAAGAAGAGTCGACTTGTTTTCATTTGCTCATTGCAGTATGTTGGTGGTGTATCTCAATGTGGTGCCGTGATTACAGCTGAGCCGTTCTTGTTTTGTGCTCTGCCCTTTGCTCTGTCCTGGTAGACGGCATACAAACTCCTTCAAGACCACCCGGATGTCTGCGAGGACAGGATTGGCCTCATTGGTCTCTCATACGGAGTCTACCTTGTCCTTCGAATGGCCACTCATATGGGTGTCAAAGTAAGAGGATTTCAAAGAAGTATAAGCATATGTGTTGATCAAAATAATGTTTTTCTCTTCTCTTCAGCCAAAGTGTGTGATTTGTATCAACGGGCCGCTGGGAGGTAACAAAGAACGGCCTGGAACGTCATTGAAAGACATTGAAAAGTATAGTCATTTATAACTGACATTTAGAATCACATTTTTATGAAATTATAAGGTCAACAAATGTAGTTCTGATAAGATATGATTTTCTGATGTGGTATAAATGATTGATAATTCAAGAATGAAATCTTAAATTATGAATGATTGCTTAAAAACAACAACACAACCTTGGCTTGAAACGATACAGCCCTTGTCATTCAGTCATTTTATTTTCACAAACATTGACTAAATTCTAAGATGATAATTGTCTAAGCAGCCACTAACTGAAACTGAATATAATAATTCAAAAACACAAGCTAAACATGTTATGTTTCTTGGAGCGTCAGTACCAGACGCCGTGTTGAGCAAATATATATACGTATATGTATTCAAATATCTATATT
Organism: Coryphaenoides rupestris; assembly: GCA_002895965.2. Lineage (NCBI taxonomy): Eukaryota > Metazoa > Chordata > Actinopteri > Gadiformes > Macrouridae > Coryphaenoides > Coryphaenoides rupestris. Next base: position 171,154 of record PIJE02000065.1, on the reverse strand, counting down.
AACTATATATATAATAACAGAAGTCCGTCCTCCGGTACACCCACACACAAATGCATCCAAATATTTTTTGGATGAAAATTGCTAATAATTTTAATGCATACAGTATATATGTGGATTTCTACAACATTTATTTCAAACAAGAAATATTTGTGTGTGCATCACAAATGACTGATCTGGCCATTTTGTTACATAGCCTTGGAATATATTGTCACACACCAGGAGCAATATTTCTATAATATTATATAAGAGAATATGTATATAATAAGAGCAATATGTGAAGATTAAGCTCTTGAAATCATCACATCATACAAAATCAATGCCAGTGCTTTGCCACCAAAACCTGAGCTTGTAACATTTTAATTATAGAAAGTCTGATCATGTTGTTACCACATGACATTGCTACCATTTTACAGATTTCTGTTATGCTGTTTTGTAGATACCAGAACATGTTTGATGAACATGGCAATTTGGCTATCAAGTATATGACCATACCCAAGGACAGGAAAGTGAAGGTAACCCTTTGACTCCACATGCACACATGCACAGACACAGGATCAATGACTCTAACACCTGTGTTTTTGCAGTTAGAAGCGTTGGAATGCCCTCTGATGTACATAGTGGCTGAAGACGACTATAGCTGTGCGAGTGTAGAGACAGCAAATGAGGTAAACAAACGTTTAAATTAAAATGATGACCGTTAACACATTCAAATAAGGTTTGATTAGTAATAACAAAGACCATTTCCAGTTCAGAAGTTAAAAATCATACCATGCTCCACTCCATACATGGGGTTTCCTCATCCTAGTATTTCTGGGTTGTGCTAACTGACTAACCCCAGGTGGTTGACTCAGAACGAGAGGACTTTTATTTTATAAACCTGGAAGTTGCATCACTGTATGCATGCATCCAGATCTGATACACATAACGGTTTTAATGTATTCTTACTCCAACCATGTTGCATATCACTCATTGAGATCGAGGAGACCCTGAGGGCTGTGGGTAAAGCTGCCCTGTTCACCCGCCTGTCGTACCCTGATGCGGGTCACCTGATAGAACCACCTTACGCCCCAAACACAAGAGTATCCCTCTGGACGGTCAAACCAAATAAAAGTATGTGGCAGTTTTTTTTGTTTTGTAAATGTACATTTAGCTAGTACTTGATTCCTTATCTAATACTATAGTCAACATGGCAAACAATAGGAAGCATTTGAATGTGATGGCAAGTTCTCAAGTTTTAATGCTGTCTTATACGTGTTGTTTTGTAGTTAACGTAATCTGGGGGGGCCACCCTGCACCCCATGCGGCTGCCCAGGAAGATGCCTGGAAGAAAATGTTAGATTTTATTGAAGATAACCTAAGAAGATAAACCAAGAGAAACCTAACCTTACCCTTTTTGTTTATCTTTGGAGAACAAATTACTACGACAAAAAATAATAGCTTGATAGGAAAAGAACTGGGTAGGACTTTTACTTCAAATCTCTACTTCCGACTTTTGACTTCTAAATTTGTATGTTTTGCACTTACGAATATGTTATAAAAGCTTGATGAGAGAAAATAAATATATGATACGCATTAGGTCATATTAGGTTTGTTTGTAAATGTTGTTCAACATACTCAGGGATTTTATTCACATTCCTCTTACAAATAAAAAGACATGTTCTTAGGCTTTCTTAAAAGTTTAATGGATGTATGAAGTCATCGATGGTGATTCAAAGTGGTATACGGTCATGACATGCTGATGTAACCATGGCGATTAGTGAAATAAACTCTTGGAAGTCTATCTCCAAGTCTCCATTTTGATCGAGGTCTGCAAAAAGCCTGTCCAGTGTGTCGCTCTCCTCGATTTTCTGTTGAATTCAGAATGAAAGATCGTTTCTGAAAGTAGTTTGACAAAAAAACACCTTTTGGTCAATGTCCATTTTAACTTATTTTTGTAGACAATTGACCACAATCCACAACTGTGCATTCCTGTTATTGACCAGATAACCAATAAACAGTCACAATAATTTTTTTTAGGCAGTACTGCTGTTCAATTCACACAAAGTGTAAATACATCCGTCCTTCATAAAGGTGTACTTTATACACACACACACACACAGGTTGGGTTGGCTCACCACGATGAAGTGGCTCATTTCATGATTGATGAGGTGTTTGAGCTCTGCTTTTTTCAGCTTGCTCCTGTTCCCGGAGTATTTGTGGAACACGGTGATGATGGCAACAATGGCGCTCTCCATGTCACTCAGGGGACTCTGCAATAAGCACGCCTCGTCTCCATCATCCAAATCATATCCTGACTCCCCATACATCTCTCTGACACCAGTGGCAGAGGTCAAGCTTTCATGACTAACTAATATTTTTGAAAATATGAATGTATATGATACCACTGTTAATAAAAAAGAAAATCTGAAATCAAAAACAGCTATCAACATTAGAAGAGAATATGAGCTAGTTAACAATGAGTATTAGTATCATACAAAATATAGCTTGCTTTACCTGCATTTGAAGATGCTGTTTGCTGCTTTATTAAGCTTCAATTCGGGTGCAGTGTCTGAAACCGTCTGAAGAGCTGATGTGTTTGGTTGCTTCACAAGTAGAGTGAGTGTGCAGTCTCATTCCCCACACTGTAAAGCTTAATGCCATCTAATGGATGCTTGTGGTTAAAGGCACTAAATATTCATCTTAATTGGTATCATGTTTCTGCTGTGTGTGTGTTTGTGTGTGTGGCCATATAGCATTTAGTCAGACAATCTTCAAGATATACATAGTGCCTTCATCTCTTGCTGTGGGTTTGAGGAGATAGGATTGATTTGATTAACAAAAAGTATAATATTATTCCATGTGCGTGTGTTCATTTAACCATTTTCTTTTTCACCACAGTGCATAATAACTGAATATTGAAACCTTTTATAATAATTTGCAAATTATTATAAAAGGTTTCAATATTCAGTTCATGGGATATATATTGACCACTTCTTTCTGGCTGAGCCATAGGGCTGAATCGTCAGCCAATCACTTGTGGTTGGGGCCGGTCGGAAAAAACATGCATCCGGTTCCGTTGTCTTCTTCCGCTCTAGACTGCACCACACGGCCCGCCCCCCGTGTTGACGTCATAGACACGTGCGCAGCCACAATCAGGAAGTAGGTGTTTGAAGTGAGGGACTCGGGGTGTGTTGTGGTCTCCGGAGCTGTCAGAGACGTCGTATTGTGGAAACTAGACTTGCCGTTCTACGTGACGTAAGACAGCTTCCTGGAAATAAAACACCGCGGAGAAAGGAAACGCGACCGGAAACGCGATCTTCTCCAGTAAAGGTATGGGTTTAATCGTTTTGCTAAGTATTTCACGTGTATTATTATTATTATTATTATTTTTATTATTATTATTATTATTTATTATGTGGCGACCGTGGGGAAAACAAACTCAACAGCTTAAATCACAGAGTTATGTGTTTCGGAACGGATGATTGGTGACGAATGTAGCCTACTAATCGGAATACACTGAGAAACAGTGCGTTTGGCTCTACATTAAAAGCATGTCCAGGCCACACCTCTTAACAGTGGGCTGCTGTCTGCCCTGTTTAACTCCGACACCATAATTAGTGCAGTGCGTCCCAGATCTCTCTAAATACACACCTGCTCGCCTGATCGCCCTCATTCCAATGTCCCCACAGCACTCGTCTTAACTCTTTAATACGCGCAACACTGTAACTATCCTCCTCACTTGATTCCAGGAATGGCTGCCCTACTAACCCTGCTGCTCCGCGTCGCAGAGAAGGCAGCCACCGTGGCCCGGGTGTGCAGGCAGGAGGCGCCGCTCTTCCAGCTCCTCGTCCAGGAGAAGACCGGGGACGACAAGAACAAGAAGTTCGTCCAGGACTTCAAGACGCTCGCTGACGTGGTCATACAGGAGATGATCCGACATTATGTGGGCGCTGAGGTAGGACGTCTACTTTACCATACTATACTGTACTATAGTATACTATAGTATAGTATAGTAAGGTAGTACAATGTCTTTGTGGTAATGTACCATGATCATACCCTATGTTTTATGTGTTATGTTTTTTGTCCAGTTCCCTGAAATGAGCGGTTTCATCCAAGGCGAGGAGTCCAACAAGTTTGAAAATGGACTTGGTAATTATTTTACTAACTGTAAGATGCTCCATGAGTCTACATTCTTAAGTTATGAATGATTTAAACCAGTTATTATTATTAAAAAAAATTACAAATCACCCTTTTTAAAAAGTTGATTTCATTTGATGCATGGATTATTAGACATTGTTGTATCACTGTTGAATAGGTTATGATGTAGAATCATGATCTATATGGGGAGAAGAATACAGTAGTATGGTTAGTTTGACCCCAAGACGAAAAAACATTCTTAGTTTAATTTCAACAGTCTAACCACAGGCAACTTTGAGTAATGCCTGCCTAATAATTATGTTTACGTAATGAAGTCATTACTTTAGGATTAATGTGCCTGAGAAATAACTACTCTCATTAGCAGTAAGTAGTAGTAGGCTATTATTACGCCCTCTCACGTATGATATGCCGCGATGACTCAGAGTGTGTGTGTCTATTCGTCCCGTAGGAGAGAGTGTGGTGGTGACTGTGTGTGCCACCGAGACGGAGACGGCGGCTCTGCTGGCCACCGTGTTGGACGGTGACTCCACGGCAGCCTCCCTGCTGGCCAAGGCCATCCACCAGGACCCGGCCAGCGTAGACACAGACACTGGAGACCTGATCATACCGCACAGTCCCTCCGAGCTCGGTATCTGGATCGACCCCATCGGTAAAAAAATAAATACAATTTCCCTCTAGAGCACTTGCTGGAAACGATTTTAACAGTTAAACATCTGAAGAGTAAAATTCTGTCAAGCCCTAAATGTAAATGTGAATGTACATGCGACATAACGTGGCTATTTCTGGGCTCCTCTAATCCAAGGATACAGGAAGATGATGATGATTAAGTTCAACCGGTTGATAAGACAAGATAGAATTGTATTAATCCCAAAGGAAATTCTTGTGCCAGAGGTTGCTAAAAAATAACAACTTAAGAATAAAATCAATAGAATAATAAATGTAAAGTGTATACGCCTAATAGAATAACAATACAATCTCAAAAAATAAGTTAGAATAGACAATGCTCGCGCTCGTGTGTGCGTGCGTGCATTGGTCAAGGCACCACAAGTGTGCAGCCTCACCCTGCAGCCCCAGACACTCATCAGCCTGACTGTCCAGGGCTTTGTTTCAAGAAGTTGAATCTCCGTGTTAACCCGATAAGTTAAGTCAGAATTTGGGAAATGCAGGAATTTTGGGTTTCGGCTTAGACTGATCTGGGTTCAGTTACCGTCGTGGCTCATACTGTGAGCTTAACCTGGAGAAAACCTGCTATATCGAAGGTTAGCTCTGCCTTTGTGAAACGGAAATTCAAGCCAGCTCAAGGAAGTGTTACGTGAAATAGGGCCCCAGCGAGGCTGCTTAAACCAGCCACCAACCACACAAAAAAATGAAGTCGAGGGTTGGTCTGTCAAGGGGAAAAATGTATTTTGATCAAAAGTGATAGCTGTGGTAATAAAAATTCTACAAAAACATTGTACATATTCCACTTTTGTGCTTTTGTTTTAATGTGAAGATGCTACCAGCCAGTACATCGAGGGGCGCGAGGAGGTGCTGGAAGAGGGCCGCCTGTCTCCATCGGGTCTCCACTGTGCTCTGGTTCTGATTGGGGTTTACCTCCGCAGCACCGGCGAGCCCATCATGGGTGTGATCAACCAGCCTTTCAACTCCAAAGATCCATCGGGTTGGTAAGTCACGACTTGCATCGGAAATCTAGCGTTGTCTCCATTTGTAAGAAATTATTATTATATTATATATATTTTTCTTTTTACAACTCTGCTGTCCCCTCCTCACAGCTGGAAAGGGAAACATTTCTGGGGTGTGTCATGTGGAGGCGTGAACGCATGCTCTGTGTCGCTCCCTGCGAGTGCACCGGGAGGCGTGGGGCTGAGGGCCGTGCTGAGCTCCAGCGAGAAGCCCGCGGTGAAGCAGGCGCTGGCCTTGCGCTGCGGGCCGGACCAACTCACCTACGCCTCGGGAGCCGGCTACAAGATCCTGTGTGTGATCGTGGGCCTGGCCGACGTCTACGTCCTGTCCGAGGGGAGCACCTTCAAGTGGGACTCGTGCGCCCCCCATGCCCTGCTGAGGGCACTGGGCGGCGGGATCGTCGACTACACAGAGAGTGTGGGGTCCGCGGAGCCCCGAGGGGCCCAGCTTACCTACCACCGGCCCCACACCCAGAGCAAGGGAGCGGACTGCTGGGCCAACCAGGGCGGCCTGGTGGCCTACTTGGACTGCAAGATGCTCAGCACAGCCATAGAGGCGCTGAACGGCAACAACCAGTAGGGCTAACGCCGGTGGATGCTAACGGGCACAAGCCAACATACTGTAGCTGTGGCCTAGAAAATGTATACATATTGGTTTTCTATTTTAGGGAAAGGAAAGTTGGGGAAATGGCTTGGTGTAGCTTTTCTTTTAAACAATTATTGTTTTACACAGAAACGGCTGCGCTTAAATGTACTGAACTGTTATACAGTTATGTTCAGCCATCATGCAGTATATATAGTTATATTTATCTATAGATAGAGAGCAAAATACATTGCCTCAAATGTATAACTTTATTTTATATATGTTAAATGTTTGATATGTCATCTAACTTCCTCTCTGTCATAGCAGAGAATTCAAGTGTTGACATCCACTGACAGAAGGGAGTATTCCTATCATCAGAGGAATACTTTGCATTAATGTTCATACCAATAGAATGGTATGGGTTCTCATCTCATCAGCACTTAGTGGAGAGTCTAGTTTTTATCAACAGCTATTTCTGTATACTACTACTGGTCAAGAAAATATGTGAAAAGTTCTTGACCAAAAGTTAGTCAGCATTTTCTAAATAAAGAAGGGAACTGATGCCCTCGCTGGAAGGTGTTTTTGGTTAGGATCTTAATTTTTATGTCTCAAGCAATGAGAATTTTGTTTTCATTTATTCAACTTATTAAAAAAAAATACTCAAAGTTTCTGTCAAGGTGACCTCAGATGAACCTTAATATCAGCCAGTGTCTGGTTGAAACCACTCCTTTTAAGGGGAAAAAGTGATAGAGGTGACCTCGTCTCCCTCTGTGTCTGTAGTCTCAACGGCTTCATTAAGGTCCAGCAATGGAAAAGCCACAGAAGGCTTAACTGACACGCTCACAACAATAACACAGATTTCCTCAAAGGTGGATCTATGCAGGAGTATTGACTCCTTGGAAGGAGTCCAGTCCATTTTTTGGGGGGGGTCATTTTGACTGACATTGCAGTTGTTTTTATATTGATGTCCATTGTCTATGTATAGGAAATGATATTGTATTTTCACCATTGAAGAGCTAAGAAATATCCAACTTTGAAATATATGAATGACAAAGTGCAACAGGGTTTTATGGCAAATTACATTTATTTTGAAAACTGGAGAAAGTGAAGGAAATAAAATGTAATCTTCCAGCAAAAGATGACTCAAACCCTCTTCCCTAACAAAAGTGGTAGGTGTATTTTAAATGCCCTGCACACCACATCTTATTGATTGTCAGATTTTTGCATATTGTTCAAATTGAGGAACGAAAAAACCCACCTGTGGGCGCAGGTTGTGTTAACCACATCCAGTGTACTCCAGTGACCCTGACCCTTGTGCATGTTTTAGGGCTGAATATTTTTCAGTGAAAATTCTGAATTGTGTGTGTGAGTGCATGTGTCTTTATAACTTTAATATTCCTCTTATGCTTCTTTCACTAACCCTTCAACACATTAAGCTCTTGCCTTGGATATACCCTTTCAAAAAATTTGTACTGTAACCAAAACAAATCTCAAAGTACAAATATTAAATATCTGCGGAAGCCATGTTGAATTTAGTCCATTCCAAGAAGACATTGAAGGTCCAGTCCGTTCCATAACTGGAAAAGCAATACACAAATGTAACTTATTATATTAAAACAAAACAAAAATGTTTAAAGGAGGGGGGGCGTGAGCATTAAGAAGCTATTGAGTACTTTTCAGTCAAACAAAACTCAGACATTTCTTGGCTGGCTTAAAATAATTTATAAAATAAAAACAACACTGCTTTGTCAAACTTCAAAATGAGAAGTTATTCATAAATGTCTTAACTTATTAATCAAAGTTGATTATCTTTCAAGAAAATATCCTCTAGAATGAAAACAAAATGAGTTGGGTTTCCTTCAACACTACTTCATTAGGAGCTAAAGGTGCTTTTTTGGGCATGCCAAATCCCACACTACCACAACGCAAACCTTCTTTTGACTGGAGTTGTAATTTAGTTTTTGTATTAGAACACATTGCACGCAGCGATGTCATGTTACGCATGTTGATAAGCAAATATGAATTCCTTGACAGACTATATTCAAAACAAGTCACATTTTATGGCACTGAAAGGAAAGAAAAGTATATGCTGAGTTATGGCCAATCATCAACTCAAGTTTATGACATTTAAATCAAACATCAAATTTGAAAACAAATGTTAGCCTGTACTTACAGCCTTAGACTTGAATTGAAACTGTCCTTGCTGGAATTGGGTTCAGAACAGGGACACACTCACACGCACACACAGCTAGCCAATAGCATCTGCGGCATTGGCAGGGAATAGAGCAGTAAAATGTTAAAGAATGAGGTCGGCATAATTCTGTTTTCCCCATTGTCCCCTTGTGAAATAATCCACAATGACAATGTAAGGGGAGGGCAGACACTTACCTTTGTTAAAATCGGTTTGCCAATAACGCATGACAACAAAGCAATTGTGTTGGTTTAGTCAGCAGAATGTATCACTATGGTGTAATGGGAGGCCTCACTTTCTTCATTTCCTAAACACAATGGGAGTATGGGACCACAACAGTGTCCGTGACACAGGAGGTCAATGCAGCATCTATAGCCATCCTCCTGCTGTTCGATCTACAGCGAACAACATTCCCATTTATGTTGTTTTACTTTTAATGAGAGAACAAAATAAAAGGGAATGCTGCTGGCGATGTCTTTAAATATTCCATATTTGACTGACATGGGAGAATTGCGCTTCGGAAAAAGGGAAAATATGACGCTTTCTTTTAGCTTTTAATGTTTTGTGTAATGATTGATGAATTAATCTAAATGAGCAATATTAGGTTGAATTATTTATATCCGTGTTTGAAGATTCTGTGTTCTACAGTGTCAGAGAAAGCCTATTCTATACAATTCTTATTGTTAATATGAGACCATTGCCGTTTTCATAATTGGTTTTGAGTTTCAATAAACAGATTCAATCAAATTAAGATCCAATCAAAGCACATTTATATCTTAAATATCAAGACCAGATCACATGAGGTCAATGAGCCGGATCATAAATTGTCCAACATTTTGAGTATTACTGGAACTGGTACATTTTACCAAAAAGGGTATCCATTTTGTTCCCCAGTGTAGCACATTGAAGAGACATTTTGGATATGAACTGACAGGGATTAAATGCACTGGAACCGTTTGTACGCAATCTTCCCCGAGAACCAAGCCATGCATCAAGAACCGATTCACCATTCTCTCCCAAGCCGAACCACCCACTGCATACAAAAATACAAATTTGTCAATTCACTGCAAGGTCAACAGTTCAGCAGAAAACGAAAAAGAAGCCCATTATGCCAATATTCACTTCATCCAAAGTGAGATAAATCAATATCACTAAAAACAAAAAGGACGAGATGATAACCCTTCTCCTATCATCATAGTCACCACAGGCGGCAACATGTTGAAATGGTACACTATCAGCGTGATATCTCTCCTGTTGCCAAATATCCCCGTCTGCTATTTTGGCGCATTGGTTGATGTTTGCAAGCTAGCTCTCCAACCAATAGCATGCCTGGATAATCTTGTATGCCGCTCTCTATGGAAAAAGTGCACTTTTTCGGAAATCTACGTAATGCAGAACATTACAATATATGTTGGGAAGCCGCCTTCCAGCAGATCGAAATAGACCTCTCTTCTTGTTACGGTCTTGACAGTTGTAGATATATTTTTTACTGAACAAGGGGTGGTGGGGATAATATTCTGAAAGCAGACCACTTGCTACTGTGCGGGTCCAGGGCGAGGCAGGACTGATACGGCACCGCTGCCCAGAGCATCTCTCGATTAAGAACACTTCCTCCAACAGGCCCAACTTGGCCCATCCTCCAGAACCATACAAGCCAAGCTCGGCAGGAAAAAGTATTAACACGAGAACTAAAATGTTAAAATGCAAGTGAATAAATTGTGCATGCAATGCAAAATTTGGCAGGAACTTAACTTGTACAGCATTCTGATATAGTTCAAGGCTACCGTCGTCTTAAAGACCAAAGACAACCCAAAAAAAAAAGATGAGACAGATTTGAAAATGACAGATTTGTTTTTTTTAAAGCACCCTTGCCTTCATTTCTTCAATACTTTGCCTTTAATACTTTGCCTTCTTGCCGATTGCTCTTCATGATCTGGTCTCTCCATTGGCCGATGCCAAATTGACCATCAAAAGAGACAGCCCTACCCACATGAATCTTCCTGAGTTCAACTCACGAAGGACAGATCTTGGCGTGGCCAGAGGCTTATTAAGAGACAAACATGGGTGTTAGCGGCGTCGCGTCTGTGTTGCCATCGTGACGATCACTTTCACAATGTCATGTGACTTCACCTCTGGAAGGGCTTGCGGACCTTTTTCCTCCTCCGCGGGGGTTTCCCGCCCTCGGCGCACGCCTCGCTCGCCTCTGGCCGCTGGGCCCCCGGCATGAAGAAACCCCCGTGGGCCGGCGGGGGGGAGAAGGGCGGGGGGAACGGGGCAGCTCCGGCGCCGGGCGGGTGGTGATGAGGTGGGCCCGCAGGGAAGAACCCCCCGTTGGCGGTCATGTCACCGGCGGGCCCCCCCTGAAAGATGCGGTTGAAGAGGTCTTGCAGATCAGCGGGGTTGCTGGGACCGGGGGGCGGCTCCGAGGGCGTCCTGGAGGAGCAAAACACACCGGCAGTTAGAAGTTGAAACCTCACTGTTATATGCCTCAAATGTATACTATAGTATTAATTATAGAATACTATACTATAGTGATACTTGTAATAACAGGTGCACTGAAGTCCTGTCCTGGGGACATAAAAATGCTTTTCCCCTTTCGTGTCGTCAAGATGATTTTATTTGTATAGCCCTTAAATCACAGTTACAGTCTCAAAGGGCTTCACAGGCCATACATTTATGACCCCCCTAGCCCCTCCCTTGATTAACAAGGCATAAATCTTGAGAAGGAACACAGCGAGGGGGATCCCTGCTTCCAAGGGATTCCAAGAGTGCAATGGGGGTCGTAATGGACATGCAGGATAGTATTTCGTCCAGTTTTTCTTTTTACAGTAGCTCAACATGAACGCAAGGTCAGTCTGCTTCAGCTTGCTGGCTAAGTGATTACACCTTAAAATAACACAATTTATCTCTCGATCGACTGCGCCATTCTCAGGTGTGTCTTACCGCTGGCGTGAAGAGCTGCTATTGTTCTTGGAACCAAACGAGATGTGATAGGGCACACGATGGGTGTCGGGAGAAATGCCAATCCTTTGGCAACCCGCCCACTCTGTAACACAAATAACAAGGCACAGTATAAAGGATACACCTCACAACATTATCCACCGTGGTTTTTTAGGTTTCTTTTAATACCACATTATCATTGATCTTACTGAAGCTTCAATGGCAACTGTCTCCTGCTGTTCAGTTTATTTATTTTTTAATTTAGTTTATTTGTCAGGGACAGTGCATATTAATAGACAGTATTGTAAATATGGCAGAAATAGCCAGGAGGCTATTTTTCATCTGTAGTCCCTGGCCACATACGCAAAGACAGATATGAGCAGAAACTGACATAGCAGAGACAAATATGAGCAACAGGACAACAGCAGCTTCACCTGTGATGTCGTAGACCTTGCCGTCCATGAAGGCGAAGTACGTGATCCGTAGGCCGAGCATGCTGGACTCGGCCCACAGGTCTCCCTCCTCGGCGCTGTGGAAACGGTTGCATTCTGCGCAGAACCGGGCCGCCGAAGGCTCACGGTCCATCTCGAACCGCCTGCAGAAAACGCACGGACACACACACACGCACACACACACACACACACGCGTTGCAGCACTAACGTGTCCCTTTCCTGGTATGAATAAGCCAATTACTAAGCTAAACTGTTCGATTGATTTTGTTTATTCTGTGTGCTGAAGCCAGCAATGCGCCGATTGGTATGTGAGGGTTGGTCGGTGGGCGGGACCTACTTGTGCTTGCCTTCACATTTGGTACACATCATGGTATTCATGGCTTCCTTCAGGTCATCCTGCAGCTTGGTGAGGAACTCGTTCATGGACTTTGACAGCTCAGTTGCTGCCATTCGCTTTCTGTGTCATAAACATGCATGTTAGTGATAAACTAGGATCCCAGGATATCATTAAGCAGCCACATACAGTATATGTGAGGTCAATATACAATCAGGTTCAATCAGTTAAAATATATTTAGAAAGAGCTGGTCTGAATAACTTTATATTAATCTAAAGATAAAAGAAAATGCCATTCAGGAGCACAAGAGAAAAAACAGGGTTCTCAATCACTTCTACTTGAAAGAAAGTGAAATTGGTTTTGTTTAATTTTAGATGTCCAAGAATCAACATAAATCGAAGTGATTGACTGGAGCTAATTGAAAAGGAAGTAGACCTGAATTTTTTTTTTTTTTTTCACTCACATTTCATACTCTCGCCGTGTCTCAGGGTTACTGACAATATCCCAGGCAGCCCTCAGCACTTTGAACGCTTCCCCAGCACGGGGGTGCTTGTTCTTGTCTGGATGGACCTAGCACACAGGATAGAAAACACAGCACAATCCAATGGGAGTAGATCAAACACTATACGGTACCCATCCATCCAACACCGGATACCACATGTCCACATTTTCAAGATGGACCATATATATACACACACCTGGACAGCCAGCTGCCTGTAGGCCTTCTTCAACTCGGCCTCGGAGGCGTGGACCTCCACGCCGAGCACAGTGAAGGGGTCCAGCTCCTCCTCTGGGACCTGCGCCAAGGCCAGCAGCCTCTCCAGCTCCTGGCCTGGCTGGCTCTTCCCCAGCCTACCGGGGGAGTCGGGGAAGGGCACGGGTGCCCGTCCTTTTCTCCTGAACCAGCTGCTGACCCTCTCCACCAAGGCGCTCACCCTCTTCCAGAGCCTGGAGTCTTGACACACGGCCCAGCACCAATTCGTCCTCTCTCCGCCCAGCCGGATCAGGAGACCTTTGCCCCACTGGGAAGTCAGCAACACGATGGCGCAGGCGAGCGCAAAACTCGTGATGGCCACCCGCTTCAGCCACCGGGCTGACCGGACGGTCTTGTCCATCAGCTCTGTGGCCGTGCCTCGGGCCCGCTGCAGGACCCGCGCGGCATCCGCCTTCATTCCAGGGATGTCGGTGACCTTTGCGAGCAGCCGGAGGCCGGTGTTGTACAGGGTCATGCCTCCGGTCTCTACACCGACCCCGCAGTGGTGCGTGAGCGCCACGATGAGCTCGATCACCATGTGGACGCAGGAGAGGCACCAGGTGCCCAGAGACTCAGACAGCAGCTCCTTGACGGCCAGCACCAGCTCCTGGCCACGGTGTCTGCGGCCGCGGCCCTGCTGGTGCTGGTGGGCGCGCCGGCGGTTCTGCTTGTGCCTGCTGCCGCCCGACATGACGCTACCCTTTTGAATGGAAGAGAAGATGAACGTGCCGCCGGACGAGCTACTCTGGCTACTTTGTTGTTCTGAAGCCGGTGCGGCCCCGCCACCGCCCCCACTGTTCCTGGACCGATACCTCTTCCCCACCCCCTGCGAGCTCTTCCCCCCGGACTCGCCGTTCATATGTGGCAATTTTGCCGTTTCTGCTTGGCTTCCTCCTTGGCCATCTTCCTCTTCGTCGTCGTCCTCATCATCATCTTCTTCTTCCTCCTCCTCCTCCTCATCATCCACGCACTGAGTGTCCCCATAATCCACACCCGCTTGTTGGCCTAACAAGTTGAAGACTTGATCCACAGAGTCCCTGTGTAATTCCGCACGTCCTCCATTGTCTTCTTCTTCGGCTGTTCCTGAGTCTTGAGGCATGGTTAGGTTTGCGGTGTCCTGAGGGTTGTTACACTCTCGGACTGATGTAATGTCCTCCACAACGGGCGGACCATGGCGGTCCTCCTGCCTTCCTCTGCTCTCCCAGTAGTTAGTCCTGTTCACCACAGGGGGACCACCGGAGATGAGGCGGCCATGGGCACTCTCCGCCTCAGCCTCGGTAATGCCGTCCATCTCCCTCTCAGGTGAAGACATCGCCACCGGCCTTTGCTCTTTCGATCCGGGTGTAGACAATGTGGAATCTCATCAAAGACGATGGACTTGATTCACACCCTCAGTCGATATCTTCTCAGAATTCTTCTAAGGTACAACCGTGGCAAGGTTAGCCCCATTTTCCTTGTTCGTCACTTTCAAGGTTTGGATGGCATTAAAAGGTCTTTCCTGGATTAGCTAAATCACATCACACATTGGCCCTGGTCCTGGAATGACACATGTTTAGTTAGTTGACTCAATAAATGCATTCTCAACAAAAACGTGAGGTCCAAAGTTGAAAAACGTGTTCTTCAATGAAGGAAGAAACACTTAAAAATGACACAACATTGGTTAGTAGCTTTCTTTCATCTACACCATTAGATAATTGACATAACTAAACATGCAGCTAGTCAAGAAGAAAATTAAAACTCAAACCCAAAACATTACAGATGGCTGTTGACATTTTGAGAAATATACGTTTTTGATTAAGTTCAAGTTAACGGAAGCATGTTATCTTGATGACGCTTTCCCTTCTGCAAGCATCTAATAACTCCAATCTGAAAGACACCTCGACAATCATTTCAACGTGTCGATTCATTCAATCAAGCCACAAATGAAGACAGGTTTCAATATGAAGTCACCACGTGCATCCTTCCGTGGTTATCACTCTGCCACGCTATACTCTCCAGTACATGAAGAAAATACACTTCTGGCTTCAATGTGCTTCAGCTCTGTTTGCCAAATCGGCTTAAACGAGAAGTCTACTGTATGTTCAGCAGGTCAAAGCAGACGACGCCTTCTGTGGGGACGGGAAGAGGAAAGCGCCGTCATTAAGAGAAGTCACCATGTATGGTTAACTGAGTGGACGGACACATCCATCAGATAGAGAGAGCTGCTAGCCGAGCGGAGGCTAGCCCAAGCCCGGGCGAAGCAAAGGCGGAAAGGACCGCCAGGGACAGTAGCCTGGCGACAGACGGACCGGAGCTCGGGTTCAAAGTGTGACAGTGATACACGCATTTGATGGCGAACGATTGGCTAACCACCGGGTTATGGAAAGGCACAGCGGCGTCGCTGGCGTCGAACAAACCCGGCCAGCCAGTTGTAAACAAGCCAGCCTCTAGCTAAACGCTCCGGTAGCGCCGTGCCTTCCCCTTTCCTGGGAGCTGGATCGGAGATACCAATGGGCTGCAGGGACGGTTAAGCGAATCTAGCAAACGCCCCGCGGCCCTCTAATGTAATTCATGAGACGCTATAGATTACCTGCGAGGCGTATATGTGCGGCGGATGGGTTGTTATAAGTCACTGTCCCGTGTTGTTTTCGCTTACTTTCCCTACTTCTTCTTCTACGTCTATTGCTGGTTTAGCGTCGTCGTCGACTTCTTCTTCAACGGTTCATACGGTCGGCCCGCTCTCTGGCGCCCCCGTGGGTCGACGTGGCCGGTGCACGTAGTTGATCGCTCTGATGGGCTTCTTCGTGTTGGGCTTTATTCAAACAGCAACACGCACATCGCCGCCATCTACTGTTCAATGTCGATCGTGTGGATTCATACAATAGTAAACTTGCCCATGTCCGTTTGACTCGAACGATTGCAATTGTGTCGTAGCTCATAGAAAAGCCATAACAACTCAATTTGATCTCTTACGCCAAACGTTTGGGATATTTAGTTTTACCTACTCACACGCCCATCAGTTCTCTACGCCATATTTTGTTCATCAATAGATTCAAGATAAATTAACACATTGGTTCCTGTCGCCACATCTCATACACTTTGTGTGGACTAGTGCTGCAGATCTGTCCTTCATACCGGGGATCCCCACACTGCGTCAGCGAATCTCCTACGAAATCAGATATAAATAAATAACACATAAATAAAATGCGATGCAATGTCCGAAAAGATGATCGAGGCACGTGTCTTACATAGCACGGTAGTCATATAGCCGACATAGGCCTATTCTGATTCATTCATTAATTAAAAGGTTTGACGTTAAACAGCGTCTTGTCGCTTACATAGGACAGTGGTTCCCAACCTTTAACTTTAGGTGTACCACTAACTTAAAGATAGGCCTAAATGCACATGCCCATGAGTGCCAGAGCCCCCTTTGTCCATCATTATCACACTATCTTATCTTATTATTATTATTATTATTATTATTATTATTATTATTGGGCGTAACCTGGGAAACCATGGACAGAAAAAGTCATCAACGCTGCTTCAATGCTCTCAGTGTGTTTATTTTGGCACACACAAACGAACAACAAACCATCAGTGGAGAACACATCTGCCTCTTCTCTTCTTACAGTATGTCTCCCCCCCCCCCCCTATTTTCAGCCTCTCCTGTCTCTCCTTACCCCCCCCCCCCCTTCTTATCCTCCTTCCTGACAGAAGAACACTATGTATACTCCATTGAATTTCAATCATCTCTAAGCTATTGGGTTTTTTTCTTTCTTTTCATTTCTTCTGTGTGTCCACCTCAAAAAATCCCACCTGAAGTAGCTCTATATAGCACCTTGCAGTAAACCACTGCCCTCGAAGAAAAGGTTAATAATAATATGGGTCCCCCCCCCGGGTGCCCACCTACAGCTCCAGTGTGAGCGCCTCCTCTGCCGGGAGAGGAACTCTCTTTTTCGGTCAGATGGCGGAGCTGCTGCTGCTGCTGCTGCTGCAGTCCGCCCCCGCCATTCTCGCACCCACACAAACAGTACAAAAAAAGGCAGTCAGTCACCGGAGGAGGAGGAGGAGGAGGAGGAGGATTTTTTCTGCCCAAGAAATACGACCAGTTGCTATCGGCTTACAGCAGGGACTTTATTATTATAGCCGACGACCACATCACCATCGCGCCACTTTACTCCTCATGTGAAAGAACATTCGGTTGAAGAATACACGGGTGAGAATAGACATGTCTTTCCGGGCGTTTCCGCATCCTCCGGCTCGGGATTAAGTCCTATAGTCTTGCCTTCAATTTAAAAAAAAAGAAAATCTGAATTCAAACAACAAAGCGCGTCCTGCTGTATATTATAGGCTTACAGCGGGGCAGTCCAGACTGAGGTTTGCTTTTGTCCAACCTGGTGAACTCCTGTAGTAGTGAGATTAAGCATCCCTCCTCCCGTCATCCCCGCGCAATCCACCAATAAGAAGGTAAGTGAATCAAATGCCTTTCTTTTGCAACGCGTAGACAGATCACGGAGGCTGTATTTCATGAAGCAATTGTAGCCAACAAAAGAAACATTATATTATTCACAGAAAGCATCAGAACGCAGTAACTTTGTCTGAAGCTGAGACCTCCACATTTCTCAGTTCCCAAGAGGAAAAGTTGTCAACCGTAGACGTATGGGTTTATTGTATTTGTACCAGAAGCTGAAATTAGTTATTTCAATGATTGAATAGAAAAATGGTAAATAGTAAAATGTTGAGGATCGGTATTTGTAATTGAAATCTTGTCTGAACTAATCTTAGGGATTTTTGTTTGTATGTGCATGCTTCTTATACAATGTTTGATTTAGCCTGTGGAATGTCAGCAGATATGTGGGCCTAATAATCTGTACTTATCAATACAAAATTGAAGGAAAAAGATAGCTGTAGTTCGCCGATTTTCCACGATCAAATTAACCTTTTGAACACTATCACTGCACCTCCCAAATAATAACAAACTGTAGCTCCTTCATACAACAGCATAGCCTTACAAGCAGTACTGATAACACATTATGATTATTCGTATTCCTCCGATTCCTCCTTAATATCTCATGTAGGCCTAGGGCGATGCACGTCCCACTATTAGTCAGCCCACCAGTCACACCTTGGGTTGAAGGTGTGGACTCACTTGCAACATTTAGTGTTTTACAATATCACCTCAGAGACTAACACCACACACACAAGACACACACACACACACTACCAGATCACCGACATTGGCAGTGACAGCAGAGCAGGAGATGTAAACGTGCTTACCTTGCAGAGCAGACCCTCAGTCATACTGTATGTAGGCCTGCTAGTACTGTGTCCCCAGCAGTAAACCCTCCTGAGTGTTTGTGCGTGTGTCACTGTTAGAATTACCAGTGAAGCAATCAATACATATAGTTACAGGGCTGATCACTAGGAAAACCATGGTAGTTATAAAGACCGGTGAGGTATTGTGTCGACCGTTCAACCTATTCATTATTTGCATTAAAAGTAATCGTACGGTAGGACATATTAACTATGCTCCAACCTTATGGATTTGTGCTTTAGCTAATAGCTCTTGAGGTGTTAGTGTATTACTCTTTGACATGTCCCATCGTTGTCAATTCTCACCATAATGATGCATCAGTTCTTACTCACCAAGGTTCCCCTTTCTTGTTCCTCCTGTGCTTCTTGCCCTGCGACTTGGCTACAGGTACAACGCCATGTCACTGCCACGCACGCTTGGGGAGTTACAGCTCTATCGGGTGCTGCAGCGCGCCAACTTACTGGCCTATTACGACACATTCATCCAGCAGGGTGGTGATGACGTGCAACAGCTCTGTGAGGCGGCGGAGGAAGAATTCTTGGAGATCATGGCATTAGTTGGCATGGCCACCAAGCCCTTGCATGTGCGTAGGCTACAGAAGGCGCTGCGCGACTGGGCGGCCAACCCGGCACTGTTCAACCAGCCTGTCTCCAACGCCGCTCCCTGTGGCATTCCGCTGTTCAAAGTGGAGGGAACGGGCTCCTCCGGATCGGGAGCCGGGGGGCCCAGGAAGTCCGTGAGCAACGGCCAGCCGGGCTCACCCTGCGAGCGGGAGGACAGGGCGTGTCTCACGCCGATGCACAGCGGGAGCCCCAGGAGCCCCTGCTCTCAGGCGTCCCCCCAGCCCCCGGACACGCACTACAGGGACAAACTGTCCCCCATGGACCACCACTGGCTCAACCCCGAGCCGGAGGGGAACTGCGCGGCGGAGGACGCCTCCCCCAGCCCGCCGCCACACCACCCGACCGGCCCAGCGGGGCCCTCCACGCCCCCGGGGTCCTCCACGTCTGGAGCCCTCTCCGCCTGGCCCGGGGGCCAGCTGGACGGAGACACGGCCAGGGCGGTAGGGGAGAGTGTGGAGAGGCTGCTGAGAACGCTGCCCCGGTCGGAGCCAGGAGAGGTCAAGACTCTGCTGAGGATGAACAAGAAGATGGCAAAAACTGTGGGTCACATCTTCAAGATGGCGCCGCACGACGGGAACAAGGAGGAGGAGATCAGGAAGTACAGTCTGATATACGGGAGGTTTGACTCAAAGCGGCGGGAAGGCAAGCAGCTCACGCATCATGAGGTAAGGGCATCAAACCAAAGACACAAAAACAAATCTATTATTAATGTAGTCTATTACTGTCAATGAATCTAGACAATTCATGTATTGAATTTATTTATTTTTAATCTGCAACTTCATATTTGTCATTAGATTTAATGTGAAAGGATTAATTTAACTAGCGGGTAGGGTTGCAGTATTTGTGCAAATCACTTTAAAGATGGCTCCCTTTACTTAGTGTTCTCTCCCCTCAGTTGATCATCAATGAAGCTGCTGCCCAGTTCTGTATGAGAGACAATGCCCTTTTGCTGAGACGTGTCGAACTCTTTTCTTTGGCTCGGCAGGTGGCAAGGAAGTGTGCCTACACCTCGACATTAAAACATGCTCGGTAAGGTCGCTGACCGCATGGGACACACCCCATAGTCTAGCTCTGTGTGTGTGCGTGTGTGT
The DNA here is from genome assembly GCA_002895965.2 of Coryphaenoides rupestris. NCBI lineage: Eukaryota > Metazoa > Chordata > Actinopteri > Gadiformes > Macrouridae > Coryphaenoides > Coryphaenoides rupestris. The sequence goes on along the minus strand of PIJE02000065.1, from coordinate 151,073 downwards.
GTTTCCTTAAATCTCATTGTTATTCTATAGTAAATTATATGTCGGCTATATGGAATGAAGACAGCGCATTCCAGAATATGGCGTTATCAGATCTAATGTTCCACTAATGCAACGGTTACTATGAACCGGATCTGGTTGTGTTGAGGACATTCCTCATACATCAAACCCTTTGTGTGTAAATATGGTACCATAGCTTAATTTGAACAACACATATCTTGGTCAAATTGGCTCTGATAAAAAAGGAATATTCAATACATAAATTAACACCATTCGTCTGGGCTATTATGTTTGTTTCATCTGATCTTATCTTTTGATTCTATTCAAAGGACAACTACAGATGACAATAATTTCCTATCGCAAAAGAGGGTGAAACATGAGGTGAGTTATCAAAGCACAATTATGACCACGGCCAATTAGTTATCGTTAGAATGTGTGGGTTAAAATGATGAATTAATGGGTGGTGGAGGCTGCCACACAACACACAATCACACCGATCACCATCACAGCATCCTCTCGCCCGCGGCGTGGCATTGCGATGTTCATTAGTGCTCTGTGCTCCTCTTGTGCGGTGTGTGATGTGATGTTGTGCAGGTCATGGTGCCAGAAAGCGTGTCTTCGCTGGTGGGGGCGGAGGGGTCAGAGGTTACGACCCAGAGGGCAGAGGACGACAACGTGTCCAATGAGAGCCTGGACACCGCATCCCAAGGTAGGGTCTCCAGTTTAGCCCGATGATATCAAGTGCTTCTCTTTGTGTTGCTCTTTGGGTAGTTTTGACATGTTTTCCTTTTTTCTTTTTTTATCTCTAACCTCTGTCCCCTTCTATAGATCATATTTCATCCCCAGCCATGTTTTATGTTTCTTTATAAATGTCAATGTCTGATTGTATGAAACCACTGATTATCGCACGCGGGAGGGGGTACCCACGCAGTACACACACCCACACACACACACACACGCACACACACATCTGTCTGTCCTACGAGACATAATTGGTTACAGTGCAACCGATCTCCATCCCCCTGCCCTCTTCCCCACCCCCTCCAACAGACACTTCTAACCCGGTCAACTGGAGCCGCCACCTCATACAGCAAACACTTATGGATGAAGGGCTGCGATTGGCTAGGATGGTGTCACATGGCCGTGATGGCAGGATCAGCCTAGGGTCAGAAGGGACTCATGCAACAGGTGAATTTTCAAAATGACAGTTCAATATAAAACAACAATTTTTTCCTCGTTATTTATTTATTTATTTACTGATCAGGCTATTTTTGCACATTGCCTTTTTTTGGTTACTGAGCTACATTTTTGGTTTTTAAATGTAATGTGGAAGAAAAGAGAAATTGATTCGATGAACCGAGTGAGGCAGACAGAGATCCCCAAACAATGAGTGCTTTATGGATGTACAGTTTGAACAACAGTGAGTCATATAATCTCTGAGGTGACGCCTCCCACTATGCCCAGCTCAACTTCACTAGACTGCAAATTAGAGGAGGATTGCAGTGAGGAGGTGAAACAGAAGGAGCCGGAGAGAGAGAGAGAGAGATGGAGAGAGAGACAGAGACAGAGCATCTAACATGCGCGAGCATCTAATGCAACGTCACCACCGTCATCTTTAAAAAAAAACAACCCAAAAACCAACTTGTTATGATTAACAGTGTTTCCCCCCCTGTCGTATTCATCAAAGCGATGTGAGAGATTTAGAAGAGGAGCAGCAGGAAACGGAGAGAGCGAAAAGAAACACAGCAAGAAGCAAACAAAAGAGGCATGAGGAGGTGGAGGAGGTGGGGAGAGGAAGTACTCTGTGGGCGTTCAGATCCCCCCCCCCCCCCTCCCTCCCTCCTCCCTCCTCCAGCCAGCCAGGCAGGCAGCGGCAGCAGCAGTGTCTGACGTCAGAGTTTTAGGTGCGTGGGCTGGAGGGCGGGAGCGATTGGGCGTGGGGGCGAAGGAGTGGGCGGTAATTGGAGGGGCGTTGCATTGACTCACCAAGCGACAGTGTTCAAAAATAAAACTTGTGGGCAGGGAAATGGCAGTCCTTTTTTATACATCTCACCCCTCGGAGTAAAGTGTGGAAATAATAAAATGACATATGTTTCATCTCTGACGTCGGTCTCCCTCACTTTGTCTTGTTGTTGTTTTTCCTCACCCGCTCTGGTCTGTTTGATGCAGCTTATTATTGCCGCTCAGATGTGCTGTAATCTTTTATAATTAATTCATCTTCCAAATAAAGATAAATAATGAGCATCAGTGGACACTGGTAGATGTTGGTCAGTTGTTTGTTCTGCTATGCGAAAATAAACCACCGCAAAGGTGGAAAACCAGGAAAATGACATTTTCCCAACAAGCAGAAACAAGAATATCTGGCAAATATATGGCAAGAATAAGCCGTCTTTGGTCTCGTCAGACAGGATATTTACTCAACTCAACGCTGTGTTTTTGTTTGTTTTCCACAGATTACGAGAGTAAGGAGGAGAGGAGGAGTGCCATCGCGTGTAGGAGTCGGAGCCCTATCATCACAAAGGAGGATTTTGACCACAGAGGGAAATGAAACTTCCCCAGGGGTAACCTCCCATCTCATGTACAGATCTCCATCTCACCCCCCCACCCCCCCCGCCAGCACATCACATGTACTGGACTGTATGTAATCGACTGTAACTGAGCAGGTTTAAGTTCTCACATCAATGACTTGACGAGCAACAGACATTATGGCTGTTATGGATGGGGCTGTACAAAAAGAAAGTTATAAATTATAAATATGTAAACCCTGATTTGATTGATGGCTATGCTACATTAGGATGGCACGTCTGGCTGTGTGTAATAGAAAGCAATGCCTGCCCAAAGACATGCTTAACAGACAAGGCACACGGTGGTGTTTAGAGGTTTCCACTAGTCTGTAATGAAGTGGAATTCAGTAGAAAGATATCTATTTTTAATATCTCAACATTTGGAAAATTGTCCTCTGCTGCCCTCTAACCAAAGTACATCAAAAAATGTATGATTTCAATTGTAATAGGAAGTGTTGTTGATGTCATGCAATGTAGATATTAGAATAGCGTTGAGGGAGAGCTTTTGAAATATTTGGTTAAAAAAGGTTTTTCAAAATGGGAAAAAATACCACAGTAGCTGTTGTCTGCTATCTTGTGTATTTCACATCAACTCATGAACGCTGAGAGGATTATAATGTTGAAAAGAAATTACATTCAGATGAAGCATCCTTCAGTCATAAGAGTCAAATTCAAGCCAGTCACTGATAGGCTATCTTTGAAATAATTATTTCTTTTCAACGTTTTTGCGTGTGTTTCTTTTGATATACAGGTTGTGTTCCAATAAGTCCAACTAAAATACAACTGCGTGGTCTTATAATGCGACACATCTATGTTGCAATCTATGTTGCAAACAACAAAAAACGTTTTCATAAATGTTCTGTGCAATGAAAGAACCTTCTTCGCATGAGGACATTTTCAGACAGCAGAGATTTGCCCATGTCATCAAGTCACCCCCGCTAACCCAGAAGACCACCCACTCACCACTCCCCCACCCTCCCACCACTCGCCCACAGGGGTTGCTCCGTCTTCTGATTGCCACCTACACGTTTGAATCTTATAAAAATGGAAGGAGTGGAGACGGAAATTTCCAGTCCAGTGTTTACCAGTTGGGATCTGGAGGTTTGAGTGAGTGGCCTTTTGAGTGGTGACTCCATGCCATAAACGTTAGCCTTCATAAGATTTTTATCTTGGAATCGAAAAACCCATCAAAACAACATTAAATGACAATGAAGAATCCCACACACACACTCGACTTGGGGTCAAAAGATGATCCAACCGGTGCTTAATTTCTGACACAACCTACCCTTCACTACATTAGATATGAATATGCTAATGTTGTGTTGTTTCTTTTGTCATATTTATAGAAATAGTGGGAAGGCCCATGTTTGGAAGTGCATAGTGTTGATATGTTACATGGTGTTTACACGGTAAGACAGGCAGGCCGGTGATATATAGGATTTCAATTTAACTGCAGGTTCTCTTTCACTGTTGTCACCACCCTCATGTTGAAAAACAGATTATTTATTTTATTAAATCTCAATAAACGTTATTTTATTGTTTAATTAAGAATAGTTTTTGTCATTTTTCAAGACATATTTTATGTCCAGTATTTGAGGAACGATAGAATTACATCTTCTATAATTGATGGTGTGTTAGTAATTTATAGCTTGCGTCACACAGCCAACAACACTGCGCTGTTATGCGTTTTTTCTTCTTCTTCTTTCCATTTCCGTGCGGAACAGTGAGTTCTGCACAGACGCGGTCAGCATGACTCACCTATAGTAGTGACGTCAGCACGCAGATCCACTCAGCGCTATTTCACACATCTCTCCTCTGTTGGGTTGGCAACAAAGATTGTTGAGACAAAAATTCTCCATGACGGCCTTTAAAACCAATCATGCAATCAATCACGTTTAGGGGGATTTATTTTGTGGGATTGACGTCCCACAGTAATTATTTCAGGTTGTTGTTTTTTCAGGTTTTTTGTATTTTTTTACTAAATCAACAGAACTGGAAGTATTACAAAAATTAAAAATTAATTAAAAAGACACAAAGATAGAATACAAAAACATTGCTTTTTGAGGTTTCAGAGGCAAAAAGCCAAATTGTGGCCAGTGGAGCCCCCAGACATTTTTCATCGGGGTGGCTAGATGGTGCCACTGAATATCTTGGGGTGGCACACACTGCACACCAAAACCACGAGCCATCACTGGATTTCAGGAATTCCTCTATGAGAATTAAGAAATATGATATACTTTGGCTTCTTCTTTTACAGTTACTTGTAAGACTACAGTTACAGTTAGACTAATTATCTGATGTGCATAGAGTAATACTGGGTACAGCTAACATTTTGAGTTCCACAATTAGAGTGAGTTACGTATCTGTATTTACATGCGTTAGTTCATTAATTAGACGTTCTCCAAATAGGCGATATGTCCTTTTCATTAAAAAGCATGGGGGGGCAGTGGGGGGATGGGGGCGCAGTGACTGTATCAGGGAGGCAGTGGACCCCCTGGCCACCCCCTGGCAGCGCCACTGCATTGTTGTTGGAACCCTATCAAAACAAGCCAGGTTTGCAAAACCAAAGATATACTTGGAGAGTGCTACCTATATATATATATAGATAGATATAGATATATATTTGGTACACAAACATAAGTACGACATTATTCAGATCATTTCATTCATTTAGCAGATGTTTTTTTCCAAAGCCACTTAAAGTGTGACTGAGAGCAATCAAAGCATTTAATCAAAATTGGAGTAATTAGAACAAAAACATTGAAGCCCAGACAAAATGCCACAAAAATAAATCAGTAGTATTTGCAGTAAAATCATCTAGCGAGCTATTAATAATTAATCCATTAATTAATGTACAGAGAAAAAAACCCTCAAGTAATCTCTATTTTATGCAACATCACAGACACAAGATATGACAGGTATGTGTGTGGACACGCAGAGAAGAGCGCAGGTGTGCGTTTGCTCGCTAGGTGATGTGCATGTGGAGGTGTCGCAGGAATTCCCCCACGGTGGCCGTGTTCCCAGGGAAGATGGCGTGGCAGAACTCACACACCTGGGACTGCAGCTCCACCTCGGACAGGAAAGCCCCATCGTTGAGGCTCCTCACACTGCTGTCCAGCAGGGGGCCGCACGCCCATGAGGGCAGCTGACCGGGCGCCGTCTGGGAGAGGCAGAGCACTCACACATAAGACACACTCACACGCTGCAGTCACTGAGGCAGCACTCGTGATGATATACAGTAATATTTCGTCTTTTTCTTTTGACTATTTAGTCATTATAGCAGTTGCATTTATCCAAATCAAGCAGTGACATGTTTTTTTTTCCATTGATGAGCAGATAAGGTTTTCATGTCTTGCTAAAGGATGCCTACAGTTAAGACTGCAAAGATGGTGGAAAGATCAAAGGTCAGGGAGACACTAGAAGGACTCATACCCCGTAGGACTGCATGCTCTCTCCTCTCAAGTGGGCTTGGGCGGAAGCAGCTCCTGGCTCTGCAGGACCCCTGGAGGCTGGAGGTGCGGCATGGGGACTTTCTGCTCCCGCTTCTGTCTTGGTTTTCCTTTGTTCGGGCACATGCAGTCCGAGTTTCCCCATATCTTCAACCAGCAGTGCAGAGAAAGTGGTCACACCTGCAGTGGTGCGGTGCTGGTGGTGGCCCTGGCCAGTGTGTGGCGAAGTGTCCAGATTGGTGGCGATTAGTGGGGGAATCCGGTCTGGCGGATTTCTGCAGCCCTCCTTGCCCTGGCTATACTGGGACCGCGGACCGACTCCATGCCTTCCCAACTTCATGCTCAAAGACAATGCCAATTTTCCAAATTAACATTCATTTTTAAATACATTTTAGTCATTTAAGTAACGATACACACATTTGCTTTTTATAGGTGCAGCTGTTATTGCTTTCAGATCCTTCTCAAACGAATAGTGTGAGTGAACCCCCCCTCCATTTAGCATTTTATATAATTTACATACATTCAGTCATTTACCATTTGAGACGAGCTGTTTGCAGTGTAGTTCCTCTAAAAGTTTCTGCAACAGTGCTGCTTGTCGTATGCATATCGATCTGAGGCGGACAAACTCCTTGTACAGTTCACTGTACGCCTCCTCCATCTGCACAGGGATACCCTTCTGACAATACAAACCAACATGTCACATCAACAACAACTCTGTACAGACACTGAAATGACATTAACATTAACATTGTGTTGCAATACTGCTATTGTGGTCAGAAATGCCATACAGGACAGGCATTTGTAAACAGGTTGCATATTCTAAGGGAAAACGTGTGAAGCATGAGGAAGGCGCCAAACAAGGAAACGAAAGACAAAAAGGGAACTCCCAAAGTTCAGCCTGACTGTGTTTTCTCAGCCCATTGGTGCATGTGAATGCATGCTCTGCTATTTTACGTGTCCTTAACCAGCACATGATAACGAGCTTTATTTTCATATATTGTTTGTGAGTAACAAGGTGGAAGGTGGAACATGGTAAACATGAGCAAACACTGCAGCAAACATGACACACAATACAAAATAAACCAAATAAAACACTGTGATCCTCACGGTGCTTCCAACAGTCATGTTACATTTAAATCTCTCTCTCTCTCTCTCTCTCTCTCTTCTCTATATATAGATATAGATATCTATCTATATCTATATAAATATATCTCGAGTCTTATGAAACAGTGTAACGCGACAACATTGTAAACGTATCTACTCACAAGTCAGTCGAGTCGAGCGAGTCTCCGGGACGGTCTGCGCACATAAACATGACGTCACGTTGAGTCACACGCGTGGAGTCCTGCACGTTGTTTTCTTCAAAGTAAAAGCGCACAAGTGAAGTCATCACACACAGAGGCTCAGAGTTGAACATTAATTCAAAGATCAGGAGAATGAAACAAAAACCACGTGGTGCTGTATTTTGTACACGTCAACATAAAAATTACAACGAGAGTGAATTATGACTTGACCTGGAATCAGGGATGTGCACAGGTATACGTGCTATTTTGCCCCTCTGGAGAGACTTTTTTTTTGTAAATTTGTGTTGAACATTAAAAATTAACAAGCAGAAACACACTGGCGGACCACAGTTGAAAACGTCGTGCTAAAGTGCCCTCTTGAGTGGCGAAATCGTGGGAAAACAGCAAGAAAATTCAATAACGTGTCTTAATGAGTGCTCTGTTAGTGGATACAATGTGATACAGTGCCCTATTGGTGCCCTTCCAATGGTCTACACTTGACATTCCCTATGGGTGACCTTCCAAAGGTAAATGGTGCCGTGATAACGTGCCCTCTATGCTGCCACTACATGACAGTGTCCCAAAGGGTGCCCTTTCCAGTAGAGGAAATGGGATGCAGTGCTATAAAGGGTCTTCCTACATGTGTGAGAATGTTGGAGGGTTTCCTAATAGATGCCCCTCCAGTGGAGAAAATGTGATGTGATGTGACAAACAGTAGGTGCCCTTACAATGGGACAAACTTGAGGTTCCCTACAGGTGCCTTTCTGATGAAAACTCATGAAGTACCCTCTTAGATGCCCTTCCAAGTGAGAGGCGGAAAAAATGGGGAAAAAAGTATTGAGTGCCCCCTGTGCCCCTTCAGGTAATAAATGATGATGATATGCCCTCTAGAGCAAGACAATGCGATACCATGTCTTAATGATTGCTCTTCTGGAGAAAACGTGATGCAGCGCCCTATAAGGTGCATTTACAATGGTGTAAAGTTTTACAATGGTGTAAAGTTTTACAATGGTGTAAAACTTCCCTATGGGTGCCCTTCCAATGGAAAGGGGTGCTGTTATGAAGTGCCCTCTTAGATGCCCTTCCAAGAGAGAAAACACTATGAAGTGCCCGTGAAATGAAGAGAAAACAATTCCAGTGAAGTAAATGAGATGCAGTGCCTGCAGTCTCCCTAAACTTACTAGGGCAGGCTTTTCCAACGTGGGTGCCATGACGACAGTCTACCTAAAACCTAACAATGAAAATAACCAACATATCTTTCCCTGTTTTTTTCTCTAGAGGTGTTTTTGAAATAAACATTTTAAAGGTGTTTTGTTCCCTGTGTGTTTTTATCATAGAGGTGTGGTTATACTTTCAATCTGGATTGCCTAGCCGACATAATGTTAATCTTAATCAAGGATGAAAACTATTTCACCATACATGACGCATCATAGCTTTCCGCTCGCTGATGGGGCCCCAGGTCGTGCAGTAGGTGCCCTTTTTTTCTCTTCGCCCCTGCCCTGAGTCCGCCACTGCAGAAACTTGCAATATCTCGTAGAGCAGCGGTTCCCAACCTTTTTCAACTCAAGGCCCACACAAATCTGCGGCCCACATCCGACCATAAATAATAAGGACGCCAAATAATGTTTTAGCAAATTAGATAAGGACACCGCACTCATGTCTTCCTAAAGCGAGGGAAAGCCCTTCCGGCGTCAGGTGAGTTTTTGAAGTTATGGAGATAATAACAAATGCCCTGTGAATTAAAAAAATAAATAAATCCACTTGTACTTCGAATAATGTGCAGCTTGTAACATTTGCATGACGTCGCGCAACATTGCCTTATATTAACTTTATGCTATCATGCTAACGTTACATGAACCAAGGCTAATAACAACCTTGCAGCAGCAGCATGCTAACGTAGCTCCGTTATGTCCATTTACTCCATGACATTAGTGTGCGTTCTGCAGAAAAGAGATACTGGGACGTGATGGTTTTGACTGTTGAATCATGCTAGATTATACATTGTTTACAGTCAATATGCTACGTGAATTTTCAACCAACTAATGTTAGTGAAAGCTGATAGAAGTCGCCTTGGCCTATGTTGTAATGAGATGCTAACTTGAATTAATGTCCCAATTGGGTAATGTAATAAACGTTTTTTATGGAGCCTAATGTTATTTTTGGGTGCTTACAGTATGCCTTCAAAAGAGAGGAGATCACAGCAGAGAGAGAAAGACCTCAAGGAGGCAGAAAAAGGGACTGCAGCTTTGCAGAGCTGGATAAGAAGGCCAGCTACAGGTGAAGCATTGTGATAATGTCAAGCAACCATCCTACAGAATTCAATTAATGTGAAGTAGGCCTATTTTATCAGAAGCAGTAGGCTACTAACTAATTAAAAACAAATATTTCAATCAATGATAAATGCACAGTAGGCTATATTGTATCTGTGCTGTGAATAGTATTGTGAATGAGTTAATATTTTCTGTAGTGGTCACTGGTCTAACCCCAAAAGCTCCAGTTCAGAGAACGTTTGAGAGCCTGGTGATCAAGTAAAATACTTCTAATAGCTGTAGTGAAATATGGGATGGTAAGGCCAGATAACTGATTCACAAAGGCTTTATAACATGTTGTAATTGTTCTGTATACAAGTAGGCCATTTTTCTTTTTTTACATAAATGACTAGATATAACCTTCTCCCGTCTAATTCCTGGGCTTCACCAGAATCATTGAGTGAAGCCACAGTCCATGAAAATTCAACTGGCTGCACTAGAGCGTGCAGTTGTCTTAGTGCATTTTTTAGCAGTGAAAAGTACAGCATAAGTTACTTAATTCTGATTCTAATAATTCTATTCAAGATGAGGCCCAACCACAAGGCTCCAGACCAGAGAGTGAGGGAGAGCATGCAAGGATAGGGAGGATATGGAGATTGAAAGGGAAGAGATGGAGAACAAGGCAGCAACATCAGAGTCCACGAGGGCAAAAGCTTTTTTGCTACAGTTACCAAACCCCACTGATCCAGCCCATGTTCAGAAGAACCATATCAAGTACAATGAGGCCTTCGTCAAATTCTCAAATTCAGTTGGACCCTGTCGTCCTCTTGTCCAGTTCCCCAAAAAATCAAGATGGACGGTCTTTTCAGGGCCACTGGTATGATGAAAACTCCTGGTTGGAGTATTCTCCACAGAATGATGCCATGTACTGCTTCAGCTGCCGCATTTTTCTTAATGACGAAAAGTACAAGAGTAGGTCTGCATCATGGAAGTCTGGGGGGGTAAACATGTGGAGGCAGGACAGAGTCAGAATGAAGGAGCACTGCTGCAGTGAATCACACATGATTGGCATGACCAGGTGGAATGAATTTAAAAGAAAGCCATTGGACATGGCTTTTGCAGTGGCCGATTCTCAAATGCCAGCAGCGAAAGAAAGGGAGAGGCAGAAGAACAGAGAGACCATCTTTCGATTAATGGAGATCACAGTGTACCTAGCAAGACAAGGCTTGGCGTTCAGGTGATGAAAGCTTGCTAAGTTCAAACAGAGGAAATGTCCTGCATCTGGTGGATTTGCTAGCCCAATATGATAGAGTCCTTAAGCTTCATCTTGATAAATCTTGGTAATCAAGGAAAAGCAAGCATCAAATCAAAAACCCCAAGTGTCTCTCCTTTCCAATAGAACACAGAATGACCTAATTAGAGCACTCAGTATTTATGTGAAAAGAACCATCCAGAAGGAAGTGAGGGAAGCATCGATATTCTCCATCATGCTGGACGAAACCACTGATGTGTCGCACATTGAGCAGGCGTCATTTGTTGTTCGTTATGTGCATGACATGACCATTAAGGAGCGCTTTCTTCAGCTCTGTGATGTCCAGTCAACAACCGGTGAAGCACTTGAAACCTTGGTAATGAAGCTACTGGAGGAGAATCAGCTCAAAGTAGAAGACATCCGTGGACAGGGATATGACGGGGCAGCTAACATGAGCGGGCCTTACAAAGGGCTACAGTCCAGAATACAAAGGCAGAATGGAAAGGCGCTGTGTGTACATTGCCATGCACATTGCTTGAACTTGGTCTTAGTGGAGAGTGCAAAGTCAAGCATACATTTTGTGGATTTTTTCACAGTGGTTGAAAAACTTTACACCTTCATTGCCAACTCCACAAAGCGCCATGCAGCATTCATGGAGTCACTGAAAGCTGTCCCCTATCCAGGTCAGCGCCCCCTTGAGCTACAGAAGCTCTCAGACACCCGCTGGACCTGCAGGGAAAATGCCTTGAAGACAATCAAAAAGGTCCCCCCTGCTGCCATGCAATACCTGGAGGATCTGAGGAAGTGTGAGCCAAAACTCCTGTTACACAGCATACATTTTGAATTTGTCCTCTGTTTGGAGATGACAACACCAGTTTTCCTGGAAACATCAATTGCTTCCAACGCTCTCCAACAGAAAGACCTAGACTTGGCAGCTGCATACACTGTTGTTGATGGTGTCCTGAGGCGAGTGAAGAAGCTGAGGACTGATGACCAATTCACAGAGATTTTCCAGAAAGCCACAACAGCAGCAGAGACACTGGACATTGACATTCCAGAACAGATTCCAGGCCAAGGAAGATGCCAGAAAGTCCCCGGAAAATTCAAGTACAGCTCCAACCGAGAACCACCATGTCCAGACACTGGAGAAGTATCTATGTGGACGGCTGCTGGCCGCACCGCCGTCCAGCAGTTCAATGGGTGCTAGATCACGTCTTTAGGGTGCGAACGACCCTCTCGCTTGTGGAGTGAGTGCCCTCGTGATATAACACCATGCTACGTAACATGTCTTGCTCAGTGGGGAGGTTTGTGACCCTGCACGTACAACGGTGGTGAGAGAAGCCTCTGTTCTGTTTTGTTGCAGGGCTCCCGCCTCTAACACCACATTGTGTGAAGGCTCTGCTTGACGGCGCCGCTGCTCTCGTGTTTCCAGAGGAGCCGACAGGACCTACTCCCTCCTACCCCTCAGAGCAGGCCTCCTAATAAACGGTTCTCTCGCTCATAATGGTTATAGTAGTCGCCCCTGCCCACCCCGCCCCCCAGTCACATGATGGGCAGGAATACCCTTACACATTTACGACCACAGGATGCCAAACATTTCCTATCTAAGTGCGCTTTGGGCTGCAGCAGCGTGTCGATGATGGATGTCTCAACGCTGTCGTGTCACATGTCCAGGGACTGGGAGGACACTGCTCCACAGCGGGCGCTCTGCTGTAGGGTCTTCTGACCTTGAACTTACCACGCTTACCGGAAAATTCAAGTACAGCTCCACCTCGGCAACCGAGGACCACCATGTCCAGACACTGGAGGAGTACTACAGGGGGAAGCTGTACTTCACCTTCCTGGACACATTGAGGCAGGAGCTTGAGAGGAGGTTCAGAGGTGAAGGACAAACCCATGATTGTAACATCATTATGTCACTGCACAGTCTCACTGACCCGGCTCAGTGGAAGAACATTGACCAGGGTCTCAACACTATGCATTCACTGTGTGAATTCTATGGCTTCCAGGGGGAGGAGACCCATCTCCAAACAGAGCTGAGAGTCTTCCATGCAACATACAAATGTCCAAAGAGGACCGCCAAGGTGATGCTGGATGTATTTGAAGAATTTGATGCTCATACTGTATTTCCGACACTGTTTAAGCTCATCAAAACATATGCCACTCTGCCTGTCTCAACAGCAACTGTTGAACGCAGTTTTTCAAAGCTGAAACTGGTCAAAACAAGGCTGAGAAATCTATGTGGTCAAGAGCGTCTGTCTGATCTCCTCCTACTGGCTATAGAAAGAGAGGTGCCTATTGATAACAATGAAGTCCTGAAGATTTTCATTGAAATGGTCCCCAACAGGAGGCTTCTCCTCTAACATGTTGAACTGTACCTGAACTGAACCTGAGCCAAACCCAAACGTTAATGCCCAGAACAGTGCAGTTTTTGTTTGTTTGTTGTTTGTGATTGAAAAGAATGATAGCACTGTACTGTCTTTATGTTATTAAAGATATTGTTGTAATCCAGATATTTTGTGGTATTCATTGATATGAGATATAAATACAATCAAATAGGCCCTACTTAGTTTTGGATGATACAGTGAATGAAGTATATACAATTTCCAATGACTTGAATTTGCAAAATCTAGTTTTGAATTTCCACAACATGATGTATTGTATTCAATAGCAATATCAACTGTATTGTCTTGCACTGACTGTGAAGTTTTTGTAATATCATTAATCTTTAAAATGTAAAACAATTTACAATTTTTAAATTGATTTGTGATTTTGTGTCGGGTTTCGGTGTGGGGTGGGGGTGGATTTGCAGGTTGTAGCGTGGGGGGGCGGGGGGGGGGTGCCCTTTTTCCAGGTTAGAGCAATAGCCCCTCCAAATGTCTGTGCACGTCCCTGCCTGGAATGAAGTGTAGTGCATGCTCACAAAATTAAAGCTCCACACTGATAAAACGTCAAATAAGCATAGGCCCTATACATTTAAATGCAAATAAATACGGGTTTGTTTTAAGATTTGATAAATCCCTCTGATACTGTCATGACATACATGGAAGTGCAAAACAGCAGATATTGAATGACAGAGAGCTGTTAGTGTTATAATAATATTATAGCCTAACTACTGGATGTATAATATCTCTCATGTCTCCCAATCGCGTGGATCTCATGTTGAAAGTTAATTGTTTCTTAATGTCAATATGAGACAAGAAAGACAAGAAATTTTATTTTCAGAATGAACAGTCTCCCTAAACTTACTAGGGCAGGCTTTTCCAAAGTGGGTGCCATGACGACAGTCTACCTAAAACATATAGAATGAAAATAACCAACATACAGTATCTATCCCAGTTTTTTTCTCTAGAGGTGTTGTTGTAATAAACATTTTAAAGTTGTATTGTTCCCTGTGTGTTGTGTGGTTATACTTTTAATCTGGATTGCCTAGCCTACATAATGTTAATCTTAATCAAGGATGAAAACTATTTCACCATACATGACGCATCATAGCTTTTCGCTCACTGATGGGGCCCCAGGTCGTGCAGTAGGTGCCCTTTTTTTCTTTTCGCCCCTGTCCTGAGTCCGCCACTGCAGAAACTTGTAGAGCAGCGGTTCCCAACCTTTTTCAGCTCAAGGCCCACTTGAAACTCACATCCGACCATAAATAATAAGGACGCCAAATAATGTGCTCTCAGAGCAATTTTATTCATTATTTTAGCAAATTAGATAAGGACACCGCAATCATGTCTTCCTAAAGCGAGGGAAAGCCCTTCCGGCGTCAGGTGAGTTTTTGAAGTTATGGAGATAATAACAAATGCCCTGTGAATTAAAAAAATAAATAAATCCACTTGTACTTCGAATAATGTGCAGCTTGTAACATTTGCATCACGTCGCGCAACATTGCCTTATATTAACTTTATGCTATCATGCTAACGTTACATGAACCAAGGCTAATAATAACCTTGCAGCAGCAGCATGCTAACGTAGCTATGTTATGTCCATTTACTCCATTACATTAGTGTGCGTTCTGCAGAGAAGAGATACAGGGACATGATGGTTTTGACTGTTGAATCATGCTAGATTATACATTGTTTACAGTCAATATGCTATGTTTTTTGTTAGTTAGTTTTATTTTTTTAGTTTAGTTTAGTTTTTAATTTTTTTTTTTTTTTTATACTTTTACTTTGTAATCTGTAAATAAATTCTAATTATTTGTTTTTAATGTGTACACTTATAGAATCTCCATATGTTGTAATGAGATGCTAACTTGAATTAATGTCCCAATTGGGTAATGTAATAAACGTTTTTTATGGAGCCTAATGTTATTTTTGGGTGCTTACAGTATGCCTTCAAAAGAGAGGAGATCAAAGCAGAGAGAGAAAGACCTCAAGGAGGCAGCAAAGAGGCAGCAAAAGGGACTGTAACTTTGGATCCAGCGATACCAGCAAGGCCAGTCAATGAAATGTTATTTTTGGGTGCTTACAGTATGCCTTCAAAAGAGAGGAGATCACAGCAGAGAGAGAAAGACCTCAAGGAGGCAGCAAAAGGGACTGCAGCTTTGCAGAGCTGGATAAGAAGGCCAGCTACAGGTGAAGCATTGTGATAATGTCAAGCAACCATCCTACATAATTAAATTAATGTGAAGTAGGCCTATTTTATCAGAAGCATTTTCTTTAAGGGTGAGTAGGCTATAGAGTCTTATGAGGTTATTGTGTGCGTGGCTGCAAAATGCGTTTGAGGCGCGAGATAAGTGCAGTTTGGACATCCATGCCTCTCGCGACTAAACGCTTGGTGTTTGATGCCTAAACCGATGTTGCCCCACTGTCTTATGATGTACTCATGCCCACACAAGCATTGGTAAGGTCGGATAAACGTTTCCATGAAAGTTGTGAAGACCCATCACCTTTTACTGTTTAACCGCTTAGAAACACACAAGCGCCTATTGTGAAAATGAATTGTGAACTACTCTCGAATGCAATAACCCCCCAACTCCAAAACGGTAGGGAAGCAAGTAGAGGTGCACCAGCACAAGATACATACAGAGGGATCATTGGGCAATAGCGTCTTATGAGGTTATTGTGTGCGTGGCTGCAAAATGCGTTTGAGCGCGAGATAAGTGCAGTTTGGACATCCATGCCTCTCGCGACTAAACGCTTGGTGTTTGATGCCTAAACCGATGTTGCCCCACTGTCTTATGATGTACTCATGCCCACACAAGCATTGGTAAGGTCGGATAAACGTTTCCATGAAAGTTGTGAAGACCCATCACCTTTTACTGTTTAACCGCTTAGAAACACACAAGCGCCTATTGTGAAAATGAATTGTGAACTACTCTCGAATGCAATAACCCCCCAACTCCAAAACGGTAGGGAAGCAAGTAGAGGTGCACCAGCACAAGATACATACAGAGGGATCATTGGGCAATAGCGTCTTATGAGGTTATTGTGTGCGTGGCTGCAAAATGCGTTTGAGCGCGAGATAAGTGCAGTTTGGACATCCATGCCTCTCGCGACTAAACGCTTGGTGTTTGATGCCTAAACCGATGTTGCCCCACTGTCTTATGATGTACTCATGCCCACACAAGCATTGGTAAGGTCGGATAAACGTTTCCATGAAAGTTGTGAAGACCCATCACCTTTTACTGTTTAACCGCTTAGAAACACACAAGCGCCTATTGTGAAAATGAATTGTGAACTACTCTCGAATGCAATAACCCCCCAACTCCAAAACGGTAGGGAAGCAAGTAGAGGTGCACCAGCACAAGATACATACAGAGGGATCATTGGGCAATAGCGTCTTATGAGGTTATTGTGTGCGTGGCTGCAAAATGCGTTTGAGCGCGAGATAAGTGCAGTTTGGACATCCATGCCTCTCGCGACTAAACGCTTGGTGTTTGATGCCTAAACCGATGTTGCCCCACTGTCTTATGATGTACTCATGCCCACACAAGCATTGGTAAGGTCGGATAAACGTTTCCATGAAAGTTGTGAAGACCCATCACCTTTTACTGTTTAACCGCTTAGAAACACACAAGCGCCTATTGTGAAAATGAATTGTGAACTACTCTCGAATGCAATAACCCCCCAACTCCAAAACGGTAGGGAAGCAAGTAGAGGTGCACCAGCACAAGATACATACAGAGGGATCATTGGGCAATAGCGTCTTATGAGGTTATTGTGTGCGTGGCTGCAAAATGCGTTTGAGCGCGAGATAAGTGCAGTTTGGACATCCATGCCTCTCGCGACTAAACGCTTGGTGTTTGATGCCTAAACCGATGTTGCCCCACTGTCTTATGATGTACTCATGCCCACACAAGCATTGGTAAGGTCGGATAAACGTTTCCATGAAAGTTGTGAAGACCCATCACCTTTTACTGTTTAACCGCTTAGAAACACACAAGCGCCTATTGTGAAAATGAATTGTGAACTACTCTCGAATGCAATAACCCCCCAACTCCAAAACGGTAGGGAAGCAAGTAGAGGTGCACCAGCACAAGATACATACAGAGGGATCATTGGGCAATAGCGTCTTATGAGGTTATTGTGTGCGTGGCTGCAAAATGCGTTTGAGCGCGAGATAAGTGCAGTTTGGACATCCATGCCTCTCGCGACTAAACGCTTGGTGTTTGATGCCTAAACCGATGTTGCCCCACTGTCTTATGATGTACTCATGCCCACACAAGCATTGGTAAGGTCGGATAAACGTTTCCATGAAAGTTGTGAAGACCCATCACCTTTTACTGTTTAACCGCTTAGAAACACACAAGCGCCTATTGTGAAAATGAATTGTGAACTACTCTCGAATGCAATAACCCCCCAACTCCAAAACGGTAGGGAAGCAAGTAGAGGTGCACCAGCACAAGATACATACAGAGGGATCATTGGGCAATAGCGTCAAGTAGGCCTATTTTATCAGAAGCAGTAGGCTACTAACTAATTAAAAACAAATATTTCAATCAATGATAAATGCACAGTAGGCTATATTGTATCTGTGCTGTGAATAGTATTGTGAATGAACAGGGCAGACTGCCCAGAACAGGGCAGACCCAGAGAATGAAGAATCAGAATTTGAGGACAAGGATGCAAGAATTGAGGACAAAGAGACAGGAAATGAGGAGAAAGAGACAGGAATTGAGGAGACAGAGACAGGGAATGAGAAGAAAGAGACAAGAAATGAGGAGAAAGAGGCAGCAAGGGAGGATATGGAGATTGAGAGGGAAGAGATGGAGAACGAGGCAGCAACATCAGAGTCCACGAGGGCAAAAGCTTTTTTGCTACAGTTACCAAACCCCACTGATCCAGCCCATGTTCAGAAGAACCATATCAAGTACAATGAGGCCTTTGTCAAATTCTCAAATTCAGTTGGACCCTGTCGTCCTCTTGTCCTGTTCCCAAAAAAATCAAGATGGACGGTCTTTTCAGGGCCACTGGTATGATGAAAACTCCTGGTTGGAGTATTCTCCACAGAATGATGCCATGTACTGCTTCAGCTGCCGCGTTTTTCATAATGACGAAAAGTACAAGAGTAGGAATTTGCTCAGCGAGTCACTCTGGTGATCAGTAACATGCTCATTACCAATTCCTGTTGATCCAACGTAAACCAATCACATCGGTGTATCTGATATAGGCGGGCCAGAAGCGGGCTAAACAGATGACGACAGCGCTGCGACGGAATCAGTCCGGAATCAGTCAGTAAACATTGCAAGATGGCTACGGATGAACACCAGTTGTTTGAAACGGCTTTGGCCGCTACAATAAAAGAGTTAAACTTGGCTTTTCCTCTAAAAGAGGAACAGAAGACGGCGCTCAAATCCTATTCGACACTGGTCTGTTTACTACCGTCACGCCAACATGAAAAAGTCTTTCGGATATACTTGGTTTACCGGCAAATCTATCGAATAGTTGGTTTGTACAAATCGAAAATCTCTACAAAACTATTCTCATATTCTGCTTGCAAAAACGGCAAAAGTCGTTTAGTGGCTCCATTTCCATTAGGCTACATTTACGTCTCTCTGTCAAACTATTCTCCAAAACAAACTCGTTTCCGTCGCTCTGGATACGTCACCCCGTGTATTCTTCTGATTGGTCGTAGTGTTATCCAATTGCGTGCAGTGATATTTTCAAATGCATGCTTGGTGCCGCCCCTCGAGTTGGGCCATTTTCATTACTCATTACCAGACCTACAGCTTTCTAGATGTGGGTCTGGATTTCCAGGCTATCAACTGTATTGATAGAGTTCTCAAATGCCAGCAGCGAAAGAAAGGGAGAGGCAGAAGAACAGAGAGACCATCTTTCGATTAATGGAGATCACAGTGTACCTAGCAAGACAAGGCTTGGCGTTCAGGTGATGAAAGCTTGCTAAGTTCAAACAGAGGAAATGTCCTGCATCTGGTGGATTTGCTAGCCCAATATGATAGAGTCCTTAAGCTTCATCTTGATAAATCTTGGTAATCAAGGAAAAGCAAGCATCAAATCAAAAACCCCAAGTGTCTCTCCTTTCCAATAGAACACAGAATGACCTAATTAGAGCACTCAGTATTTATGTGAAAAGAACCATCCAGAAGGAAGTGAGGGAAGCATCGATATTCTCCATCATGCTGGACGAAACCACTGATGTGTCGCACATTGAGCAGGCGTCATTTGTTGTGCGTTATGTGCATGACATGACCATTAAGGAGCGCTTTCTTCAGCTCTGTGATGTCCAGTCAACAACCGGTGAAGCACTTGAAACCTTGGTAATGAAGCTACTGGAGGAGAATCAGCTCAAAGTAGAAGACATCCGTGGACAGGGATATGACGGGGCAGCTAACATGAGCGGGCCTTACAAAGGGCTACAGTCCAGAATACAAAGGCAGAATGGAAAGGCGCTGTGTGTACATTGCCATGCACATTGCTTGAACTTGGTCTTAGTGGAGAGTGCAAAGTCAAGCATACATTTTGTGGATTTTTTCACAGTGGTTGAAAAACTTTACACCTTCATTGCCAACTCCACAAAGCGCCATTCATTGATATGAGATATAAATACAATCAAATAGGCCCTACTTAGTTTTGGATAATACAGTGAATGAAGTATATAACATTTTCAATGACTTGAATTTGCAAAATCTAGTTTTGAATTTCCACTACATGATGTATTGTATTCAAGTGCAATATCAACTCTCAATCACCTGAGTTCAAAGAGTTTATATCTGCAATGATGTATTGACTTGCACTGACAGTGAAGTTTTTGTAATATCATTCATCTTTAAAATGTAAAACAATTTACAATTTTTAAATTGATTTGTGATTTCGTGTGGGGTTTCGATGTGGGGTGGGGGTGGATTTGCAGGTTGTAGCGAGGGGGGGCGCGGGGGTGCCCTTTTTCTAGGTTAGAGCAATAGCCCCTCCCTGTGTAGAGCTATGTATATAGATCAACAGACCTAGTGCTGTATAGAGCTATGTATATAGATCAACAGACCTAGTGCTGTATAGAGCTATGTATATAGATCAACACATTTAGTAGTTGTATGTCATATGTGGTAGTTGAGGTAGTATTTGTATCTAATATGTGGTAGTTGAGGTAGTATTTGTATATGTACTAATGTGGAGGAATATAATGCTGGTGCTTGGTTGAGGCCCCTGGTTAGAGCAGCTCTGTGTCAGAGTCTCTTCCCCCTCAGCAGCTGCAGTCGGTTCCTGCTGTAACAGCTCAGTGTCTACGCAGTGTGACTGAGGGAGGTTTATGTACGGCTCTCTATCACTGTGTGAACACATAGCCGCTATGGTAACTCTGACAGTAATAAACTGCTGCATCTTCAGGCTGGGCGCCGTCGATGGTCAGAGAGAAGTCAGTGCTGCTTCCACTGCCACTAAACCGAGCTGGTGTTGATGATTCACGGGTGCTTATTAATGTTATGAGGAGCTTGGGGGCTTCTCCAGGTTTCTGTTGGTACCAGTATATTAATTATTGTCCGTAAGCCGCTGGGTTGGTTTTACATGTCAGAGTGACTCTGGATCCTGGAGTAACAGACTCTACTGGTGGCTGAGTCACAGTCACCTGACTGCTGGTTCCTATGGGAAACAAACAAACAAATCATTCAGTTCTCCAATAGAAAATACAAGCAAGCAAAGACGCTTCTTCTTGTCATTGAGTGGATGAACCGACCTGTTAAGGATCCACAGACCGCTGTCCACAAAAGGAGGGTGAGGTGATTCATGGTCTCCACGGTTCCTGGGGTGTTGAGTGACAGCTCAGAGTCCTGCAGTGTAGAACTCGGAGGACTTTAAATCCTCTCAGAAGCCCAGTTTCAGCTGAGCATGCAAAGCTTCCTCTCTATGGAAATGAGCCGTTTCCACTCCCCAGACTGGGGCTGAGAGAACTCACACATTCTGGGAGGACAGGCGCTGTGTGTACATTGCCATGCACATTGCTTGAACTTGGTCTTAGTGGAGAGTGCAAAGTCAAGCATACATTTTGTGGATTTTTTCACAGTGGTTGAAAAACTTTACACCTTCATTGCCAACTCCACAAAGCGCCATGCAGCATTCATGGAGACACAGAAAGCTGTCAATCCAGGTCAGCGCCCCCTTGAGCTACAGAAGCTCTCAGACACCCGCTGGACCTGCAGGGAAAATGCCTTGAAGACAATCAAAAAGGTCCTCCCTGCTGCCATGCAATACCTGGAGGATCTGAGGAAGTGTGAGCCACCTGATCTGGCTGCAGGAGATGCAAAAATCCTGTTACGCAGCATACATTTTGAATTCCTCCTCTGTTTGGAGATCACAACACCAGTTTTCCTGGAAACATCAATTGCTTCCAATGCTCTCCAACAGAAAGACCTATATATTCCGTATATATTCCAACTGCACCACAATTCAGCAATGTGCAATATCCCGAAGTTCAATATTTCAGCTCAATTGTTTTTATATCTTATTGTTTATAGGTCAGATATTTATATTGATATTTAGATATTGATATTGATATTTATAATTTTGCATTTTAAATTAGTTTAGTTTTAACTCTTTCTATTTTTTAATTGCTGTTTGTTGTGTGAATGCACCGTTAGGATTGCTACACAATTTCGTTGTACTCTGTGCAATGACAATAAAGAAATTATGACCTGCCAGAAAGACTTGGCAGCTGCATACACTGTTGTTGATGGTGTCCTGAGGCGAGTGAAGAAGCTGAGGACTGATGACCAATTCACAGAGATTTTCCAGAAAGCCACAACAGCAGCAGAGACACTGGACATTGACATTCCAGAACAGATTCCAGGCCAAGGAAGATGCCGGAAAGTCCCCGGAAAATTCAAGTACAGCTCCACCTCGGCAACCGAGGACCACCATGTCCAGACACTGGAGGAGTACTACAGGGGAAAGCTGTACTTCCCCGGCTCAGTGGAAGAACATTGACCAGGGTCTCAACACTGTGCATTCACTGTGTGAATTCTATGGCTTCCAGGGGGAGGAGACCCATCTCCAAACAGAGCTGAGAGTCTTCCATGCAACATACAAATGTCCAAAGAGGACCGCCAAGGCGATGCTGGATGTATTTAAAGAATTTGATGCTCATACTGTATTTCCCACACTGTTTAAGCTCATCAAAACATATGCCACTCTGCCTGTCTCAACAGCAACTGTTGAACGCAGTTTTTCAAAGCTGAAACTGGTCAAAACAAGGCTGAGAAATCTATGTGGTCAAGAGCGTCTGTCTGATCTCCTCCTACTGGCTATAGAAAGAGAGGTGCCTATTGATAACAATGAAGTCCTGAAGATTTTCATTGAAATGGTCCCCAACAGGAGGCTTCTCCTGTAACATGTTGAACTGTACCTGAACGGGGGGGGGGGTGCCCTTTTTCCAGGTTAGAGCAATAGCCCCTCCAAATGTCTGTGCACGTCCCTGCCTGGAATGAAGTGTAGTGCATGCTCACAAAATTAAAGCTCCACACTGATAAAACGTCAAATAAGCATAGGCCCTATACATTTAAATGCAAATAAATACGGGTTTGTTTTAAGATTTGATAAATCCCTCTGATACTGTCATGACATACATGGAAGTGCAAAACAGCAGATATTGAATGACAGAGAGCTGTTAGTGTTATAATAATATTATAGCCTAACTACTGGATGTATAATATCTCTCATGTCTCCCAATCGCGTGGATCTCATGTTGAAAGTTAATTGTTTCTTAATGTCAATATGAGACAAGAAAGACAAGAAATTTTATTTTCAGAATGAAAATCAATTCAATTTGTTTCGAAAAAAGACAGGAGTTTTATAGGGGCATGTAGGCCTTGATATTTAAAATGAATGTAAATTAAATTCATAATGCCTAATAGGCCTACCTGTTAGTATAAGAACTTAACTTAACTTGGTTTTTTAACACATGTTATAACTTGTCACTCCTTGAGTCTGTGTGACAGCCAAAAGTGCTCAGCTGAAATGACCGTGTGCAATCATGTGAGTCGTACTTGGGTGGTAGGGTTTAGGAAGTTCAGTCATGTGTCAGATGTGGCCGACTATAAAAATAGAAGGAAACACCCATCCCCATCCACCGTGACTCCTGGGCCGCACTGCCGTCCAGCAGTTCAATGGGTGCTAGATCATGTCTTTAGGGTGCGAACGACCCTCTCGCTTGTGGAGTGAGTGCCCTCGTTATATAACACCACGTTACGTAACATGTCCTGCTAAGCGGGGAGGTTTGTGACCCTGCACGTACAACGGTGGTGAGAGAAGCCTCTGTTCTGTTTTGTTGCAGGGCTCCCGCCTCTAACACCACATTGTGTGAAGGCTCTGCTTGACGGCGCCGCTGCTCTCGTGTTTCCAGAGGAGTCGACAGGACCTACTCCCTCCTACCCCTCAGAGCAGGCCTCCTAATAAACGGTTCTCTCGCTCATAATGGTTATAGTAGTCGCCCCTGCCCACCCCGCCCCCGAGTCACATGATGGGCAGGAATACCCTTACACATTTACGACCACAGGATGCCAAACATTTCCTATCTAAGTGCGCTTTGGTCTGCAGCAGCGTGTCGTACCTGTCGATGATGGATGTCTCGTAGCTGTCGTGTCACATGTCCAGGGACTGGGAGGGCACTGCTCCACAGCGGGCGCTCTGCTGTAGGGTCTTCTTACCTTGAACTTACCACGACCCCCGCCCCCCCCCCGGCAACCCAAACCCACCCTCATAACCAACCTTCCCGTCTCCACGCCCAGCACCTCCTCTCGCCGACAATACCAATCTGTGATCTCTGTACATCTCAAGCCTCTCTCTCCCTCTCCTCTTCTCTCTCTCTCTCTCTCTCTCTTTCTCTCCCTCTCTCTCTCTTTCTCTTTTTCTCTCCCTCCACTCTCTCCACTCTCTCTCTCTCTCTCTTTCTCTCTCTCTCTCTCTCTCTCTTTTTTCATTTCTGTTTATGTGTGTGTGTGTGTGTGTGTGTGTGTGTTTGTGTGTGTGTGTGTGTGTGTGCACACTGCAGAGTTAGGGGGGTAGGGGTGTGTGTGTGGGGAGGGGGGGGCGCGCTGTGAATAACTTCTAGGCAGCACGCCAGAAATTGGCATCTGCCAGTGCAACACTAGCCATTCTGTCAATCTTATTTTATAATTGTAACATTCTCATGTTCTCCTGCTGAGCAGATAAGTTCCCAACCAACTTCACAAGTGAGTAGGCCAGGGGGAGAGCGAGAGAGAGAGAGAGCGCATGAGGGATAGAGTTATAGAGTGATAGAGTGATAGAGAGAGAGAGAAGGAGACATAATGGTAACAAGAAATAGTGTGTGTGTGTGTGTGTGTGTGTGTGTGTGTGTGTGTGTGTGTGTGTGTGTGTGTGTGTGTCGTGCGTGTGCGGTGCCTGCACGTGTGTATGTGCGTGGTGTTGTTGGTGTGTGGTTCGATGGCATTCATTCTTATATAACTTATGTTTATATGTTTTGTAGTTTTTGTTTCTGGTTGCCAATTCAACAATAACTTTCATAATAATCCAACTTTTCATTTTGCTTCTGCCATATTCCACATCTACTCACTCCACAGTTTACTATCTCAGTCAAACCACATTACAAATGCAAAGCGTCACTGTGACAAAAGACGCATCAATTTGGATCGTCTCAACCAAAAAAAATAAAATGACTGCAAATATAACCCCACTGATTATATTAGACCTTTGCTTTCGGGGTTATTTCACGTAGAAAGTGAGTGGGGAGGAAATGAATCCAAAGTGAATAGCTAACGTTACCGCCATTCATCTGAGGCCTTTGGTGTCGACGCATCAAGCTGTTTCAAGCCGGCTAGCCGGCTGGGTATGAAGGTTATCACTGAGCACATCCAAGTACACGTCGTGCAACCTTTATCAGAGCCATCCGTTAATACGTTCACGCACTGATTCCATTCCTTCTACACAGACCGGACCTTCACCGGTCTCCTATATCCATCCATGCATCCATACACGCCTTGGTGCAGTGGGTTTACTACTTACTTATGATTAGAATCCTGTAGGTACGAAGAGCTTAAGAAACCGATACGGGTGGTGGTTATCACAGGGATGGCATGGCCGGTGAAGTCTGCCAAAACATTTATCACCGGACTCTGTTAGCGAGAGAGGGCGGATCCAATTACAGAGGTTTCCATGGGCTCAACAATGACCAGCTATAAATACACTGAGAGTGTTTTCCAAATTCAACCATACATAAATTATATGCCCACCCACATTGCAAACAATACACTAGTGGGTAATTAAACGTATATATATTTGCAGGAGAACTAATTAATGTAGTGGCCTTACATAAAGCGACATTAATTCCAAGGAATTGAAAGGTAGTGATACGCCGTTTGATTTACAGTTCCAAATGTCCCCATAAAAAAACAATGATTATGATATTAAGAGTGTGTGCCTGCATATTATATTCTAACACACAGTCTAGGAGTGTGTGTTCTATTTGAAGAGGCAGAGGCATCCCCACAAGACAAGTTATTTACAGCCGAGTCCATCAATAAACGACAGGTGCAGTATCCCCACAAGCAGAACTATTAGCTTTCCTCCCTCTGGAACAATCTGGAACAACAATATCCTCTCCAGCTAGCATCTCTCTCTCTCTCTCTCTCTCTCTCTCTCTCTCTCTCTCTGTCCTTTCCCTATCTCTTGTGCTCTCTCTCTATCTCTCTATCTCTCTCCTGCTCTCTGTATTCGTGTATGTTTGTCTGACAATGAGCCATCCTTATTATGAGAAAATACGTTTTGTTGTTTGTTGCATGTTGTAAATTGTAGCTGACCGTGTGCGCGATGCTGGAATGAGATTGAGCTGCACATAGTAGGCAATTTTACAATGCTGGCTGTGACGTATAATATGCTGAGGTTATATTTAGAGAAAATCCATTAGCTTTGCAGCAACCAGTGCACAATGTTTCTATTAGATAGAGACTTGCATTAAACAACACAAAATAAACACAAGCATATACTGAAATAGACATATTGGTATGGTTGTGTTGCAAATCATGATGACACGAGTGCCCCACATTTTTGTGCAGACGTTGCTGTCTCATGTGAACCGACTGCAATGTTAGACCTTGTTCCATAAACCAGAGTGTTGCATGTCAGGGCAGAGGTCAGGTATTAGCCCATAGGTCCAGATGGCATATTCCCAGTTTTGGGAACCAAAACCAAACCAAAGACATTATGACATGCAGATATTTACAAGAGTGAGGACAGGCACAATGTCCTAAATCTGGTCAGAGACACGTCTCATTTTTGCAGATAAATATAAAATACAGACACTAGTAAAAAATAACATTCATGGTGAAATGGCCATTGAGTTGATATGCAATTTGAGATTTCATAAATTGAATGTCATGTAATCGAATGGCGTTATTATTAGATGCAAATGTGCTCTCCCAAGAGTACACACCCTCCCTTAGAGGAGCGACCAGGGGACACTTCACATGAAGCCTCCTGCGAATTTGAAAGCTTATTAGTGTAATAACAATCATGTCTTAATTGAATAATTAAGACAGGATTGCCTCCCCCCCCCCCTCTTTTCTTTTCTTGCAACCCCCTTTTTCCACTTGGTGTGCCAACGGCAGAGTCCAGAGGAGGACGTGGTGTACAGTGGGATCGGGTGACAGGCCGATGAATGCTGCCTGGTACAGTCTCATAGGGTAGTCCTCTTGGTCCTCTGGGGGGGGGGGGGGAGTGCCCATAATAACACACAGTGTGTGATGAAATATCATCGGCTTCAGTCAACTATGTTTTCAGTCAAAAGGTTAACCCTCATGAAATGTGGGTTTCATGTCTAAGGGTGAACACAGTGTTCCCAGGGGCAAGGAGTTTTTAAAAAGTGGATTTAGATCATCGTACCTAAAGAAAACAAAAATGTTCACTCCCTTGTTAAAATATGACTTTAATAGATTTTCCTCTAGTAATGTCACGTACAGCCATGGTCTATTTTTATGTTTTTTTGATTTTTAATTATCAAGTATCATACCAGCTTCTTGGTGACTATAAAACTAATTCAAAAGCCCCATTACAAAGCCTCTTGATCTGTACAGATGTACCCCCAAAAACAATGTTTTGTCCTTTTTATTTTAGGTTTATAGCTGCTCATGTGAAAGTGCTATAACGTCCATGTATGTTTATTTTTTTGGGAATGAAAAAACTACCCAATATATAGAAGTTACATGTATGACCATTGAGAAGAATGTATAAGACAACACATAATGACCAAGCTGACAGAATTTTGTACAAAAACAAAACACACACAATTATGTCATTGAATGTTTCAGTGTAACAGTCAGTGGACTAGGCAATGAATACATCTCAATTTTCCAAAATGATCTAATTATTAATTCTGAACATACGTTAGTGGTATTGTTAGTCATCTAAAATAATATGAATCCATTTCTAAGATGAAGTAAAGAGGAGTGTATATAACTGTAACTAACTGTTTATAATGCCAGAAATGTGGTTATTTTCCTACTCTTTTCTTTCGTAAGATGGTATTGATTCACAGCCTGTTTAAACTGATGGCCTTGGTCTATTCTGTTTGGAATGGAGTTGGAGAACGGCATCAGTGCACCGTCGGTATAACTAATAATTTGACTTTAGAGAAGGCACTAATTGCTCTCAAATCAAGCTCATCTTTGTTGCTCACAAACAAAACAGATGAAGCTTAGTATGGAGAGAGCTGGTTTTATGATAGGTCTAGGTCTGGGCGATGGGGAAACAAACTGCCTTTGCTTAAAGGACTCATATTATACAACCAGCTGTGAGCGTGATTAGACATTCCATTTCATCTCGTTTTGACATTACAAGTGGGAGTGTCTACCTAGAAGTATGGTAGATAGATCAGCCTACCAGGTGCTACAGTCCACTGGGTAGGCTAAAGAACAGAAAACAAAAAAACACGCTCAGACCGCTTTTTGAAACCGCTTGGAATGGCTAAACACGCTCACACCTGGTGGTATAATATGTCTCCTCTAACATTGCAGGATATTTTGAATCATTTAAGGCTTTATGGTTTGTAATTGATAGCACAATATGATTGTATGTTTGGTCCGAGACCTTCAGCAGGTTCACTTTTATGACAAATAATTTTTTGTAATACCAGAAAGGCTCTCATTAACTGTGTCTAAAATAAGAAGCAAATAAACAGAGTGTAGTAGTCTGAGTGTCTCCATCTCTACAGTGAGTACTTTTGTGGCATGTCAAATAAATAAGATGAGATTCTGAAACAAATGTTCATTAATTCTTTTGGTAATAAGCTCATTCTTTTTTCTTTTTTTTACACACATTTCTATTTCAATTGCATTGACCAAAAACTGAACTTGCATTTGCAATGCAACAGTAATGTTCTTCAAACACACTCAGTCATCTGTATTTTTTGGACCATCAAATAATTGGGCTGATATATCAATATATCAATTGCTTTGTACTTGTACTTTGTACTCATGTATGATATTCCCAGTCAACACTGGTCAAGACCATTTCACCAAGCCGTACCGAGCCAGTGTAATAGAAAGGGAAGCAGATAATCCTCCCACCAAGGTCACCAGAGAAGAACCCAGAGGAACTCTCTTGGTCTATCTCTTTTTTTCTTTTCCAATATTGCATTTGTGTCTTTCAGAAGGGTAGAGTGTCCATGAAGATTTTCTCCACAATGGGCGGAGGGGGGACAAGGTCCTCTAGTTTCAGGTAGAATATGCGCTGCAGGCCCTGGGTGCACAGTGTTCTCAACTCAGGGAGTTTGCCTAGAAGTCTTGACAGGTAGTTGGGTTGGGTTCGGATATTGTACGATCCATTTCCGCTCATGTGTTCCCTCAAACAAGCGATGAGATGGTTCTGAAAGTCCTCAACCCGCTTTGGTTCTTTAAGGCCATGGCGATCTATGTGTGAAGACATGACTACCGTTAGTACTGTTAAAGCAGTCCTGATTTCTAATTAACTTAACAGCAATGAAGAGAATTGAAGTGGGAGTGAATGAACGTGTGTCTCACCTGTGATAATGACAAGTGCTGTGAGACAGGCGAAGGAGGACATGTCCAGATTCATACGATGAAGGTTCTGAGAGAAGTCCATGATGGAGTCTATCCAGTCCCCAAAACTGCGGACACACTGCATGCGGTGGAGCACCATGCCGTTGCAGAAGATCAGCTTGCTCTTCTCGGGACTTGACCTGCACACATGTTCAAAGTCAAAGGGATTTGTTTTTGTAGAAGCAGGGGAAGGCAAAGTGGTGGAAAGCGGTGTTACCAAGCACATTTTTTAAGTCTTAAGAAAGGTGCCCATTTAGTGAACTAGTGGTGGAAAATGGTGGATGATGAACAATGGTTACAAACCAACCTATATGCCAATCGAAGTATGAAGAGTTCAACGAAGGCAGACTCCAGGAGCAGCTCCTGATCCTCACTGCAGAAGTCAGTGAAGCCTGGTATGGTCTCGGCCCACTTCTTGATCACGTCCATGGAACCAGATAGCAGGTCATAGAACTGCTGGATATCCCCTGAATCCTCCTTCTCCGACAGGCTAACGACTGTCTCCTGGTACTAGCCAGTCAGAGAAAAGAGGGTAACAATCAGATGAGTCACACATTCTCTAATACTGGCCTGCATTGGGAGAAAAACTTGTTTATCTGACCCGTCTCAAAACATACCTTGGAGTGGTCTAGCTTTCCCAAGGTTGGGTTGGAGTCCAAATGGGCCCGGACAAGTGAGGCTATGATGTTAACAGGCGGGCTGGCTGGAGAAGCTTCTGGAACCGTCTTGGGTTTAGAAGGAAGACGACCCCGGCGTCCTTTGAGGCTGTCTGTACGGACAACTGGGAGATGGAAAGGGAACCAGGAAAATAAGCGGCGTGCCTATGGCAATCCCCTATAGCTGCCACTGCATTTTGTGTGTTAAAAAGCAGCTGCTGTATCAGTTTCCGTCCATCTTCTAAAGCTGGCACTAAAGCTCCAATTCCATATGTCCGTCATTCCTTTTCTTTGGTTTACTTTGGTTTCACCAAGCTGTCATTACCGATCACAGATCCACATTATCATATATTTGTAACTGAAGGCCATTCATGGTTTTAAACGCGACATTACCTTCCTTGACCATTCCGACGCTGAGACACTTCTGAAAACGGCAGAATTGACATCGGTTCCTTCGCCTCTTATCCACAGGACAGTCTTTGTTGGCGAGGCACACATATTTTGCATTTTTCTGCACAGTGCGCTGTCAGACAAGCAAACAATTGAACCGTTAGATAGACCCTTGATTATTAAATACTTAAAATTAAACAGTGATATGATAAAAACTAGCTCTGTACCTTGAAAAAGCCTTTGCAACCCTCACAGGTGCGCACCCCGTAGTGTTGGCACGATGCACTGTCCCCGCAAACCGCACAGCGACCGTCACCGGCCACCGGGCTGGAGGTCTGAGGGGACGCCATGTTCCCCTCCATCGACCGAGGGCTTTCCAGACCCCCGTGGTCTGGGGAAATGGGCGGGCAGCAGAGAGGGGATGCATGCTGCTGACAAGCGAGGGAGAATGGGTCGTCTGAGACCTGGTCCTGCCGCTGGCCCAGGGGGGATATCTCCTCTGTCGGGGGGTTGAAGGTGAAAAAGGAGAGTTGATGAGCTAGAACCGCTTTTTCAACCGTTGCGGATGAAGGGGCCGAGGAGTAGGGGCTAAAGGAGTCCCAGATGGGGGTGGCCGGCGGCTGGTAGCTGGGCGTCGGCGGACTGTTATAGTAGTCCGAGCCACATGAGGACAGGGTTTCATCCAGGTAGCCAAATGCAAAGGAGCCTGGGTAGCAGCCATACACCTGGAAGTCATCCAGCTTGAGGTTTTGGTGAGGGCTGGAGCCGCCAGCTACTGGCGACGGGCTGAACGAGACGCTCGGGGCGGGGGTGGCGGAGGTGACCTTGCAGGAGTAGGCATCAAACTCCCCCACGTAGCCACTGGCAACCAAGGTGTTGATGCTGGGCAACGAAGAAGCAGACAGCTGGTCCTTCTGGTCACTGATGTCCATTACCAGTTTGGCATTAAGGTCAGTGTTTAGGAACTCTGTGTTGAGACTGTCATTGGGCAGGATTCCAATCTGGGTTTGCACACAGGGCATTGCTATAGAAAACAGAATAACTGGTTAAAAACACAAGAATAAGTAGGTTATGTTATATAAATAGATATAGAATATAGATATAGTCACAATCTTAATTTTGCAAGGATGCATTTTGATAAATGTAACACTTTTAAAATACAAAAGACAATCGGACTGGAAATAAAATAATGTACAGTTGTCGTGCAGGATGGAGCCAGGATCAGAGTCCAGCATATTGCATTTCAAGGTGGAGCGCTGGGGTGTTGAAGTGTGTAAAAATGGCACTGCCCGTTGATGTGTTGTGAATTAACACTCACACCCTATGAGTTATATATTAAGTATTAATAATAGTGGTGACCTTGTCTAATAATAAAAAAATTCCCTTTGCTGTATTCTTCTGATTTAGGCTACATGTATCACTAATATGCAGGCCTATCCCAGCATTGAGGCATTGTATCGACAAGGCATAATAATGAGATACCAGAAACCTAAACTGGTTAGTTTAGAATAATATAGGCTACTTATTTGCATGCAGAACTAGACCATACATGCCATTTAAAGACAAATCAGTTCTGGTAGAATGGATTACACTCCCAGGTTAAATTAGGCCATAAAAATATATATTTAAGTGAAATGGAAAGAAAAAACTCAAAAGTTTTAGCAACACACATTGCTTTTTGTTTTGGATTACAAAACTATACTCGAGGGTTTCCTTCATCAAAAGTTGTCATATTAATGCCAAAAAGCCATATACA
Organism: Coryphaenoides rupestris; assembly: GCA_002895965.2. Taxonomy (NCBI): domain Eukaryota; kingdom Metazoa; phylum Chordata; class Actinopteri; order Gadiformes; family Macrouridae; genus Coryphaenoides; species Coryphaenoides rupestris. Next base: position 118,999 of record PIJE02000065.1, on the reverse strand, counting down.
TTATTGCCTGTCTACTTCAATTATTGGTTTAAAGTTAACTATCCTGCATGCGTTTAAATATATTGTCACTGACCTGATAATTACACAAAAATCCGGACTTTGAAGGGTCGTTTGTATTTATTCCACACGAGTGATACATGAATGTCACCTCTGTCAACTGCTGTGAGCGCACACACCTACCGCCATACAGCCTCTTTTATTCGAGGGGCACCGACAATGGGCGTGTCCTCCTCCATATATGGTCAACTGGGCGGAGAAACCTTCCGGATCGCGCAGCCAATCGCGTCGTTTTCGGCACAGATTGACGCACGCTCGGGATTCCATTGACGCAAGCGGGCGTCGGATTGAATGGTCTAAATTTAGACTCCGTAACACACGTGGGACTATTATTACCTGGTGTCGGCTATAAATAAGCTGATCCACACACAGATAATTTCCCTTTTACTGTAATTTAGTCATTGATATATACTCGTGATTTGACTGAGATTGTCGTGTCAAAACAGTAAGCAGTTTTCATGGACGAATGGGCCGAATTGATTAATTAAAACACAATTAGCTTGGGAGGGGTAGATTATTCCACTTGAAACTCATAAGCACCAATACAGTCGAAACAGAAGCTATAAATCACTAAGGGCTATTTAAAATAAACTGAATGTTGAACATAGTATGTGTTAACATTTATTGACATATTTACGATACAAAACAGCCTACAGTTTGTGAAAGCCTAAGGACTGTTTGTATAACATCCACTGTTCAAATACAACAACGCAAAGCGGGAGCACCAGTTTAGCACATGTACATTTAAACACTAGCAGGGTCCTATCACACTGTGCGCACGCACACACTACGTCACCAGGGATCACACACACACACACACAACGTCACCAGGGATTACACACACATAAACACACACACTACTATCTTTTGGTCGCAGCTGCAGATTTCCATATGTCAGTGATAATATAAACACTACATAACCAAATAGCCAAACCAACTATGCATTTCTTTCTGGCATTTCTTCCCCCCCCCCCCACACACACACACACCCCATGAGACACACATTCTGATTTCTTTTTTAAGATGGGGGAAAGTTAGACGGTCTCATAAGTGTCAGGTAAAGTCTACCCCCCGAAGAGCGAGGCAAGTGCTGCTAATGCGCCCAGAGTGCCAGCTATTTCCTCGGGATGGGCCCGGGGCCCCGGCCCGCAGTAAAGCACACCGCTGTTGATTTCTGAGCTTTCCTCATGAGCCATGCTTAGCCTCTGCCGCCCAGGAAAGAAGGATCCGTAACTAAGCTTTGTTTACATTTGCCCGTGGTCAATCTATACAACAGACAGCCCCAGCTGCTGCTGCCCCTGATACTGGCCTGTTTCCTCACCTTCCTTTCCAATTTTGTACTTTCCCCAAGCAGAGACACATACAGTAGTGTGTGTGTCTATGATAAAAAAAGGTCCTACAGAAGGCAACACACACACTGATGTAGGATTAAATACAAAAAAGGAGAACCAGACAGAGAACAAACATTAAAAACAAAACAAATACATATGTCACAGAAGATACATTGTTTTGATTAATTGTGCATTGGCTACTAAAATGTGCAATAAATAGAACCATGATATTAGGCCTGTATGAATCAAGGAAACAACATTGGCAACAGAGCAAGACAGCTCATTATAACCAATCCCTGTAGATCTCAATCTGGTTGGTAGGTTTTTTAAGCGCACAACACAGAACTACATTCAGTCACATTTAACAAAATCTTACATGGCGTCTTAATATCTCTGAAGGAAACCAGTATAACAGTACAACATAAAACACACGTCCTTCCTCTACCCCTAAAACAGATAATATTAAGGTTAAATTAGGACCGATGTGACGAACACAAATTAAGGAAGCAAAAGAAATGTAATAAACATAATTCGATTTAGCACAGCAAATTTACAACCACAACAGCGATAATATAGATGATGCATAGCAATATGGCTGTAAAGTAATTATCATGTATGTTCCTGTTGTGTAACAGGAAATAGTAGAGATGGCAGTTGATCACAACCATGACGTCTCACCGGTGTCACCACTACCACTACTATTATTATTATTATTATTATTATTACTATTAATAACAGATTTAAACTGAGCAGTTGACAATATGAGAGTTGTGGTTCAAGCTAAACTGAAATGTAAATGTCCATAATAGTGAGCCTATCCCTCCATATCTATTTTTCTAGGGTGATTTGCACTTTGTGTCCCTGGGATGAGGGCAGGAAGACGTTCCCAGTACAAGCAGGGAGTCTCTCTACTTCAGGTGGAAGAAGCCGCTCGGTTTTGATGGTGGAGCCATGAGCATGTTAGCTTGGTTCTTGTGAGTAATGTGAATCTACGATCAAGAAAAAAAGACATTAATTCCCCAGATGTAATATTGTATTCATAATATATTAATAATATTGATGACAAAAACAGGTTTAATTCATAGTTAGGGAGATTGTGTTGAGATATGTCAGTGTTTATAGTATAGACAGTATATAGGCCAAGTACCTTTGGTAATTTCTATAGATTGAGGTACATTGGCCTAGACCATGGCTGCCCAATTTGGGGCCCGCGGGCCAAACTTGGCCCGCGACCGATTATATTTGGCCCGCTCCTTATCCACTGTATAATTCTTTTCCCGCCATCAGCGCTCGGAATCTGCGCTCGCTCTCATTGAATATTATTTATTGGTGCACTTGACTCCTGACCAGAGAATAACATTGTGATACATCAGACCTGGGCAAACTATGGCCCGCGGGCCACATACGGCCTGTTGCGTTGTTCGGAGCAATACCGCTACCGTGAGACGCGCGACCGGCACCGAGTCAGCGACCCCCCGTGGGGGGGGGGGGGGGGGTGGACGCGCGACGGGTGCTAGACGCGCGGGCCGGGCCATTGGTAGATGAGGATCACAGCGTCTAGCACCCCCTCCCGGGAGACATTCACTTGGTGCCCGTCGCACGTCTCCGGGGGGGGTGCTGGACGCTGCAATCCTCATCTACCAATGGCCCGGCCCGTCTGTTAACTTACAAAACCAAATGTGGCCCTTGAGCCAAAATAATTGCCCACCCCTGGCCTAGACTATAGTACTAGAAGATTCTCTTAAAAATATTAAGCAAATAGCAACTGGGTCAGTTAAATGTATGCTCTCTTGCAAAAAGACCTCGGCTTAAGGCAGTAAAATCATGTTAACCCAGTGGTAAACATGGTGTTTTTTGGGGTCTAAAACTTGGAAATAATGAAATAATAACTATACATACAGTACAGGGAGGTTGCATCCAGGGCTCCCCATCAATCTGCATGGGAAGAGATTTGAGTGTCCTAGCGATGAGAAGAACAGATGGGAAACTCATTAGAAATCTCACCGTTCATACAACACCATGACCACACACACACACACACACACACACGCACACACGCACACGCACACACGCACACACGCACACAGTTTAAAGTAGTGGGTACTAAGGTGCTAAACCTGATGGTGATGTCCAGGGTCTGGGCAAGTCTCATCCCGGCGCTCTTCAGCCCCGTGTAGATCTGACCCATCTCTATGGCCCCCTCTAGACCCACCACCTCCAAACGCTTATCGCTCAGGTCTTGGGGATAATAAAACATAGCACAAATAAATAAATGAGTGAAAGTGAGTGAGAGAGAGAAGAAGAACAATGAGTGCACACACACGATCACAGGAGTGGCTCCATTGTGGTGCTTTGGATGGGAAGTTCCCACAGGGTGGTGGTAGCACCCTGGGGATAGTGGACCCACCTTGGGCACACGTCTTCAGCAGCTCCCGGTCGGTGATGGCCTCCGCCGTCTTGTCCAGCGCGGCGCCAGCGGCCCGGTCCGCCTTCTTCGACTCGCCCCAGAGGTTGGAGCCGCCGTGCATGCTGGGTATGTTGAGGACCGCGATGCCCTCCAGGGACAGGGTGCTGAGTTCCAACGGCACGCCACAGCACTGGGAGAGAAAGAGGAACATACAGAAGACGAAAAGCATGAAGACGTAAACCCAAGGAAAGTGATAATAATAAGGAAAACCTCACTGATCACATGAGTTTGCTTGAGTCTGCGCCATTTACCTCAATGGTTAGACAGTCTGTCAGGTTCTTGCAGGATGCAAAAATGGTCTCAGACGTGGCAAACTCTAAATACCACAGTTTATTCTTCATCCTTTAAGGGGACCACAAAGACAACGCATGAAACACTCCCCAACCCGTCAGGCCGTTTCCGACAGCAACCAGCGGTAACCTGCCCATGGGTGCACGAGGAGTTTCACCTCACCTGCTACTCTTCAATATTACCTTTCACATCAATATCTTAATATCATGTGCAATACTACTTCACAATATTACCTTGCAATCCTAACTAGCAATATTACCTTTCATCATCATGTGCAAAATTCCTCATGTCATGTGCAATACTACTTCTCAATACTACTGCTTATTCACTGTACATTTATTATTATTCTATTGTTTTTATTCTTATGTTGTTGGTATTTTTAAGCAACCACTGGCAAAAGAATTTCCTTCAGGATGAATAAAGTTCTATCGTATCTTATCTTATCTCACCTGCTGCTGAACCTGTGTGGATGCTTCTCTCTCATCGAGTGGAAGCGGTGAGCGATGGAGGCATCCTAGCAACGGCACCAGCCAAGCATAAACACATGTTCAACATTTTAAACAATAAACACTTTATTCATCATCAATACCATTTAGTGCATTTGAACCACAGAACAAACTACATGCTACATGTTGCTTTAACCCACCACTCCGACGGAGAAGTAGTTGTTTATGATCTGGTACGGCACAGGGTCTCCTGCTTCCTGGGGGTCGTCCGGGGTGACCTGGAAGCTCCAGCGGTCCATCGGCGTCAGCACGCTGCCTTCCACCTCCTTCAGGATGTCGCGCAGATCTGAGCCATCGTACCCTGGAAAGAGGTCAAGAGGTCACTCACACACTGGAGTCATATCAAGTGGAGCTAGGGTGTCACTCAAACACTGGAGCTAAGCTGTGAGCAACAGGGCGGTAACCTTTGTGTTGTTCAACCGTTGGTTTGTTGATTGGTTACAGGCGAAGGTTATGTTGCCACACCGATTGTGTCAATTTTATAAAAAAAATTCCACTCGGCTATTAATACATTTTTTCCAACCACACTTGGCTAATCAGAAATCAGGCCACTTCATTGACAGCATGGGTGTGGCGACCGCAAAGAAAGGGATGTTTCAAATATAAATGAAAATTGAAAGCACTGTTATTTTTTCTGAAAACATTTAAACGCTACTATGTTAGTATAGGTAGTTGTGGCTGCATCCATACCTCCCCCCCAGCGGAGGCAGCGTGCCAGGTCGTTGCCCGTGCCCAGCGGGAGCACAGCGACAGGAGGGCACACTGGCAGCTCCGCTTTGTCTGGAACCACAAACACGGAATAACATTATTCACCGTTTAGCTCTGCAATCAGGCACGTCTATCAAGCGTATCGTTTTATAGACGGCCGCTATAAAAATAAATAAGACTGCATTATGTTGAATTAGGATGATTTCAATGATCCCCTGGGAGAAATAATAGGGTTGCAGCAGGGGGATACTTGGAGAAAATAAACCGGAATAAGAGTTTGGCTTTATTATCATAAATACGCAGCACACACGCGCGCACACACACAAACACGCGCACACACACAGTACCTATAGCGTCCAGGATCCACCCAACAGTACCATCCCCACCGCACACCAAGATTCGGTAGTCGTGCAGATTGTGAAAGAAGTGTAGTCTACAAAGAGAATGTACAAAAAAGAATACACAACTAAATGTGACGACACATATGATTCACACAATAACATACAGAAATTCAAATAGTCATTGAATCACAGTACCCAGGCGTGGGGCCTCCGTTACACAGGTTGTAGACTTGGCGAGGGTTCAGAAGGTGCTGGAATTTCCTCAGCACTCTGCAAAACACACACAACAATACAGTCTACTATAGGAAGCCCTTATATGGTCGTGGATCCTCTGTTGAAGCAGAAGCTCCAGAAATGGAACGGCTATTCAGCTGGTGGACCTCCTACCTCTCCCCTTGCTTCCCACCACTTTTGGGGTTTACGAACACAAGCATCGGCCGGATGTCCGGAACCGGAACAATCTAACAAAAACACAAGACCACCCCCGCTATGTTTAGATGGCAGTGAACAACATGAAGAGTGGCGATATTCTTGTGCATCATTTCATATCACAGATAAGTCCCACCAATTGGGCAAGAGGGATGAGACATTACTATTTCCTGTAGAACTTTAAACACTGGATTTATATAGTTTCTAAACTTGCCATTCAATTTGTACAAACACTCATCAACATCTCTGAGGTACCGTGTGAAGTTCGCCTGTGAGAGATCTCTGGAGGTAATACATATGTATCGTGCACTCACCACAAACAGATGAGCAGAAAAAGCAAAGGTAAAATACATTTCAAAAGAAAGTCCCACGTTCCCGACAAACCTGCAGGATGTGACCATCCGGTGTCACGTTGAACAGACTGGTGTCTTCCAAGGAATTAGGAACACTATCGTCCTGGATAAATGAACAACAACCACAGACATGAACACACGGTGTCATAAAGGAAAAGGAAATGGTTTGGACTGAGAGCGCTGAGATTGCTAATCAATGAATGTCCCTTGTGGGACAACACCGATGAGCTGAACAAGCCCCGATGCTGCTATTGTCAAATGTGATTAGTTTGGACGGCTAATTGAAGTTAAAATGTTATTCATAATTCATTATTCATCTTACACTTGAGAGAGCATATATGGCCCACGGGGGCAGGATGTGCTCTTTCATCAATCCACAGTCACATGCCAACGAGCTAGACTTCAGGCAGTCGTCATGGCGCTGCAAAAGAAACACAGCCATTAGGAAGATATGTTGCATGTATGGAGAAACGAACCCGAACCGTGAACGACATTTCCATTACCATCTCGTGGCACCAGACGCAGCGGCTCCCGGCCAGAGTCTTGATCTTCTTGTGGCACACCTTACACTTGCTGGACTTACAGTCCGCGCTGATCCAGTCGTGAGCAGCCACCTGGGACAGCATGTGGAAGACACACAGATGCCAATGATGGAAACGCGGCCATGATTTCACGTTTTACGTCGAATTGTATTGTATAAATTACGATGCATATTTGAATGTGCCTATTATTATTTTTTGTTCATTGAAAACGTTGTTTGTTTGTAAAATAAAATAAAAAAAAGAGAGAAAGTAAATGAAAATGTCTGTTGCCAGAGGAACTGTTACGATGTGTTTGGAGGAACTAATCTACTTTGCCAGATCTCAAAGCCATTTAGACAAAAGCCAGAGCCGCAATAAAGATTATTCTCTAAAAGCACCCATTAATTTAGGACATTTTAAAATACCGCTCTTACGCAGTACGAGTTCGACGTAAAAAGCTGAACTGAAAATCCTAAGTGGACGCTAATCTGCAGGTTAAATAAACACTAATGCCTTCGCCCTTTGCTGATGTTATGCTGTGGGTGGGTGTGTGTGTGAATCTTCATGGACAGTTTTTTACAAATGTACAAATATACTATAATGGTGACACTGAAATGCTTTGGTAAAAGTAAATGAGGGGCACCACTAATAAACAATGTAAATGAACTGTGCAACTTCTTACCCCAACCTCCTTCTTAGACCTGACAAAGGTTGGAGGGCATGGTTCAGGGGTCGTGTTGGCACACTGACTGTGGACTGTGTACTTGCAGCCTGGGGGGGGGGGGGGGAATCATACAACCACATCACATGAGTTATTAACTCACCATACTGGTGCTGACTAGTGTCCACATACATAGAAACAAAACTCTCGGTTTGGTTGTGTATGGATTCATGCTTCGAAAGGTAATGCAAAGCTACACGATTGATACAGCAGGCCGGTGAGCCGCCACTGTGAGATACACGGTTGCCCCCTAGTGGCTGTTGGGGACCTTACGGGTGCAGCAGAGTCCTTGCTTCGCCAGGCCAACCAGCATGCTCTGGCATACGTGACAGTAGGTCGGCTTGTTGAAATGCTTCATCCTCCAGCTATGCTGTCCGTCCCTCTCTGTCATCTGCAGCAAAGCAAAACACGGGACTCAAACTATTCGAAACGGGCCAAACATTCTCAGAAATAACATACTTTGAGAACGCCAATTGTTTACATACGAGTACATGACAAACAGGTATTCAAGATGACCAATGTCAACAAGAATGCCGATGCCTATAAGTTAAAAAGAGGACAGTTGATGTGAAGCGATGCTGCATACTGATGCCTTGTATGATCTGCCACGCTACCTTCAGGCCCAGCAGCACCAGTAAAGGCACATTGTTCATGCCTCCTTTAATCCACTCCTCCAGCGTGACGGTTCCACTGTCGTCCACGTCAATGGCTTTCATCAGATCCTTCAGCACCTGGACACACACACACACACACACACATTCTGCTTGTCCAACCAGCATTGAGAGATACCTGAAAAATTATGGAGAGCTCCTTAAAAAATATTTTACATTCAACCAGTCAATCATAGCATTTTTTATTTATTTTTTTAAATCATATTCGTTGGACAACTAACCCTGTGGACAACTTTTAATATAAATGTCCAATTCGAGAGTTAAAATTATGACATTGAATATCCGTTGAATGTCCAGTGTTGGATTGTTAAGTTCATACTGGTTTAGGTCCAAGTTAACCCATAAAAAACCTATGGTGTGACTAAATAATAGTGTTGAAAATGTTAAGTTCATACTGGTCTGAGTTCGGTCACATCCCAACCCAGATACTCTGCAGCACGCATCATTTGGGTGATTATACGATCCACTTCCTAATAAGAAAAAATCAACAAGAGATTAAATATAAGCCCTTTATGCTTGCAAATGCAGAACATTCCAGATAGTGACTCAAAAAGGGACTATTTAAAGCCCATTTGTTTGGTGTTTTGACACCAAACGACTACTAAATGTAATATACATTTTATCCTTGGAGAACATTCACAAACTACTATGAATTACTCACAGAGCTGTCCAGCAGTCCGTTACCATCTTTGTCATAAAGTTTGAATGTAACTGTGAGCAAAACAGCAAAAATGGCGTCAGTGATGCAACCGTTTTTCTCTGCACTTACTCATTTCTTTGTCAATGATCTTGTTGTGAAATTACAGTGTAAAGGGGAGGGGAATAGAGTGGCCTTTGTTGGTGATTATTAACCAGATGAATTCATTCATTCGTTATTTTCCTTTGTTGAACCACACTTATAGTCAACAATCATTTTTAATTGTAGGCCGATGTAAAGCAATGTTCATGACGTGTTATTAAGAAGGCGATAACGAAGGGATGACACTAACATTCTAGCTTCTCTCTTGGCTGTCCTTCCTCCAGTATGGAGAAGTAACAGGACACGTCTCGCAGGAACACCCCATCTGAACAAAGAATATAAAACACATTTACAAATATGCATAGAACACCCAATTGACCAAGTCTTTGTTAGATCTTTGCAAATGACAATGGGAAGGTGGCGTAATGTGCAGACAGAGAATGTTCAGATTCAGATTTTGATGGACGGCGGTGTTGATGTGAAAATGTAATTAAGTTGAATGGGCTTCTGGCTGCCCTCGGAGCCTAAGCTCCCAGGTTTGATCCTACTACTGCCTCCAAGCTTTGTGTAATGTACCATTGTCTTTGTTCCCTTGAGTCGACGGTTTATTCATACGCACATTTCCCATTTGTGGATTGCTAAGAGGCAAGCGTGACAGGTGACGTAACTGTTATGTTAATGACATTCCAATTAATTAAAAATAATTACAAAACATGCATTATGAATATTTAGCATAGGTGAATTAAGAAAGAAGATAGGACTTAAACTTGATGATTTTTGTCATGGTTTGTCCGTATTCCTCTATAATTAGGCATTGGTATTCATGCATCAAGTCATTGTTTCATTCAAAGTGTAACCAAGTTATTACGCGGTATGATGCAGACACAGAGCCCTACAGAGTAAATCCTGTTAGTCCAGTGGCTGCTCTTCCTGTGTGCCTATTGCATGGGTACACCGGGCGTGTCTTGGTGACGCCTGTTCTGACACTGTTCTGTTATCAGGAAGAGTGATCACCCGTGATCACTCGATGTACCTTCTCTTTTCTGAGACTCCACCTCAAAACGCTGAAAATATCTGAACAGACATTGGCAGAGCTCATCGGGGAAGTTTTCCTCCTCCAGGTAGGTCTTGAGGAACAGACCGAAACCTGCCGCATCGATGTACTGCAGGACAGAGACACATAAAAGACAGACAGACCACCCTGAGGACACAGGGGAAAAGACTTGGAATATTTTGATGATGGACACAGCGTCCATTACACATCATGCAACCCAAATGCTTTCTGGCATCCGCCCACAACGCACCTCTCCGAACTTGGGCTGGCCCTGCCGGTCACCTAAATGAATGTCCTTCAGCACGTCTTGCACCCGTAAACTATTATCTGTGAACACATATTTGTATAATATAATAAAACAATACAATCACATTTACCTATAGTTACCTTATGAGATGTGCCAACTGGAATATACTGTATGTTATACAACTATGATCATGTAATGATGGAAAATGATACGATAGACAATGGTATAGACAGAACTGCCTTTTTTAATTTTAAATCAGATGACCCCCACGTCTACAGATTTGTCAGTACTGACTACGATTTAGCCGTTTAAGAAACTTTTATTCAAAGTAACTTGCAGTGAATACAGATGTGTCATAGGTGATTAATGAGCCGGGGGCTAGACATCTTGCTCAAGGCAGTAGACACATGGAAAACAAGAATCCAACCTCGATAATATGAAGAATAAAGTTTGTTGGGTTGGGGCTGATGCTTACATTCCATATATTCCTGTAACTGGATGAAATCCACAGGAGTAACACTCCCTGCATCTTCACACTGTGCCATGGTAGCCAGATGACTATAGTGGGGGGAAAAATACAAATAAGAAGATCACAGTTGAAACATTACGATGTCAGAAAAAAAGTTTATTTGTGAAGTTGATAGTGAAGTAAGAAAGAGTGGGCTAATTGAAGAAGTAACAGGCTCATTCTTCAGGTAGGCAAGGTGCAAGTTGGCCAACGACGCGGCGGTATAAACAGGTTAGTTCTCATTCCATGAGAAGCACAACAACTACAAAATAAAGTACAAACCAACCAAGGCCAAGTTTAGAAAGAAAATATAGGTCTGTAAAAAGGCTCCACAACATGTTTGTAGATGTGTAATGCTATAGATATTAGTTAAAAGTCTTGTACGTCACTCTAAAACAACACTGATTAGTGAAAAAAAAAAAAAAAAAAAAGCCTATTGTTGTTTCCAACACTATGCCTCCGTGAATGCTTTCCACGAAAAGCATTCAAACACAAGTTAGAAGTTAAAAGTCTTGCAACTCACATTAGCACATCCTAATCGGTCAACTTTGATTTATCCCCACGTCAAGTAATCCGAATCTAAAACTCTAGCCAACCTTTTAAACGGGCATCCGTCTCTGAACCACGAGTGACAGGCGTGCTTATTAAATTCACTAACTGTGTTTAAGCGTAATGACAGTGACAGGTGTTCTCGACTGATCCAGCAGCGTGGTGAACTTACCTCGCGTACACGTATGCCTCACACCCGTCAGCAGTCAACAAACGCAACTAAAAAGAAGGGAATTTCAGTTTTCTACAAGTAAATTGCAGGTCAGCTACAGGCCACTCGTGTTGTGGATAAACGCGTGCCCGTGTGTTAGAGGATATACGGGATTAGAGAGGGGCGGAGCTTCTGCTACATAATTACAGTGAGAGGCGTTAACACGTCGCGCTTCTGTTGGGGAGAAACACTCCACGCATGTTACTGGGGCCCCTGCAAGCTGTTACTGGGGCCCCTGCAAGCTGGGGGGCCCGCTGGTTTTGTCAGCGAGGGGCACATTCGACCCGGGACAAAAGAGACAAATACAGCGTTCAAGCTTTCAAAAATGTTTAGTTCAGTATATAAAGTAATGGCAGACGAAAAACGATTGAATGGGTGTGAAAGGCCTTATCACACCTTTATCTAAAGACCAGTATGGCGAGGTAGACCTAATTGGAGGACCTAATGGCATCATTATATGCAGGATGATGCAATTGACAAGTATAGGCTATTACAGTCGTTTGAATAAAGAAAAACTGCAGTTAAATACAACTATGTTGTAATCTTTAATTGATGACCCATCTTTATTTAGGCATAGGCCTACGTGTTAACATATAATGAATCAAAATATAAGAATGATATAGAGCAGATAATGTCATCTAATCAATGCATTTTTATAATAGGCATTACATAATGTGTGTGTGTGTGTGTGTGTGTGTGTGTGTGTGTGTGTGTGTGTGTGTGTGACACACCGTCTTGCATTACTCTTTACAGTCAGTGTCTCAACCGGGTGTCCGGTTGAGACACTTGAAGAATTCAGTTGAAGAGACAGTTGAAGAATTCAAGATTCAAGATTCAAGAATTTTATTGTCACATACACATTCAGTATATGCAGTGAAATTAAAAATTGGCGATGCCCAGCGGAATGTGCAACAGAACAATACAAATATCACAAATATCACAATTGAAGGGAAAGAATCAGAATGTCCATACTATTTATTTGTCCTTACAGCAAAAGGAGCAGCTTTTTTTGAGGAATGAGAAATATGAACAAAATAAGCAATATAAAATATGTAGTATCAAGTTGGTGCCTAGTGAGGTCAGAGTTCACAGTCCTGATGGCCTGCGGAGAGAAACTCAGTTTTAGTCTCTCTGTTCTAGCAGTGTGAGTGCGGAGGTGCTTGCCTGACCGCAGAAGTTGGAACAGTTTGTTGTTGGGGTGGTGAGGATCCTTCATGATCCTGCATGCTCCGGTTCAACAGCTCCTGGAGTACAGGTCCTGCAGGGTGGGGAGTGTAGTGCCAATAGTGCACTCAGCCGACCACACCACCCTCTGCAGAGCCCTCTTGTCCTGAGAGGAGCTGTTGCTCAACCAGACAGTGATGCTCCCTGTCAGGATGTTCTCCATCGCACCAGCATAGAAGGTCTGAAGGATCCTGGGACCGTGGGATTTTTTTATATTTAAATCTATCTATCTAGCATGTATCAAATGTATCAAAAAATACTATTAAAAAACGTTTACAAATTAATCAATTAATGTTGAAAATGTTGATAAATATATTGTTCATATAGATATATTGAAATAGAATAAAAAAAATGGAATAGAATGTATATGCACATATTATATCATATTATTCTATCATGTTATTGTACTACTGTACTACGATTACGATTATATTATATGATGTACTAATGTGGAATGGTTGAGAACCACTGCTGTGCGTCGTCCCATTAACACAGAGCGGTTCTCCCTCCGGGTCGCTAGGCGGCGTCAACGCAGCGTCAACGCAGCGGCGTCCGCAGCAGGAGAACAAGAAGCGCGTAACGTTACGCAGGTGTTTACGTTGTCGCGCTTCCGTAGCTGAACACCAAACAAATAAATAATAACGCTGCTGCCAATCTAACGTCCCAGACTGACACCGAAGACACTTATTTGTGTCTGTTTGTTTATTGATTACACGTTACGATAAGAATTGTTCCACATTTTTTGTCCATTTCTAAGGGTGCATTTCCGCGGTTGTGTCGTTCGTTGCAGGCTAAAGCATTAGCTTTAGTCATACAATTACTGTCCGTCATCCACACGGCGTCGGCTGCTTCTTACGGGTTCTTTGTTGAGAGGACAAATTAATACGTGCATCGTGTCGTCGTATCTACGTTTATATAAAACGCATTATAGTCATGGCGACTAGGCGTCTGACCGATGCCTTCTTGTTAATGCGGAACAATTCGATCCAAACCCGGCAGATATTGGCTGAGCAAGTGAGTACAAACGATCCCCGCCGTACTCTAAGTACACGTAGCCATGCTGCGGTGAGTTGTCTGCATCGTTTTGTCATCTCTTCTTTGCTGTGTGCTGTCATTTTACTATAGCCAGTCAGTGGGGATACGTTAGGTTCAGTTAGCTTCAGATTGTGCTGTGCTTCTTCCCCCTTTTGTCCTCTGCATTGATTATAGTCACCCCAGGGGGAGTAGGACTGACTGTGGTGGTGGGCAGATGTAGAGCCCCCTTGGGTGGGTCGTGTTAAAAAACGATGTCCTTGTTTGTATTTAGCACCAGTTTAGCTGTTGTGTCAATAACCTGTTGTGTCAATAGTACAGTTGGGCCTTTAAGTACACTTTGCAATGGTTGAACACCGTGCATTCTTGCGGAATTTGTGTGATTATGAAGTGTGGCATGTCATAGTGTCTATGAAAATATTGACACCATAATGATGCTATATTTATTATTGTAAGTGCAACCTTCCATGCCATAAAAGTTGCAAGTAGACACGTATTAACGTATTATATACTATGGTCAACAATACATTGTCTTCTGTTAATTGGCAATGGAATGCAATTAGGCTATACATTAAGAGTTTGGCATGGATGAGTGTGCATGCAAAAATACTTCAAAGCCAATCACCGATTACTCCTTTGGGGCTCACTCTTTTCTCTGGCTTTTGTCTACATTTCCTCCTCGCTGGCTTTTGGATGGGACTGCACTGTATCTGCCAATCACATTAGGAGCTGGACGAGGTACTGCTCTTCACACTCACAGTGGAGGTCCTTTCTCAGAGGTTTCTCTTCATACAACACGAGCTTCACATCAGCAACACTTGTTGGTCTCTCTTCCTCTTTGCTACTTTGTGTGATCGATGGCTGTGTGTTTAAGTGAGCTGATGCTATGTTGCCCCTGTGTGTTTTGGCAGTTGGCTGACGACCGCATGGCACTGGTGTCTGGAATCAGTCTGGACCCCGAAGCTGCCGTTGGGGTCACCAAAAAACTGCCCCCCAAATGGGTAGAGGGAGTAGACGAAGTAAGTATGGAGGACCATGAACAGGCATTCAGTAGACTCCAGATTAACTAGCGTTTCTGTATTTTCAACGTGATAAGAGTGGGAAAACATTAACAACCATAGTAAAGCCTGGTTTGGGTTGAATGTGACGGAGGCAGCTCCACCTGTGTTGACAGAGTCCATGCGTGGTATGGTAGCATCGTATTGTTTGCCTTTCCTCCAGATCCAATATGAAATCACCAGGGTTCGACAGAAGATGAAGGATCTCGCGGTGCTTCACGACAAGCACATGAACCGGCCGACGCTGGACGACAGCAGCGAGGAGGAGCACGCCATCGAGATCACCACGCAGGAGATCACGCAGGTGGGCCTTGTGTACAGCACAGTGTGTGCTTGTCAGAAGACCACACCGGGTACGACCATGCACTGCACACTCATCTCTGAAATGTCACTGTAGAAAATCGGCAATGGGAATCGAGATGGAATAATATTCAAATAACAAACAAAATAGCAGAAAATCAACCAAATCGTAATATGGCCAAGTGCAATATCCAACATTTTTGATAAGGGTAAAATGTGTACATGTAAATTTATAACACTATTATACTACTACTATGAATGAAGTACTCTAGTTCTGCAGAGATGCCTTTATCCAGATGTCAGAAAACCTGTTTGTTGAGCACAGACCCCAACAAATGTCATATCCTGATAGTGGGAATGGGGGATTTTTGCATCAATATTTTCATTTTCACTGAGAAAAAAATAATAATAGTGAATGATATTGCAATCTCTGTCTGTATTTTACCAGCTGAGCTAGACATTAGTGAGACGACAAATAACCACTTGGGGTCTGTCTTCAAGGTTGTTGTTGTTGTTGTGGACTAACCCTCCATGTTTTGTGTGGTGGTGGTGGTGGTGGTGGTGGGGTGTTGTTGTTGTCGCCGTAGATGTTCCACCGGTGCCAGAGGGCGGTGCGAGGGATGCACGCCCGCTGTGGCCACTGCACGGAGCAGGAGGAGCGGCTGCTGAGGAACGTGGTGTCCTCGCTGGCCCAGAGCCTGCAGGAGCTGTCCACCAGCTTCAGACACACACAGTCCAGCTACCTGAAACGTAAGGCACCCCGCCCCCCCCACGCAAACAACCGCACTTAAGCAAGTGACTATGATGGATTTAGCGTTTCTGTTGCTGCCATTCCTCTTTCCTGCAGTCTTGTATTTAAATGCGTTCAAAATCTGACCTTTTGTTTCGCTTGAGGTTCTACAATCACTACCCCATTGTTGCATGTGCTTCTATTAGGGCTGTCAGGTCGAAATTCAAAAGTCGAATACAGGTCGACTATGTAAAAATTATGAACAGGTCGACTGCCAAACCGTCAGTCGATCGCAAATCTCGCGATACATATTATAAAATAATTTTGCCAAATTCTCAGAATGTGCTCGTTATTTGTAACTTATGCTGCAGTCGGACGCAGATGAGATGATGTAATAAATGTTATTTCTTTCATCTTGTGAGACATGGCATTTTTTTTGTCTGCTTTCTTTGATTATGGTCAAACACGACTTCTACAGCCATAAGCCACAGCGCTATGGTTTTCTATCGGTTATTTCCCTCTAGTGGATAAAACACGCAACGCACCTGGTAATTCTAAGCGTTCTTAGCACGACTTGCGTAATATAATATGTAAACTTACATAGTCGACTATCGTTCGACTATTGATCATTTCCGTGGAGTCGCATTCGACCTGTATTCTCAGGGAAATTGACAGCCCTAGTTTCTATGCAGAATAGCATCACATAGTTACTCTGTTTCCCCAGGTATGAAGAATCGTGAGGAGAGGTCGAAGCACTTCTTCGACTCTGGACCTCCTCCGTTGGACGAGGATGCAGAGTTGGCTCTGTTTGACAGGGTAAGAGGCTTCATACACAGATGAGGCCAAGCCTTTCTGAATCTACATAATCTACATTTGTAATGGCATACTAAAAACACAAGGATAAACATAATATTGGTGGTATATTTGTGTTCATATATTTTGAGAGAATTGCCTTGCAGGTTTACTTTATGTCCAAGCCATGGAGTTTCTGTGCAAGAACGTTGGGACTATTTCATCTGTACAAAATCATGAGGACTAGGGGCCTAATATACGTATTAGGGGTGATCCGATATTCATAATTTTTCCGATTTATTGGAATCGTTAATTTGTATGATCTGATTGAAAAATGTAAATGCGCTCCTTGCGGCAAAATGCACTCCTTGTAGGCGGCTCTGATGCAGTCGCCTCTCTCTGGCTCAATGTCCCGCCGGCAGCATTATTGATTGGCTATACATCACGGGTACAAAAAGCCAATCGGTCTGCAGTGTTTTGGCTCGACACTAGTATAAATGGACACGTCCATTTATAGTATAAATGGACGTGTCGAGCCAAAACACTGCAGACCGATTGGCTTTTGTCGCGTTATTTTGGCTGCGCGGCCAATCGCCAAACGTAGTGAATGGGCGTGTCGAGACAAACACTGCAGACTGATTGGCGACCTCTTTCCCACGTGTCTCCCACAAATACGGAGTACAGATTGGCTATTTTGTTCCCGTGATGCATGTACGTAGTGATGTATAGCCAATCCAACAATGCAAATCCAAAAATGTCATTTAATCGGCAATCAGATCATACAAAATAACGATTCCAATAATCAGAAAAATGATGAATATCGGATCCAATTATCGGCCGATTATCGACCCCTAATTACTAATAATCGGTATCGGCCCAGAAAAAACCATATCGGTCGACCCCTAATACGTATATATATATAACAATGAAGCTATTTAATTACTGCATGTATTTTCAATTGCATCAAATATCTACAAATATCAAGTCTTTATTTGGTTAGATAAAAGTACAACTTCATGTACAAACTCTGGGCCTAAACAGGTGCTACCATAACTTTTGGTGCATGCATTACCAACCTTGTCTCTTTGTAACCAGAAGCCTTTGAACAGATTTGACCGACTAACGCACACCTCCTGTTCGCAGGGTTTCACAGACGATCAGCTGATGTTGGTGGAAGAGAACGCCATCATGGTGGAGGAGCGCGAGCGGGAGATCAGACAGATAGTCCAGTCCATCTCGGACCTCAACGAGATTTTTAGAGACTTGGCCGGAATGGTGGTGGAACAGGTGTGGGAACTACCTTCATGTAATAACCATGATAGTGATAAGATATCATTATATTATTATTATTATTATTATTATAACAATATGTCCTATTCCACTACAAGGGCACCGTGCTGGACAGAATTGACTTCAACGTGGAGCAGGCGTGTGTAAAAACAGAGGACGGATTAAAACAGTTACAAAAGGTAAATACGATGTTGAACGTGAAGAAATCTTGATAAGAATTACAATTATTAGTCCGTTTATCCTTCCATTGGGTGGAGCGGTTAACCTTGAATTGATTGTATTTAGTACCTATGGATTAGGTATCAAGAAACCTGCCAGGTAAATAAATGTAAGTCAATTTAATTAATATTTCATTGTCTTCTCCCTTTACTTTTCTTTACAGGCGGAACAATATCAGAAGAAGAACCGAAAGATGCTGGTCATTTTGATCCTCTCCGTCATAGTCATCATTCTAATATTTATTCTTTTCGGAACCAAGTTTTAACCGGAGCATTCCTCCTGCGTTGGCTTTCTATGTGAGTGTTTGGTGTGCATCCGTATGTGTGTGTGTGTGTGTGTGAACCTGGTTCAGTGTTTGTTGCCTGGTTACACTGCCTATATTGCCCACCAGAAACCGTCACGACAAGAGATTCCTCAAGACTTTCTTTTGCTTTCCTTTTCCTTTTTCTTCAAAATCAATCCTCTTTTGAAGGCATTTCAGCGTAGACTTTGGCGACAGAATAGTGTCGTGAGCGCTGTCTCGATGGACACATACTACAACACAGATCACAGAGGATGAGCCCTGGACTGGTCATGAGCCCGACACCGTCAGAGTACTTGTGTCTTAATAACACGATGAAGAATCTCCTCATTTATTCACTACAGTGGACAACCAACGGTATAACGTATTTGTAGTGTGTGTGTGAAAGGGTGAAACGATATTTGAATGACAAATCATGAACGTCCTACGGTTTGTTTGTATGCTTTCACTCCATGCTATGTAATATTCTCGTCAGTTTGTCATTTTCGTTTGTTTTGGACTACACATTCAAAAGCAGTATATTTTAAATCAAAGACCTCATAAAAATGCTCATTGGACAGGAATCGAAACTTTTTCATGCTACTTCTTGATTCAAATAGATTGTTTCTGCGCCTTTCGTGTTCCCTACCAGTTGCTACCCTTTTAACTTTTTTGCAGTTTGCACATATGAGGCTGGTCGGGGGGGGGGGTTGTGATCTGGATGTACTACTGCTGTCTCCTGTATGATAAAAAAATATATATATTTATTTTTAATGACTTCATGTTATTCAGAGTTCCCAGTGCTTTGGATAACTGTACTGTACATTGAGTGAAATGTCTCTGTAGTCCACACATTGACACGTTGAGGCATTCCGATATTGACAATGCCATTGGGAGAAATCTGCTGCGTTGGCATTAACATATGATTTACAATCCAGTGTGTGTTGGGAAGAGAGTTCGACATGTTTGCTCATGTGTTCTGTCAACACTAAGTGAAATAAATGAAAAGGTTTATTTGACATCTGTGCTCAGTTGTACAGTGTATGGTTTGTTAAATCGGTGTCGTTGATGTGCATTTCTGTGGATAAACCACTTTTCCAGTGGTAGACATCATTTTGATTTGTCTTTAGTCGCTTGAGATAAAAGCTTCTGCTAAACTCTCGAAATATAATGATGTATATATTATATAAGATGGAATCAAAACAATCATCAGTACTGTAATTACAAATGCCTTGTGGAAAGATGCATCCATCAGTTAAAACTGATGGATGAAAATACAGTAATATAGGTTATCGTAGCTGTTATTTAGCTGTTATTTACATAACAGCCCATTGTTACAATTCATTCCAATGATATCATAGCCAGGGGTCTGCTCACCTCACCCACAGCAGTTTTGTCAACATCAACAGATTGCTCCCCCCAATTAACCACCAGGCTCTCCATCCTGGTGCCTGCTGATGTACAGTGATTCTGTTCACCAAGGGAAAGCCTGTTTGTTCCGCTGGAGAGTTTCGAAGAAAGGGACGCAAAACCCTCCACCCGCCCATCAGCCCCTGCACTACAATTCATCCAACAAAACCACAGATCCCTATCTGCATTCACAGACTGCTCGCCTGCAGGTCCCTAGATTAGATGGGTGAGACTGTGATACAAAGTCTTTCAAATGATCCATGTACGTACTGTCCTGTCAGATGGGAGCGTTTAATGGCAGGGGGCTCTACACTTTGAAAAGAAGAATGTTTACAAGGTTCACAACATGTTCCGTCATCTCCTGGTCATGCTGCTCTTCAATGGTTTAAAATGTTATTGATTTGGATTTTAAAGAAAAATCACATCACCCTTACTGTTCCTAATGCCAAATGTTATTTTTCTTGCGCACTGTGGAAAATATATGCTTTTGTTGCTGAATGAAATTGTATGCCTACATGTTATTGTATGCAATGAAACCTCTGTCACCTGTAACAATTGGCTTCCTACAGCAATTTACAACATTCTAGCAGTAAAAAAAATATATAAGGCAAAAAATAAAAAGTACAAGAGTACAAAAGTACAAAAAAGTAGAGTAGCAAGATTCCTTTTTGCAACTGTGTCAAACACTTATTTGACAAAGTGTAATACTTGACACAAATGCAGAATTATACTTAATACAAATGCATTTCTTATAAACACTGACGCAGATTATTCTGTCTCATAATACAACCAAGCAGCATTTGTACATGTAGAGAATGACATAATGTCAGAACAGTAATGGTTTCACAACAGTTTTTTTATTTTCTCCTGGTCTACTTGGCCCCTGGTGGGAGGAGGCTGGTGTCACTGCGATGGGGGAGTGGATGTGAGCCATGCCAGAGCACAGGGTGTGTGTGTGTGTGTGTGTGTGTGTGTGTGTGTGTGTGTGTGTGTGTGTGTGTGTGTGATAAAGACCACTGTCTCTTTTAAAAGTTCATTCATTTGGTCATCAGCAGAACAGCAAGGACACCTACCTGGGGAAAGCCAACCAACTGCTTCCATAATGTATGTAAACTTTTATTTGTTTAAATGTTATTGATCAAGAATACAACAGATCAGCAGGGAACTAATGATTTACTGCATATTGGTAGACAAGATAGAATCAAAAGTGTTATTTTGATCATCTTACAGTTCTAAAAGTTCAAAACTTTAAGAAGGTAATATACAGTAGGATAATTATTTGCCAATCTTTTTTTAAATCAATATAGACTACATTCAAGTAGTGTACCAGATGATTAACGTTATTACATCTATTTATACAGCAATGTTCCACCTCCTGATTTCACTGACATTTCTGTATCAATGTTTAACGTTGAGCAGTTAAATGACTCATTAACATGTGGTTTGTGTTCTAGAAATAAGTGGTGGAACAAAACCCAATGATGGCATACTGGACTGAGAGTCAAGGGCAACCACCTGTTTACGCCAAATATTGTACATTACCTGGACCAAACTGTACACACATGTAAGTCTGGTTGTGTTATGCATTTAAAAACTCTTTTTTATCATTCATTGTATGATCTATGAACTATGATGAACTATGATTTTATTATTGTGATCCATTTCTAGTAATCAAATGATTTGCAAATGAAACATTTAAACAAGCAGCTGAATTAATAACATGTAAATACATCTGAAATCCTACCTTGAAATATAAAAAAGTTTAGAATTTTTCTTTTTTTGCATAAAAAGAAATGCTGTTCCGGCAAAATGTAAAATTTCAATTGCTCATATTGTGAATTATACTCCTGCTCTTTCACTGATTAGGTACCATGACAGACATAAGGACACATATCTCCCTTCACCTCTTCGTGTCCAGCAAGAGGCCAGCTGCTGGACTGTACCAGGATCGAGGACAGGAGGGGTCCTGCACGATTACCCTAACTGGACCAACCAAGACCTGGCAGCCCCCGCCGCCTCCCAATTCCCTTTCGGTCTCGACAACCCAAACAAAGATCATCCTCAGTCTCAAGAAATGAGAGGAAGAGAACGGATCGGAGATAGAAGATTCAGAGTGGGACCAGAGAGAGAATATGAGTATGGGACTTCAAACGAAGGATGGCAGAGGAGGTGGGAGCCCAGCAGTAGTAGTAGTAGTCGTAGTCCGAGTGAAAGCAGCTACCGGGAGTTGCAGGCATGGGCAGCTCGTTACAGCCATTCCCTCCCGAGAAGGAGACGTATGGATGCTGAGATGAAGGGTGCCTTCCACGAAGCCCCCGAGAGCAGTAGGACCCTGGGGAGGGTCAACAGGAATGCACCAGACTCTAACATGGCAGCATTGCAGAGAACAGGATCGTTAAATGCCCGGGGACCGTGGGATGTGGGAGGCCAACAGAAGACAATGACATACAAAACACTACCTGTATGTCCTCCTGAAACCACCATGGAACAGAACTACCACCAAAGAATGAGGTTTAGCCATCCCCCGGGCTATATATGCCCGCCTGCATATGATGGCCAACATAACAGCTCACCTGTTATGCAGGGCTACAACACAGACCAGCACGGAATCAGAAAATCATTCAATTCAAAGTCAACTCAACCCAATCAAAATATAGACTTTCAAGAGAAGAGAAGAGAAATAAAGGAGATGGTCACAGAAGAGGTTCAGAAAGAAAGATCCGCCTTGGATTCTAATGTTTATGAGCATCGAATCCAAGCAACTAATATTTTATGGAAGAATCAACCCGTGTATTCACAGCCCAGCCATATTCAACCTGACAGTCACTCATCTCCACCAGAGGTCCAGGATTCCAAGTCATCAGATGGTCTCTATTCAAATGTAATTGAAGGACGGAAATTTAAATTAAACAAGAGGGCAACAATATTTTGTCTGGTCTCGCGAATAGGTGGAACTACACCCGAGACGTTGAGAGAGAATGTAGAGACAAACAGCAAAAGATCTGAACCGGCAAGGATTACTAAAGGTGTCAGGGATGACAATGACATCAACAGAATGACAAAACTTGCAGATGAGGTGGACTTTAGGGTAGAAGAACAGTCAAGGACCCCAGTCAATCAAACTAGTCCTAGAAAGGATGGAGATTTCCAATCAACCGCAGAAAAAGATGATGGTGATGTAAATCCTGTAGTTAGACCACAGGCAGGGCAGTCATTACCAGTCAGATATCCGCTATGGAGGGAGCCTGGATACACAGCCAGGATGGAGATGAATAGTTCACCCTCATGTAGAGGTGGGGTTAGCAACAGTACAACAGTGAAGTGTACAGAGATGTGTGGTCAACCCCTTGACATCGAGGTTCGGCGATTTGAGATCAGGGAAGATGAAAAACCAGAGAGCTGCGGGGGTCAACTGGTAATCGATACTACCAGTGTCCTAGTCCGAATGGAGTTGATTCCCTCTCCAAAGAAGGAGCATGTTAATTATTTATTCCACCCCCCATACAATCCTCCTCGTGTAGACGCCGGCGATGTAGTGGAGTCTATCCAAAGCCAGGTAAATCCTTTTTCAGTGGAAGATGAACCTGAGTCTCAACCTGAACTAGAGGAAGGCGAACCAAATAGAGCCCACAAATGAAGATACCTTGAAGGCAGAGGAACTGCAGTCTGATGAAGCAAGTGTACCTCCTCTCCCCTGCCTGCTTCAGATTTCCTCTCCTGAAAAAGAGACGTTAAAGGCACGTGCCGAAAGGATCCTGGGAATTCCTTTCCTTGACAGCGATGAGCAGGCGTGCGAGGAGGCAATGACCGATCACGACCTGTGCAGTCAGAATCTAAATAATGAATGTGAAACATCCCCGCCAGGTGACAACATGGCTGATGTTTTGTGCCTTGCTGAAGGAACACAAGAGGAGATGGTGCTACAATTATCAGGCGACCAGGCAAATGACAGTGTTTGTGTGCAAGATAAAAATATCACCAAATATCTATTAGACACAGAACAAAATGAGGTTTCTGAAATACTTTGGGAAGGAAATCCACCATTAGCCAGCAACTGCCCTGATGCATCAGAGGAGGCCATAGAAGATTGTGAAGATGTAAAATCGTTGGAAGAGCGTGTGTTACACAAACAAGTATTCGAATCAGACATTCAAGACGAGAGCACCCATGAAAACAATCTAACCAATGAAAATAATGAACCTCCATCTGACCCATCCTCTTTACAACCAGAGTCAGCTTCTGATTCGCCAAATCAGTCGACAACGTCATTATCACCATGTCCCACCCGGCGTACTTCTCTTTCCTGTGAGTCAACCATGGAAGCCGTTCATCCTTCAGTAATCAGGACTGATTCTTCAGAAAGTCCAGAACCCTCAACCCTCACTCATCAGGAACCTTGCTCATCGACATCCCCCGACATCCCTCTTCCAGTCTGTGAATACACTCTGTTTCCATTGTCCAGCTCGTCCTCGGCTGAACTCCCTATCCTGAACCTCCAGTGTTTCGATGTACCAGTTATCACCAGTTGTCATAAGGACAATTCAACAGCCGTTCCTGAGGTATGTGAAGAAGAAAAGAATGATTTGGATGACAGTATGCAGCTTACAAATGATGAAGTCACTGATGATGTTAACGAGTGCCACTTGGAAGACGATACAGATCCACTGCTGGCAGTGAAATGTGACGAGAATGCAGATTGCCAAAAGGACCCTATCGTCACTCTGGTGCAGCCGGCAAGAGAAAGTAACGAGGAGCTTACCGAGCTTGAGGAACAGATTGCCAGATCTGAAGATAATACCATTGACATTGAATCACAGAAAGAGGTCAACGGTTTGGAGGAAGACAACATCTTAAGTGAGCCCCTCCTTGAATCGTGCAGTCAAGCACAGCGCCATGGAGAAACGGATGGAAACGGAGAGGATGCATGCCCTCAATCAGTTGTCATTCAGTGTCTTGACCCATCAACAGACGTAAAACACACTGTTGACTTCCAATTGTCTCCTGCCCTTTCTGACATCATGCCCTCTCTGGACAACTCCACATCTTTGTCAGATGTTTCTGACTCTAACAGTGAGCCAGATCTTCAAACTGACTTGGCTTCACACTGTTTTGCAGAAAGCCTAGCCATTCGGCACCCTGAACCCCTGGAATCTGACAACTCAGAAACCGCCCCCCCTGCCTATTTGGAATCTCACACGACACCGTTAATATTTCCATCCCCTGCACGTTTGGGTTCACCTCCAGGATCCCCGCCTCCTCAAGAAGAAGAGGACACTGTTCCACCGGAGCTACCAAGTTCCATTAGAGACACTGAAGAGTCCCAGTATCCCAGGTCCCTGTGGGACGCAGTGAACCGCATCAGAAAACACACAGCACCTGACTCGGAGACTGAAGATGAAGAGGTGAGCGAGATGTGGGATCAACAGAATGCAGGAGAAGACTTGGTTTCTATAGATATAGTGCAGCCAGAGGTGGATATGATACCCCAAGACACTGTGTATTCGAACAGTGAGGGAATTGTGAAAGCAACCATGTCTTCTGCTGATAGCAGTGATACGGAAGAAGAGTTCGTAATACCGGAGGATCTGGAGGAGGAAGGAGTTGAGGATGCGACAATAGGACTGACGCAACAGGATGAACATCATGAGATGGGTCTTCAGGATGTAGAGAGATTGTCCTGCAGCAGGACATCCAGCCACGGTTTTGAGGAAACTGCTGTAAACGGTGTTGAGGAGAAGTACATTGACATGAACAACTCAGATCTTGTGATGGAGCAGGAGACAAATAGCAATGAGCTCATTGTGGATGAGGAAGAGAAAAATAAATGCTCTGACCAAGTTGAAGACAGTTCAGTTGAGGGTGACAATTTAGTTAAGGACAACAGTTTAGTTAAGGACGACAATTTAGTTGAGGCCAACAGTTTCGTTGGAGACGATAATTTTCTTGAGGGCGACAATTTAGTTGAGGACAACAGTTTCGTTGGAGAAGACAATTTAGTTGAGAGGGACAATTTAGTTGAGGGCGACAGTTTAGTTGAGAATGACAGTTTAGTTAAGGACACTTTAGTTGAGAACTACAGTTTTGTTGGAGACAATTTATTTGAGGGCGACAATTTAGTTGAGGACGACAATTTAGTTGAGGCCAACAGTTTCGTTGGAGACGACAATTTAGTTGAGAGGGACAATTTAGTTGAGGGCGACAGCTTTGTTGGAGGCGGACAATTTAGTTGAGAGGGACAATTTAGTTGAGGCCAACAGTTTCGTTGGAGACAATTTAGTTGAGAGGGACAATTTTCTTGAGGGCGACAATTTAAGTGAGGACGACAATTTAGTTGAGGCAAACAGTTTTCGTTGGAGACAACAATTTAGTTGAGAGGGACAGCTTTGTTGGAGACGACAGTTTAGTTGAGAATGACAGTTTAGACAAAGCTGACAGTTTGGTTCAACATTGACAAGGACGGTGGAGATGCGACGGACACAAACCGCTGTGAAGGACAATTATTGTCAACAGTAATGCTTGCTGATGGGGATAGGAACTAAACAAATCTGTTTCATTAAAATTGTATTACTACAGTGAATGGTGCCTAACTTTTAATTCATTCAAAGTGTTTTAATTTGGAGGAGGATACAGAAGGTGGAAGTGGCAGGTGGATAAAATGCCACCTCACTATTGTTCCAATTCTGGTCATGTTTTTTTGGAAATCCTGATTGTTTGTTGTGATCTGTTAAAACTGCTGTTTTTAAATGTGTGCTTTGCGTACATCATTGTTTTTCAAGTTCAAGTTCAAGTATTTTTATTGTAACTTCACAGTTACACGTGTGTATACACGTGTGTTTTTCCTTTATTCATTGTTTTGAAATTGTGTGTAAAATCATAATAGATGCTTGGTTTATGTTTTAACATTGAATGTGTGTTGAATATGTCAGAAATAAATCCTCAAATGCCAAAGTTTCGATTATTTTTTCCTTACAAAAAAAGTAGAAGCCATGTTAATGTTGATGTGGTACAAATTTATTTCGATTGCGGTAACAAAATGTATAAAAATCTGGAGCATATTCACATGTTTCAAGAGGCAGACATTGTACATATAAATACCAGTTCTACTGAAATTGTACAGCAAGAGGACGCAAAAAGGTTGTATTACGCTCAGACAAAATCTGCGTCCGAATAGAATCATTTGCAATACAGTTACAGTGTCTACAAACATGTCACAATGTCTCCATGATTATTGTCAACAGTGGAATAACTGGGAATTATATTTGATGTGACATTAGACAATGGGTTTTGGCAATTACATATTTTTGTTTTCAATTTCATTCAATTTCATTTTTCATTGGGACTTGGGTATTACTTCTATGCTATGATGTAAACGTGTGACTCTGGCCACCTCTATAGCCAGTTTGACTTTAAGATACCTCAGGAAGACATCCGTCGAGGTGAACATCAAAGTTCATCGTGGTGCAGTTTCAGAGCATGGTCACATAGATCTGTAAGAAACATTAGTATTAGTAGAATGTCTTCAAAACATATAAGAATACGTTTAGTATAGATGTATGATGTGTTAGAGTGTGTGGTGGGGGTCTGTGTGTGTGTGTGTGTGTGTGTGTGTGTGTGTGTGTGTGTGTGTGTGTGGTGTGTGTGACAAAGGGAGACCACATACGAACCCGTTCTCTTGCTGCAAAGCTTGTCTTTGACGTTGTCCGTCTCGTGAGAGAAGAATTCGATGAGTTCGTCTTCGTTCTGTTCGGCTATGGTCTCACACTGACCAGGAACAAAGAAAACACACCACGTTACACAAGGAGCCAACTTTGATGACATCATAGACACAATCATGTGCTCAACACCTGGATGCATACCCTGGGATGAATAAGTAGATGAAAAAGTAGATGTAGATGTAAGTAGATTCAAAAATACACTGACCCTGCCAACAAACCATGAACTCTGTTTTTGGATGACAGGACATGGCAAAATATAACCCCATTAGATGAAAAGCAGGCCTATATACACTCACCGCATACTTTAGACTGGATGTGACTGTAGAGTCCAGTTTGGCCTCCGAGAGGTCCATGGCTTCGCCGTTTCTCGACACGACCCTAACATAGGTCTTCCTGCTGGAGCTGGGCTCCATGCGCTCGCCATAGTCCTTCATCCGCTCACACACGTTCTCCATCAACTCCAAGAGGTTCCCCTCTGAGCGGGCCAGAGGAATCTGTTGGGAAGAAGTAAGATAAATATCAACATGAGAATAAATCAGTGTAAAACTTTCATTCAGAATTAGCATAAAGCGTGTGGAGGCTAGCCATCTTTGTCAATATACATGTTAGACATTCATATTCATGATATTTGGCGCAAAACCTTGAACCTAGATGTAGTATGAACTGTTTCTAACTATTACATACTGTCTACATTACATGCCCTACTCTGAAGGAAACTAAGATTGCCTTTGGGTTCAACACCTATAATAGTATTACATTCACCATGAGGCGGTTTGAGGCTTTGCAGAAGAGCTCCTGGTTAACTGTGCAGCCTTACCTCTCGAATGGACTGGCTGCCATCAGGGTTGATCCTGAACGATCCCGTCTGGGTGGTTTTCTTGGGGTCTACCTGGGAGATGGCCCACTCCATCTCATCGACGAGGGCCCGGCACGCTGCGAATAACAACACAGGAGAAGGTCAAACGTGACCCAGAACAACCCAGGAAGGTCTCTGCAGCGCGTTGTTGAGCATCACTATCCACCACCCACCTCCACATCTGATGTCCTGACCCTGACGAGCCGCCTGGGTGAGGCTGCTGCTGCCCAGGAGCCCCAGCAGCAGCAGCAGGCACGTCCTAGCGAGGAGCCACGCCACCGAGCGGCCGCTCCGCATCTTAGTGCATTTGAATCTGGGAGCTGGGGAAATCATTATCATTATTATTATTATTATTATCATTATCATTATTAAGTATAAGGGAATCACCTTGCTATCTAGTCCCACATGAATCTAGATTGTCATCAGTGGACACAGGATGGGAGGCACTTCAGGGATACTCTTTAGAAATATATATGTCACATAATATGTAATACATGTCCGCATGAGAGATGATGATACAAAAACAAACATGCAAACAATAGAAAGAAGGTCACTTACGAATTTTTTAGCAGTTTGTCAGAAAATAAACAACTAGAAACGTATTCCACGCTCTCTCATCACATTCGGCGAAATGTGGTGACGTAGGCAGCGGAGCAGCGGAGAGAACGCTGCCAGAAACCACCTGGGAGCCGTCGCAGCGCCCCCGTGTGGCCAGGATGTGTTCCCAGAAACAGGGTTAAATAAGAAAACAATGCGTCTTTATTTCCCCAATTAGAATGTCATAATGTCACAAATGTACGACATATTTAAAGTAAATGATGCTGGTGCCAAGTTGGACTATATTGCTGAATTAATTGTTTTTATTCGAAGTTTGGCTCAAGTGGTATCCAGAATCAAAACCAACCCAAAGACTTGACGTTGAGCACTGTGTTGGGGTAATGATGCCAGGAGATGCAATGAAAGAGTGATGCTGTACAAATATTTGGTTTTTATTTGGGATGTCTTTTCATTTGTATTGCTGGTTTTCTGCACATTTCAGTCAACTATACAAAGGCAAACACATATTGTAAGTATCTGTAAATCCATAAAGAAAATTCATAAATTATAATTATAATAATAATAATAATCTCGAGCCATGGTGGACATATGGGCTGTTGTTGTATTCTTGTATTGCATTATTTTATAATAAATAAATAATGGACATCAGATGAAAATTATTATTCAGAAGAGAATTTTTTTTTACAACTAATTCCTTCATATTTTCTACTGACCTTAGGCACATAATTTAAATCGTATGCAAAACAGTGATTTAAAACACACATTTAAGTTTGTTATATAGACTTGAACATTTCTAATAACAGTTTGTTGGGCTGTTACATATTTTTAATCCAATTCATTGTCAAATTGGCTAACTTCATTAAAGGTACTATAAGTAAGTTTCTGATTGTTATTGTCTCAGCCCACGGAGCTCAGAATGCACTGATTCTGACTTATAGTACCTTTAAATAATGCCTCTGCTAACCTGCATTTCTAAAATGCCATAAACTTCATCCAAAAGAACAGCAGGGGCAGACAAATCATAGTACATGTACATTATTGTTGTGAATGGAGATTAACTTGTTTGTATGTAAATATAAAATTTAAATGTATGTAATGTATTTCCATAATTTTTTTTCATTCGTTTTCTGAAAATAAACGCCCACAATTATCATTTACTGTAAAAATAAACAAAACAGAAAATGTAACAATACAAAAGGAATTCATACAAAATTAAATGGAAATGTATTAGAAAATAATAATCAAATGTAAAGGTATTTGCTAATCCCAATTGACTCCAAACTTGGAAAGGCTTGGTTTGATAAAAATACAATTAAAATAACTTTTATAAATAAGTAAATAGCAAAAAATTGCATATGAAATAACAATTTGCCAAACAAAATGTACAATGTTGGGTAAGATGACAAATCAAATATAGCTTGTGCATGTGAAATTATATTTTAAAGTAAAATTTGTGTTTCTTGGAATAAAATGAATCATGAATGCCCCCCCACCCCCCCAAAAGAAATGTGGTCACTACTCAAGGAATAAGGGAAATTAGTAGACAAGACCACACTAAACACTTTCCAAACATTTTGATTGTGATTAGTTATTTTGGATGTTATTGATTTGTCACATGATGCAGATTGATTTCCAAGCATAATGCTGTCTGTCCATTGTGCCATTTAGTGACCGTTTACTCAAAACCAGCAGGTTGGAACGCTGCTGCAGTTTCCATTCACAATGTAGAGAGGCCCCAGGCTTGTTGAGAGATGCCCATATTTGGATATTCATAAAAACATGGCTTTGGTGTAAAGTGAATAATACGCACAATCACAATATGTAAAGCACAATGGGACAATATGACATGACATGAAAATGACACACATGGTCCGACCCTTCTGATCCACTATGCTCTGCGGGACTCTTTTCCCTGAAGCATGATCTGGCTCAATGGATGGCGCTTTTGTTTCACAGCTGCAGAGAGCCGAGTTTGATTCCCAGCTGGTGCCCTGCATGAGGGTTACCTGTAGATATACCTCCCGTGTCCCACAAGGGTTAGGCTGATTGGAGACCCAAAAATTGCACATAGGACCACAGTGGACTGGCGATCTTCAAGCCTAGTAGCCCATAGTCAACTGGGATAGGCTCCAGCAGGACCAAGTGGGTAACTGTGTGAAGTGACCGGATGGATGGGAACCCGTAAGGCACATTCTTACTTTAAAAAGGTCTTGTAGTAAACTGCTTGGCATGGAATTGTTCCAAAACCATCTCTCACTTGCTCTCTACTCTCTCTCACTTACACCCATAAGTAGTAGCTGGTGAAAGGCACAAATATATTGGCCAAGCAGCAGGTGGTGCTGCAGAGAGCATCGACATCCGTGCTCAAAATGTAGCATTTTGCTGTGGTTGTAGTCTCCCTATTGTTCAGACACGGAATGAGCATCCATATCGTTCAACAGGTAGAGGTCAGTGTGGCCTGACAATCCCAGCCGAACCTAGAAGAAAAGAAAAAGGAGTTAATAACTGTGTGTAGTTCATGTAGGGTAAACCCTCTAGTATTGCTAATCAGCCATTTATCAAATCATGCAAATTAAGCTTTGCCGACACCTACAAGGAACACATAAGAGGGAAGTGGTTCTGTGTAGGCTCCAAAATGGCTTCACCCATCTCCAGGCCAATATTGCAATCACTTGAGGATGAATCAACATGGCAGCCAGCCTACATGCCCTACACAGGTCCAGCCCAGCCCTGTCTCGCATAGCAGGGGCATCTTTGTGTCCATTTCTTTTAGGACAAGATGGGATTGTCCATAGTAAGGCTGATTATGGTAATTGGCTTAAAATAAATGAGTTAAGTACAAAAGATGATTTGCGTTTGTAATTTATTGGATTGGAGTTTGAGCAGACTGATTCTTAGTTATAATCAAATGGTTAATGCAATTACAAAAAGGCAAGGCACTGGGGATGCTCACCTGATGAAAATGTCCAAAGTATAAACCAAAACATAAGATTGCTTTTGTTCAAGTTAACCTTAGTCAGTATACAACTTAAAACGGGGTATATAACAGTAAAAGGATAATCCTGTAGTTTTTTGGGTTTGTTTTTTTAAGTTTATAATTTTTCTTGGATCTTTGATTATTAAAGTATCTTACTTACTGCAGAGACATCCTTTTCAGAAGAATTTGCCAGCTTGCAATGTAAGTAAATACAAGTGGTGAGTTTGATTCAGTATTAGCCATGCTACCTTGACCAATCAAAAGGAACCCAAGTGAACATACTAGCATGGTACTGACACTTAAATATGAAAACATGGAACTCTTTTTGCCAAAGGTATACCAAGACACAAGACACCACGAATCTCCATATATATATATATATCTCCAGTTTGTTTATTCATATTGATACATGGTGTATGGAAGCAAGTATTAAAGGACAGACAAACGTGTTTAGTTTCTTAGACAGCAATAATGAATGCAGGGCTACAGGTCACTACATTGGTGTACAGAATGTGCGCTATTGAAACAAGTAAAAAGAGTCACTAAAAAATCTAGTTCTCCTTACTTCACAGAAAGGCACTCATGACAGCAGTTCAACTTTTAACAAAAAAAAATGACAAAACAACATTAAAAGAATGCGTTGCGTTGCTTCATAGTTAAAATCAATAGTAAAATCCATTTAACTGCAGCAAAACGATGTACTACCGACAATCTTTGATCACAAAAAACATCTGCAAATAAAGACTGTCCTTCGCAAATAATGGTGGATATGGTGGAAAAAAGAAAGAAGAGAAACAGCGAAGAGCTAGGTACCAGACTTGACGGTCATGAACTGTGCCCAGCGCTCAGATGGGAATGCATGACAAAGGAAAACATCGATGAAAGATTGTGTCATGCATCACATAAGGACACTCGATCTGTCATTGTTCTGCCATCTGACAGATCAGACATATTTGCTGATTATTTTCCAAGAGGTTGACAGAATTCACCATTTTATAAAACTGATCTAGACATCATTTTAAGAGTATTGTTCAAATAGTTTTCATTTGAATTCTGCTACCCTGAGTTTGAGTTGAGTATAGCATTGTTTTTCTCCAAACCTTATATTAGCTGCAGGTTAACAGATACAAAGAGACCGCATATGATAGCATGGTGATTTGTAGACACCATGAGGATTTATGTGTGCCTAAGAATAGACAACGCTAACTTTAACGTGAGCAGGAGCACCGTGACACACACCCCACCGACACGCATGTCCTTTGGTGAGTGAGGAAACTCTGCGCTGAAAGGCTGTGAGGAAACAGGTCAACATGCACATACACACGCTGCTGATGTGATTACTGGTGCCCTGACCAGAAGGGGAACACCACATTTTATCAAAACATCAGGATTAGTAGTATTTTTGTGCAGGACATACAAGTCCTTAATTTGAATACTTGCCAAGAAGTGTCTCAAGATGGCTAATGCCAATACCAACACTGCAGCATCTATTGAGGTCAAATACAGAATGTCTCTAGCTATGACATTCTGCATATAGCTAGCTCAATCTACAATTTAGTGGCAACTAGCAGAACAGACTTGGCAAAATATATTTTATATAATATTCATAAGCATGCTTTCATTAGTGTATAATCCCATGGAAATAAGAATCGTTACGTTTGTTACCTTAGAATGGGCCCTTTATATCTACATAGCATTCCATGGAGGTTGCCATGTTTCTACAGAAGCCCAGAACGGAAAAAATGGCTCGAGAGTTTTTAATTTACCATCTTACTATGACCTTTTACAGACTAAATGACTCAATACAATATATAAATCTATCAAGGAACCTCATCAGTTGACACTTGACAAGAGGGGGTGAGGTATTCAGTAGGTGGCAATCTGCACCCTCACCACTAGATGCCACTAAATCCTACAAACTGCACCTTTGAAAAAAGAGGTTTAAGTGGGGGACAGTGTAATTCACATGTAACTTGGACTTGTCTTCTTGGATGGACATAAAACAGACGTAGATGATATACATTGGTACTATGATCCATGGCATCTGAAGTCTGTACATCAAAAAAGGTTCAATCCGACCAAGGGCACTATATTATCACTCGACACAATTTAAAAATAAAAAAACGTTTAATTACGGAAAAATAGAAATATAAGATGAAACCAGATGTGTTCACAGTAGTTCTTTCCTGTTAATACTGATTTGATATAATAATACTGAAAATACAGAATGCTCTGCATGTTTACCATTTAGTCAAATTAATTGTTTAGTCACCTTAATCACATATACACAGTATGTCTCTTGTGAGTCAACTTTGTGCAAGGCTCAATCCCATTCCAGAAAAAGAAGGAATGCTGGTGGGCACAGAGTGTTCTTTTGGACCCACATCTAAGTATCATACTCGGGCCGCTCCTCTATGAATACAGCAGGATTAGTGCTTACCCTGCTGCCAAAGTCCAGACAGGAAACTCCCAGGGCAATTAGACAGAGCCACCCCTAAACAAAGGGAGCACGGGAGCAGGCGTTAGGCATTAGAAAAACATTTTGTTGTTATTTACAATGTGTTGTTGCTCTGCAAGCGTCCATCATTACAGCTTATGTTCGCAACTAATTATAGGGTGCAGAATCTTCTAAAGCTCATGTGAAACGTCAAACCCGTGAGTGTAGCGCCAATTTGGGTTTATTTTAACCCAAATCTCCTTTTTATTGTACAAAAGATCCTCGTCCAAACGCAAAACTAAATCTGCTCATGCTTTCATAATTGCTGGGTTCTGAATGTCTTTAAATATAAAACTTGGGAGTCCACATGACTCAAGAATCGTGTTTCAAAATAAAAGCACTGAGAATGTGCTCTGAGCGATGCACGTGCCATGAATTTTTAGGGAGACCAGGGACTGAAGCCTAGGACCACAGCATCATGCGTTCACACTTCACAGTACAAGGGCCCACCGGCAGCAGCAGCAGCGACCACCTACCAGGTAGCAGACGAAGCAGAGGTAGGCTATGGAGACCAGGGCCGCCAGCACGTAGAGCGTCACGCTGGCCAGGCCCGTCACGTACACGATCACGAAGTACATGTTGATGGCACACACCATGAGGATGATGAGGCTGCCGGCAATCTTCCACGCCCTGGAGACCCCAGAAGCAAGCAGATCAGGGACGTCAGTCAATGTCAACACTCTGAGCCGTCCCAGTCAAAGATGTGTGGTCATAAAATGAAGATAGGAAATACACTTACAATCCATTGACAAAGTCATTCATGATGGATGCTAGACTGGTGAAGGTCAAGATTGGGATCAACGCAAATGGTAACTGTTGAGAAAAAAGACAATAAGGTGCATTAGCTGCAAGAAAATGTATGTTAAAATGACATTAGCCAAAAAGAAAAAGATTAAAGCAATGTGCATTGAGGCTACAATTCTTAAAATTACTTATATATATTACCCTGGAAATCCAGAGTTCTCGCGAGAGCACAATTAGAATTTGCTCAGCGAGTACTCTGGTAACGAGTAACATGCTCATTAGCTATGCCCAGTGTTTCGAGCATCAACCAATCATATCGGTGTATCTGATATAGGCGGGCCAGAGGCGGGCTAAACAGATGACGTCAGCGCTGCGACGGAATCAGTCAGTAAACATTGCAAGATGGCTATCGAAAATGTTGACTGAGTATCTGTACAAACTAGGGATGCACCGATACCACTTTTTTTTACTTAATAAAACCATTACAGTTCTAATGACTTTGAAAACATGTTTATTTTTTGTTGGGGGGGTCTGGGGGGGGGATGGGGGGTGGGGGGGGGGGGGTTTTTGCGCTCTGATGGGGGGGGGTGCTGTTAATTTGCGGTTCTGATGGGGGGGGGGGTGCTTCATGCCTACATGCTCGGTACCATGCGCAGTTGCTATTAAACATCCATAAACGACAACTCGGTTGCATCTCTTTATTTCAATATTCCTTGGCTAAGAATATTACAAGGTTAACGTTGCGTTGCCAAAGTGGTATCTTCGTGGTATTTCCATTAGGCTACATTTACGTCTCTCTGTCAAACTATTCTCCAAAACAAACTCGTTTCCGTCTCTCTGGATACGTCACCCCGTGTATTCTTCTGATTGGTCGTAGTGTTATCCAATTGCGTGCAGTGATATTTTCAAACGCATTCTTGGTGCCGCCCCTCGAGTTGGGCCATTTTCATTGCTCATTACCAGACCTACAGCTTTCTAGATGTAGGTCTGGATTTCCAGGCTATATATATATATATATATAATACGTATATATTTCAAATACTTCAATATGTCCACAAAAGATAAAAATATATACAGTGTAATCCCCTTATAATGATCACGGATATAGTGATCAACCGCTTATATGGATCAAAAAGCCTGGGACGGAATCATTCCTATACAAACACTGTTTAAATAATTCGCTTATAGCGATCAAGCAGTCTGCTTATAGTGATCATTTTGGGTCCTTTTATACATAACATATGTGGGAGAATTACGGTAATTTATAGCGGGTTTATGCACTGTTACGGGTTTATGCACTGAAACCGCCAAGCTGCGGCTACAGTATTTGCACTAACTGTTATTCGGCACAATATACAGCTTAAAATTATAGCCTAATTATATGTGGAACTACTGTAAGTTATACAGTACAGTTTTTTCATATACAGTAGCCTACTGTAGTGTATTTGATTTATAGCTACACAGTGCAATGCTGTAATTTAATTTGCTATTTGAATCGCGTTTCAAACAGCTGTACTGTAACGTTAATGTACGTACTGTACAGTATTTTTCAGTTAACTTGCTGTAATAAAATCCAGTAAATAGCAAAGCTGTCCGTTTCATTACTTTATACAAGTATTAATGTATTATATATACAAATGTCAATTGGATGGTAATCTGCATAAAAAAAGAAAATTAGAAAATTTCGGTTATAGTAATCAACCGCTTATAGTGATCAATTTGACCCGGACAAACGTGATCACTATAAGCGGATTACTCTGTACAATATTAAAGTAATTATTTGTACGCTTTTAAATATTTGAATGCAACCTTTTGATATTTTGTTGTTTTTATTCCTGCATTTTGACTTGTGGTCTCATGTCGCTTTATACAAATAAAATGTATTATTTATAATGAATTGGTTAAGTACAAGCCCCTCCCCTCTCCTGCTCACTTGCAGGCTCTGCAGCACGTTGAGGAAGTCGTTCATCCCCGTCAGGCTGCTGATGTCCTGGAAGATGGCCACCAGCAGCGTGGGCGTGATGGCGATGGAGCGTGTGAGAAGCACCCGTGCAAAGCGAGACCAGCGCAGGTTCAGGAAGCCCTTGAGGAAAACAACATTGAGGAAATGCATGAAAAGCAACCAAAACAAAGTACCGTAAAAAAAAAAAAGGTGATGATGAAGAAATCAGAGATTAAGGAAACATGCCTAGTCTAAATACTAGCTCCTCCAACAGCAACAATGCCGTATGTTCCCCTTTGGAATTTCCATTTAGGGTCGGAACGTGCGCTTTTGATTTGGCTCGTGTGATTCACTATTCCCAGAGTTGACTCTGCTCACTGCCCATTTCGACACCCAGGGAAGCCTGATATGAAATGAATTGTGCTGCAGCCATGGAAGCAAGAAAACAAAATGGACCAGATTGTAATGGCAACTTAAAAAGCCTTGTCCTCTATAAAAAAAATAAAATAAAAAAAATGCTTCATGACCACAACCATGCTATAAGGAACAGGTAAATCTTGGAGGAGCATTTGAAAGACAGAAGACAGCTTAGAGCCCAGAAGGATTTCAAGATGGACGCCGAGTATACATTAGTTGATCAGCTTAGAGTGTGGGACTCGACGTCGCTTGCGATTGTCAAAATAGAATACTTCTGCTTAACTCATAATGTTGCGCTCGTCGGCTCGCCTTGCGCTCGTGTTCATTCAGTGTCCTCAACATGGCAACACGCGCCAGCTTGGAGGGGGCGGGTGGAGACAATGCTCTCCAATATCGTGAATTTGGACTACAGTACCCATTTTAAACGCTCTGTATCGTTGTTACATAGAACACCTTTAAACACAGACACATACAGTGTCACATACACAGACACGGACTAAGTATTGTTTTGGAAACCGTGTAGACCATTTATAGACATGACTCAGCAGCCCAGAGGTCAGGGGGGTCTGGAAAAGGAGCCCAACAGAGGCAGGCGTTAACTAGGCCAAGCAGACAAATCACTCCTGGGGGGACCGGAGCAGAGCGGAGACTCTGACGGCTTCATTAACATATCTGCCTTTGAAGCCAGTCGGAGGGCCCTATTTTTTGCACAGCGGTCGTCAGCGGTCTTGCATGCTTTCAAGCTGTTGTCGTGACAATGCTCCCTTGCGTAGCAACCAGAAACAACGCCCATCCCTACCTCCATGACAAACTGTCCAGAGTAGGTCCCGGTCATGGTGGAGCTCTGTCCGGCGGCGAGGATCCCTATGGCCCAAATGTAGAGGGCTACGGGGCCAAAGAAACAGCCCAGCACCACCCCCTGCAAAACACACAAAGGTACAGTGAGGCTACAGGTTTCAAGACGACAGAAATAATTCTAATTTCTCATAAACGGTGTGTGGCAGTTGCTCCTACTACACGCTACGTTTCTGGGCTACTACAACTACGACTACGACACACAGATAAATGTTGTAGAAAATGGTTTATTGGCGAGTTGGACAAGACATTAGAGCCAGAGCAGGTGGTAAATGCAGACATGTCCACACTCTCTCCCTGAGTGTGTGTGCGGTGATGGCTGGCTTAAGCTGTGTCTGTGGTAGTATGTGTGTTTGGTGGCTCACTTAACTGGCCTTAACCTTAACCTGGCCCAGTTAGAGCCTGGGGTGGGTGGGGTTGCAGGCTCACCCACCCCAGACTCTAACTGGGCCAGGTGAGCACACACTCCTAACCCTAACCCACAGTGTGCCTTGATTAAACTCATGCACCCAGCTCCAGAGGCTAATCAGCCTGACTAGGGCACGGTGAGGCTGCTTCAACCAGCCATAAACCACACACTCTCCAAACAGCATTATGAGTAACCACTGTTGTTCCCCATTCTGGCAATGGCTCTCCCTTGGATCATTTGCATGGTCCATGAGAAATTCATTGCAATGCAATGAAAAGACAACTGAAGCCATAGATATTGCAAATAAGATTACTAAAAAGCCACCATTGGCACCATGTTCTCATCACTGAACTGTATGTATGGATGGTTGTGGAGGTCACCTACCCCTTTGTAAATGTCCACCTCCAGAGTGTTGTTGTTGGGGGGGAACAGGTCTCCATACGGGCTGATGGAGTTATTGCAAGCTGCATTCTGCAAGAAGAGAGAAAGGAAAATGGTAAATACTGAACCAGATATGTCTGGAGACCAGACAGTGGTCTGGCAACACTGTACGTCTCACACAGTCACACACCACTTCCATGTTGGTCTTGTTGTAGAAGGCCTCGGCAAACACGGCCACCACGAAGACGTTGATGAGGAACGAGATGAAGAGGGCGATGGTGGCCTCGATGAAGTAGTACTTGTTGGCCTCCGTCACTTCCTTCTTATTACTGCGGTCGATTTGACGAGACTGCAACACAAGAAAATAACTGTTTATTTTCCATTTAGTGATTCAGCATTTTTAATCCATAGTGAGTCAATTATTCCTAGGTCATTAACGAGCAGGTAGAGGTCAGGCATCTTGCTCAATCGAGAACATTTGGGATCAAATTCTGAACCTTTAAGCTGGGAGTGAATGCCCTTAACCCCCGCTAGATTACCCTGCACCCTAATTAATTAATTAATGATCTAATCAATTAATGAATCAATTGATTGACCGGTGGGGGTGTGAGCGCTCACCTTGACGAGGGCCGAGTGCAGGTAGATGTTGTGGGGCATGATGACCGCGCCCACAATGCCCACCGCCTGCTCCAGCTGCAGGGGACCGCAGTCCTTGCAGTACGGCGTGAACATCCCCTTCAGCACCTCCACCTGGTCTGGAGCCACCAGCACATACTGCACACAACACAAGAGAGGAGAGAGGAGGGATGAGCATGAACAGTGGAGCACACCCCCGAACCGGCCCTCTGGAGGCCAGAAGTCACGGGAGAAGGAGGGGCTTACCTCGTAACCGAAACTCAGCGCCATGACGGTGATGAGCACGCCGAAGAACGCCTCGAGTTTCCTCAAGCCTGAAACCGTACGCATTTGTCAGCAGGCGCCCGAGTGTGGCTGACGTTATGGTGGTGTTTGTTACGTTCACATGGGAGTGGAGTCACATACCGTACTTGTCCAGAAAGAGGAAGACGAACGTGTCGACGATCGTGATGAGGACGCCCGCCCACAGAGGAATCCTGTTGGTTAAATCAGAACAATGTTTAAGAATCACACACGCACACGCACACACACACACACACACACACACACGCCCGCACACACACGCAAGCACGCATACATCTTACTTGCCCACAGACAGAAGGTTAAGAGCGATGGCACAGCCGATAACCTCCTGCATGTCTGAGCCAATGATGGCCAGTTCCACCATGAGCCAAAGCAGTATACGTGGAACCTAAGATAGAGGAGAATGCAGATCATAATAATACAGATGCATCAAGACAGCTCTGTGCAGGTCAGCTCTGATGCATCAAGAAGCTCTGTGTGTGTGTGTGTGTGTGTGTGTGTGTGTGTGTGTGTGTGTGTGTGTGTGCATGTGTAGCCAGGGAGGCTGATTGCAACACTCACAGTGGGATACTGGCGATTGCACACTTCAGCCAGGTGCATGCCCGTCACCACCCCCAGGCGGGCAGCCAGCCTCTGCAAGAGCAGCCCGATGATGGTGGCTCCGAGGAGCACCCACAAGAGCTGAGAGAGAGACAGAAACAGAGACAGAGACACAGACAGACAGACAGACAGACGCACCACCGGGTTAGTTCGTCTGATCAAAAATGAAGGAGAAAATGGCGGCTGCTCTAGTCACCTTAAAGCCTGCTTTAGCTCCAGACTGGAGGTCCGACTCAATGTTCCCCGGGTCCAGGTAGGCGATGCTCATCAAGAAGCCGGGCCCAGTGAAAGCCCACAGCTTACGGAAACTGAATATCTAAAAGGAAACAACACATTTTGTAGTATTTGCCTTTATTCTTTATATCTTATGGCAATATTGTATTTATCTCATGATAGAATCTAAACCTATGTGTTACAACATATTTAAAATGTCACTAACAAAAATGTGACAAATGTAAATAAGGTATTATCATGATGAAAGACTAGAGATTTGCACAAAACAGGCCAAATAAAGAAAACATGGAAATCTACCAGTCATAAGTTAAATTTAAATGATTTCTACTCTGCTGGTTCGTATATGAATCGTAAGTCAAGTCAGTCCTTTGCAATTAGTATGCTAATTGCATATTAGTGTGCAATTAAAGTGTGCTATAGTTCATACTAGCGCTCTCCAAATGCTATACACTGACAACGGTCAAGTCGTTCTAATCTACAGGCTTTGCAACGATATGCGCCATAAAGCTTCACGCGTGTGGAGTACATTTCATTTGGGACGCCATTTGAATACAATCACAAATGAATAAACTAACCAAATGTTTTATTTCTCTATCTGTGAGCGGTGCATTGCAGCCAACAGCAGTGTTGCCTAACTTGTGTTAAGCCCATCATTAGACGTCTCACTGTGGTCTACATTCCCACCTGGTTGGCATCTTCCGGGACAGCCACTTTCTCCTCAAAGTATGTGGAGAAGGGGTCCTCCTGGTTTGTGGGCGAGCCGGGGGGGGAGATGCTGCTGTACTGACCCACTGACACCACCCCATTCTCCTCTGGGACGTCCTCTGAGGTCACAAGGGGAAGAAAAAGACCCAGTCAAGTGGAACAGCCGAGAACAGAAGAGAACTGAAACAAATACGTGGGCATGAGGCAAGCTTCAGGAAAAGCCCACCACAGGCAGTGTATTATATGCAATATCTCATTATTTACGGTCATAATGTGCCGTTATTAAGCGAATTGTGCCTCAACAGTTTCATGCCTTCCTGTCGCCTCTCAGTCTACCGATGACGTTCATTTCATTACATGTGACACGCAGACTTCCTCAACCTAAAAATGAATTGCCGCGGACTAAAACCATTGACCAACATCTCCATTTCCCACCAACCGCCTCAC
The DNA here is from genome assembly GCA_002895965.2 of Coryphaenoides rupestris. Taxonomy (NCBI): domain Eukaryota; kingdom Metazoa; phylum Chordata; class Actinopteri; order Gadiformes; family Macrouridae; genus Coryphaenoides; species Coryphaenoides rupestris. Next base: position 76,684 of record PIJE02000065.1, on the reverse strand, counting down.
TCCCACCCCCTCCTGCATTTCCTCCCCATACAGAGTTAGTTAAGATTCAATAAAGCTTTGCCACTGAAATTTCCCACACAATGTGTTAAGTAAGCATCATAAAAGGACAGTAAAGTAAAAGTTCATAATTAAATTGGGAATAAGGACATTGCGTGGGAAAGGAGACGTCGGCCTATAAAATGACCCCTTGCGACTAGGGCTGGGTATCGAAATTCGGTACTTTTTTGGTACCGACTGAATCACTGCGGTACTACCGAGCACCGGCAGAGGTCAGAACATTCGGTGCCAAACTTCGTTACTTCTTTTTTTTTCCCTCGTCTCTCATCCAATCACGATATTTGTTCTAAAATCTAACGTGACTGCTGGTGTAGGTGGCGGTATCAAGGACGTGTTGTTGTTTTGGACATTGGTGGACATCACAGATATTGCGCCAAGGATGCGCAATGACGCTCCCGTGAGGCGCGCGACGGGCTCCGAGTCAGCGTCTCTGGGGGAGAGGGGGGCTCCGTTAATTCGCGGTTCTGATCGGGAGGGGGGGGGCTCCATTAATTTGCGGTTCTGATGGGGGGGGGGACTCCGTTAATTGCGTCCTTGCGTTACTACGTCACTACGCATGTAAACACCGAGCCATGTGGATGTCCGCATTTGCGGAGGTGGAACAATGTCCAAACCACGGTCCAAGGTCAGGTTACATTTTGTAAAAAGTAGGGACGTGCAAAATGTAATATTTGTGATCAGACCATAGCTGACGCAGGTGGCAACACTTCTAATTTAATGAAACATTTAATCTCTCACGTCATTAACCTGAGACAAGAGAGCTGCACTGTTTGACTGCAAACACCGACTACTGACGTTACTACTAGCGGTAACGTTAACGATAAAGGGGAACAGAGTGCTTCCTCAACATGGATAGAGTAAGTTAAAAATGTACATTTGAAACTTAAAATGCATCAATCTGGTGCAATTTGAGAGCTTCTTTCTCTGTGTGTGAAAATGTTAGACATTTTCAAGTTAAAACTATAAGACATAATCTGGTGAATTTAGAGGGAGGTGGGATCATTAAAGCTCAGTTTTCATTCTGTTGTGGGCCGCCACAAATAAATCAATGTATGGGAAACACGGCCCAGTTTACTAATTGTCCAAGTGAAAAAGGAGCAATAAATATTTCATACTTGAAATGAATGAAACTTGGACTTTTTCTATTTGGAAAAACTAATGTAAAAAGACTTGTATTACAGTTAAAAACATGTTTTCCGGCGATTGCATTATGAAATGTGCTTTTATTTACACATAGGTATCGAAAAAAGTATCGTTTTGGCACCGCTACCGATACCGGTATCGAGAAATTTGAAACGATACCCAGCCCTACATGCGACGCTCTCTGATGAAACAACCAAGATTTACGCCTCACCCAGGGAAAATGCTTCAAAGCAAATCCCACTGCCTCATCATACAACATACACCCACCCTACAAACGGCCTTTCCGTGGCGTTTAAGACTCGAGCACAGAGGGGATGCGTGTCTGATTTCTGTTATGGTAAGCACTCACCCTCCAGGAGGTCTCCATCTTGGTTGTCCCTCATCAGGGCAGGCTGGAGGATCCCTGCTCACTCGGGGGGATGAATTTCAGCCTCCCTGCAATCACCAAACAATTGTATGACCAGAACAACACCAGGTCAGACAGCAGCAGCGGCAAAAAGGTGAAGTGGCCAATCTTGTGAGAATGACGTGATAAATCTGTAGACGGTTGTGAGGTGACGAAGCATTATTTTCGTCTCACGTGGCAAATATTTTCCTCCCCCTCTGAGTTGCACAAACAGTGGATTTTGCAAGTCAATCAATTCCACGAAGAAGTTAAAGGGCACACTTGTGTGTACAAATGTCTCACTGCTAGAATAACAACCTCTTCAGAGTTTTGGCCACCTGATTTTCTCTTCCACAATCCATTTCCCCTTCTCCTGACCCCTGAACTTGCATACTATAAAACACATAAGCTGACTTTGACATAAAACCCCAGACAATCATATGTCACACCATTGTCCCAATCATTACCCTATGTACTCACTGACACAACATGCACAGAGAACAGACCCTTTTAAAGCATGTGACAATGGAATCACATGACTGAGAACACAACATGGAGGCGCGGGATTATATACATTTCCCAGGGTCTGAGCAATTGCAACACACACACACACACACACACACACACACACACACACACACACACACACACACACACACACACACACACACACACACACACACACACACACACACACACACACACACACACACACACACACACACACACACACACACACACACACACACACACACACAGAAGTCCCGCCCTCTCTCTCTCGCTACTAAACCCATGCAACCCCCGAAGCACGCTCAGAAGTCCCGCCCTCTCCGACACACCAATAACACACATTTGAAGCACCCCGTCCCAGGAGTTCCGTTATGACGTTACTTGCTTACTATGTTAATGCTGCCATAAGATTGATGTATATATACAAAAAGTAAACCGATCAAGTTTAATTATAGTACCATGCATTACACATATCCTCTGATCATATAAAGGCCATTCTGTACTGCAGCTGTTGTGTCAATTCTGTATTGTGTTATGCAACCATCTTGTAATGTATCAGCCGCTATTATTAGCCAACTGTTGTGTTAACCTTTAATGTTGAAGAGCATGCAGAGCATGAAGTTGTTCAAATATTATTATTATAATGAATAAAATAATAACATTTGCATAATTAAGGAATTGCATGAGTACAGTAAAGATGTTTATATATAAAGTATCCAATACTTGCACTCTTGAACAGATGAACAACTTTCACAATGTAGGCTAGGCCTACTATTATAATCCAATATACTCAACATCATAGCCGTATAGCCGTGCTGTATACCCGTAGGCTATACAGCACAAATCAATTACTTATGACATTTAGGGCATTTGGTAGATGCTTTTGTCCAAAGTTAATTAGAAGTACAGTGCCGTGAAAAAGTATTTGCCCCCCCCAACACATTCTCCACATTTTGTTGTCTCAGATCCTGAATTTGAAATGGATTAAATTAGGACTTTTCCCCACTGATCTTCAACGTCTTGAGCATCATGTCACATCAAAAGAAGAATTCCCCTAAAGTTCAAATATTAACTAAAAACTGTAATTATCAGTGTGAAAAAGTATTTGCCCCCTTTGTTTAGAATAGGGCTAAATCGGCTCAGGAGCAAAAGTTTACTCATCATTCGATGTAATAGAATATCTGTGCAGTAACAGGGGGTTTTCAGGAATTATTCACATTTGTGCTTTCTTGCATGCACAACTGACATAAGGTGCCTCCAATGCATCTCAATGGGGTTTCAGCTGTACCACAGATTCTGCAACAAAGTGTTTGAGTACAGTGTGGAATACATGGTTGACTGAAGGATGGCAGAGAGACTAGTTCCTTAAGTTTAGGGGAATTCTTCTTTTGATGTGACATGATGCTCAAGACTTTGAAGATCAGGGGAAAAGTCCTAATTTAATCCATTTCAAATTCAGGATCTGAGACAACAAAATGTGAAGAATGTGTTGGGGGGGCAAATACTTTTTCACGGCACTGTACATCTGTCGAAACTGCCTTTCATTTTAAAATCAATCAATTGTGGCAATGATGGAATTGGTTTAACCACACTAACGTCAGTTAAAGTAAAAGAATGCCACCGCCAACCCACAGAACACACAAGAGACATAATCTGCACCCAACAGGGCATGCAATCACATTACATCTATGTCTCCTCCCAAACTGACATAACATTTTAAAGTCCACGCCCAACTATCAGATACATAGCTAGAATAAAACACAATGGAATGTAGATAAAACGCAGTTTGTACGAGTCTGAAACATAAACCAACTACATTTTTCACCAATGTAATAATGTGCATTTATTGCTTAACATTAATATAAGTCTCCACTGCATGTGCCAAGGTTCAGGAAAACAATCTCTCGGCCCATCAGATGGCTTAAAAAACAACAAGGTTAATCACATTGATTAGCCTACAATGTGTAGCATAATTGACATAGAAAACCTATAGGCCTACATAATAACAATCAACCTATGTCTATTAAAAAAGACCAATGAACTGTCTCAAATAAAATATGGAACATGGGCACTACATATCCTTCTGTTCAACTGAAATTATTTTAGATGGCAACATGGCTAAATGTAGGCTATTTGTTAATCACTAAATGGTCTGCTGCCAAGGAAAGCTGGCAGTGGAAACATTGCCAGCAACATTTAGGCCTAATCAGAATACACATATGAAAGCAACTAGCAGGCCAATTCACAAATTCTGTCAATATCTTTAAGCCTATAGCCAATAGCATATATATATATAAGCCTCTTATTGTCACAGAATACGTTGTACCTGACCAAATTTAAAATCTACCAAACCAGAAGTAGTGCACATTCAAAATCCCAGAAATAGCTAAAAGTTGTAATGGCATTGTCATTGATTCAGGCATTTATAAATGTACTCTTTATAAATTAAATTACATTTAATTTTAGGGGTAATTGTACTCAATCAAGAATATTCCATTCACTCATTGCTGTTTATTTGGTAAAGATCTTGAAAGAACACCAAGTTCCAGCAGAGATCATTGCTTTAGCTGGAGGCTGGTTAATGTATTGCATGCTGCAGGTTACTTACACATCTTTGATTGCATGCAGTCAATTTATGTTGTCATTTTTGTTATGTATTATTCTGTTAGTTTGTCTGTAAGTTGTACGCCACAGGGGCAAGGTGAATAGGTAAGAGACCCATGGGTTTACATTTGCATCACGTAGCCTTACCTCTGTTACTATTCACCAGGTTAGGAGTGGGTGCCACCCTCTGTATTTATTAGTATAGTGTAGCTTAGATTTAGCTTTGCCTTGTTAGTATAGATTACTATTGCACTAGTTTAGGAGATCACTTTTGGTTTATGATTGCTTTACTTGGGCACCGCTCATTGTTCCCTTTCCCCTTGGCGTGTGTTTTGTATTAGTCCTTGGTATTTGCCCTGAGCAAATAAAGTATTGTTTTTACGCTTAAGTTGGGTTGTAGCGTGCTTGCTTCCTCACTTCCTACAATAAGTTTGGTGCGCATAGTTTTGTTGCGACTCCTCTACACCCCCCTAGACGTAGACGAGCTATATACATCTAAGAGCCGTAACATAACAGTGGGGGCTCGTCCGGGATATAACACAGAGTCAATAACAGTGGGCTTCAGTAGCAGACGGTATTAATTGTATGGTATTAATTTCTAGAACTGTAAATCTGGAGATACAATAACATACTATAACCAGTTGAAAAGCAAATCAGACCTAACAGAACGAGGAAGTATATGACAACAATTACAGGTGAGGTCTAGTGTGCTGATACACTGGTGGTCCAGGTAACAACAGTAGTTACAGGTGAGGTCTAGTGTGCTGATACACTGGTGCTCCAGGTAACAACAGTAGTTACAGGTGAGGTCTAGTGTGCTGATAAACCGATGGTCCAGGTGCCACTTAATGGTGACGTTGCAGCGTTGCTTAAGGTTAGACACAGACAGGCAGGCAGGCAGGCAGGCAGACAGGCATGCGTTTCTTTGTGAATACGGATGACTGAACCTTTGGATTATTAGTACCTTGCGTATGAAACGAATGTCTCCCAAATCAGAGGACATTATCGATCGTGTTGTGTTGTTGGTAACGATGTGATTAATAAATGAATAACGCCGTATGTCTTGTCAGTTCCACAATGCTACTTAGTTAGCGGGTTGTGAATAGCTAACCTTGAAGAAGAAAAAAGTATGACGAACGTCGCCTTACCTGTGAATTGTAGGCTCAACTCAACGCAACGGGTGTTTATAGAAACGCAGATCCCATTGAATAGACATCTATTTATAAGAAACCCGGTCACACACTAAATCGCTAACTCACGTAAAAAAAAAAGTGTTCGTTACATGTCACCTGCGAGTCGGACGTCCTGGAGCACCACGTGCTACAGTTTCCACCGCTCTCATTGGTCAACGGCAAAATCAGTACAGCCAATCACACGTCATAATAAGATTTAGACGCTATTGGTGCGTTCCGTTTGTACTTGGAAGTGGGAATTTCCGACTTCCGACTTGGAAGTCGGCATTATGCCGCGTTCCATTTAAGGCGCCCACAGACCAAGACGACTGCCCGATCGTCGCCAGAAAATGGAGTCGGAGCTGGGAATCACATCCGAGTTGGCCGTATCCAGTTTACGCAGTTGGAGTCGGGGTTGCTGACGTTCTTCCGACTTTCCGAGTTGGAATTCCGACTGCAGGGGCGTCCCATTAAAACACCCGACTTGATAGAGGGATATTCCGACTTCGGAATACAACTGGAAGGCACCATAAGACATATTATTCCCCATAGGTTTTTAGTGATAACACTGCTTTGAGGTTCTAGATTTAACTCACAGAAAGAACGGTTTAGTATTGAAAGGCCAAAACTAAAAATTAAAAATTTCTTGATAAGCAGTGGCAACGCGTTGTATCGGAAACGTCCTTTGTGGTTGTATGTTTCTTTCATCGCGATATCTGGCAGTCAGTGTTGCTAACTTAGCTAACTAAGTTACTTAGCTTATCTATAGAATGTAATGTAGCTAGCTTCACGTCAGACCACCATAATCTCTAGCTAAGGAACATCTTGGTGACATTTAAAATGGGATTACTGAATATCATTGACCAGGTAATGTTGCTGCATGTCACAGTGCTCCAGGCCGAAACAAGCTAGACACCATACGAAGTGACACAGACAGATTGATTGGATTGCTAATGTTAGCCTGAAACCTCATACAATTCATTTGACTGTCTATTCACAAAAGAAAGCAAGCCTCGCTGTGTTAACACGGGGGTTGGTTTACAATAATTTCGTGTTTATCTTGTATCATCACCACACTTCTGGTCCGTTTAAGCGGTGCATTGTTCAACACACACACACACACACACACTGGGTTAGTGAAGTCTCGGGTACTGTACACCGAGCAATGTCAGGCAAAATCAGATGAATCCTGACCCAGTAATGGTTTTTATTGGCAACAGTCTAAATATAATTGCTTTGGCCAAGCCGCCACGTTTGGAACAGTTTGCGCGAAGATGTCAGAAGATTATAGCGAAGCCTATCGGTTTACTGCTACATTGCATTTTCCTTCTGTGTAGATATGTTATGTTTTTCTCACCATGTTTGAACTCAAATTAATCCATTTTAGTCTCTGGAGACCATTCTTTGTCATTCAATGTTAGATTGAGATTTCATTACATGCCATCGTATGCCTAGTATACACGAAGATCAAAATAAACCAACACTAATCTTCACACATGTTCAAATATTATTTTCAGTCTCCGTTGGTCCAAGCCATATTCAGCCGCAATGCTGAGGAAGTCAAGTTTCTTTTGCTCCACCAGGAAGATGTCAACTCCCTGGTAATTTCATATGAGCCAAACTAATGTTTATTCGTCAAGACCAAGTTATTACTTTGCATATTTTAGTAGTTGTAGTCATTGCCCATACTAGACCAAACTGAATGGTGGATTCTTCTTCTTTCAGGACCAAGACCACCGTAGTCCTCTACATGCTGCGGCTTATATAGGAGATCTCCAAATTATGGACCTGCTTATCAGTTCAGGTAATACAATTCCCCTCCCCATTTTTATATAAAATCATTTGTAATGTATTCACAGCAATATGTCATTATTCATGTGTTCATAAGTCATTTTTATTTTCATGAGGAGTTCATCAGGAGAAGGAAGTCATTCATGTCAATGAAGAGAAGTCCTAATAGATTTGTTTTTTTTGCACTTAATTACAGGTGCAGATGTCAATGCCAAGGACCAAAGCTGGCTGACACCTTTACACCGAGCAGCTGCCTCGAGGAACAAGGTCTGCACTGTTCCTTGTTCCCCTTAGCTTACATAGTTGTTATTATATATGTACCGTATACATACAGACAGTGTATATATATCACTTTCTCAGTTTGTTGACATTTTCCCATCTTTTGGTATGGTGATTTCAGAAGGCTGTTGGCCTGCTCCTGAGTCACGGAGCAGATGCAGACACAAAAGACAGATCCTGGCTTACACCCTTACACGTGTCGGCTGCTAACTGGGCTACAGGCTGCGCAGAGGCTCTCATCCCACACCTGACCAGCCTGGATGCCACCGACAAGTCGGGGAGAACTGCCCTGCTTCATGCAGCCTACAGTGGCCAGGACGAGGTCAGCTATACTTCTAGACCATGCCATGCTTCTTCACATTTGGGCTTGCCAAAAGTTCAGTGGCATGAGTGCAGGACAAATCAGTCAAATATCTATTTATTTCAATATAGATGTCTGAAATAATTTGGCATGTAATCTGTTTATTTATGTTATTTAGATGGTGGAGCTGCTTCTCAAAAAAGGAGCTAGCGTTGGTTTCGGTGATGAGAAGGAACGGCAGCCAATCCACTGGGCTGCAAATCTTGGTGAGTGCCACATTCATGTTGTGATTTGTTTGCTTGCGTCTGAGTGTGTGTGTGTAACCCTGATTTAAAACAAGCGGATTCTTTCTTTTGTCCAGGGCACTTGGAGATAGTGAAGCTGCTGGTCAGCCACGGTGCTGACGTGATGTGCAAGGACACTCAGGGCTACACTCCTCTCCATGCTGCCGCTGGAGGGGGACAGCTGGATGTGGTGAAATTCCTGCTGACACACAATGTTGAGGTAAAGTAGCCACTGCTTTTTACTTAAAGGTGCTGTAGGTAAGAGTAGAGAGTTGTAACGGGTGAGAGGGCACAAAAGATTTATTTATTTTATTTACATTTCGGGCATTTACAGAAGCTTTTGTCCAAAGCGCCTTACAATAAATACATTTGTCCAAAGAGAGTGAAAACAATCAGACCTAACAGAGTCTGAAAACAACAATATATCTCTGATCGGACAGTTTGATTTGAAGCAAGTTTCAAGCACTTCACAATTGCTAGGTTAACCCCTTGCTGGTAAACGGCAAGATGGCTAGGCTAAAATGCTATATTAGTACTATTTCAAGTGCACAGGGATGTAGATTCAGGAGATGGGATTCAAACCCGTGGACGTGGAGTTCCACGGATTCAAACTTTGATTCAAACTCATCGCCTTGCTCTCCTCTCGCTTTCTCAGATCGACGAAGGCAACGTGTTCGGGAACTCCGCCCTCCACATGGCGTGCCACACAGGACAGGAGGCCGTCGCCATCGAGCTCATGAACTGCGGTGGCAACGTCAACCAGACCAATCACCATGGATACACGCCACTGCATCTGGCCGCCATCTCCACCAGTGGGACACTTTGCCTCGAACTACTTGTCAATAACGCAGCAGACGTCAACATACAGGTTGGGAAGGCGTTTTAATGTAGAAATGTATAGCTACAGTATATCTCCTTAAATGTGAAACAGAAATTGCAGCATTTCCCAACCAGGCTTAGATATAACCTTAGGATACACCATTTGAAATGCAAATTAGTAAAGTTGTGTGCAATTCTGCTAATGAGTTGAGAAAAATCTGTGGCCTAGGGGACTGGTTCTCTACTGATCTAGTTTCAGGACCCACACGTGTTATTAAGTCACAACCCAAAAATTAATGATGGTTTTACCAATATTGCAGTAATCAACAATGGCTTCATGTGCCCAAAATCTGCAACAATTGGGGCTACACTTTGAAATCATGTTTCAAGTAAGCCATTGAAACATGATTTAAAATTGAAACAACAGTTAATTCTATTCTATTCATGAGCTTCTCTCTAAAGATGTAACGTTTGGCATATGCTCTGCAGCTCACTTAAAATGCCCAAGAGACTTATGGGTCGTGAACCCCCCCCCCACACACACACACACACACACACTAGTGCACCGTGAGAGATTGTCAGGTGTGCCGTGAGGGAAATAATCCAATTTCACTTAATTGGTCCAAAAAATATGATTTAGTTACTGCAAATAATTTGCCATGGTTGAGCGTCTGTGACTCGGGTGGTATTTTGTCGCAATTTTTTCCGGGTTCGGTTCTGGGGAAACAAAGAAGATGCGGGTCGGATCGTGCGTTTTATATCATAGTTATTATAGGATATGCGGGTTCGGGTCGGGCTGCGGGTCTTGTGCCGTTGGGTCGGGTTATATGTGCGGATGGCGGGTTCTGCATGTCGCAGGAGTGGGTCTTGAAAATCAGACCCGTGTAGGAATTCATTTTCAGTTAAATGTATGTTACAATAAAAAAGCTCTCTTATAATGTTGTTGTGCCGGCGTGGATTGCACATGCTGAGTTGTAAGCCTATGCCAAACGAATGTAATATCATTGCTGACACCGAATGAGACATTTTGAATGTTGGAATTTTTTTATATTTACATAATATAATAAGCCGTTACTTAATTTTTTGGACACGTTCTGTGCGTGTTGTGTGTGTGTGTATCTGTGTGTGCGTGTGTGATGACGTCATCGACGAAAAAATCAGTAGTCGTGCAGCCCCAGTAGGTAGAGCAATAATGACCTTGTTGTTAATTGAAGACAATAGAACTAGTGATGCGTGTGAGAGGTGTCGCTATTAGGCTACAATGTGTAATTTTGTAAAACTTTTGGTTGGTGGTGTGCCGCAGGATTTTTTTAAATGTAAAACATGTGCCTTGGCTCAAAAAAGGTTGAAAGGTTGGCCTAGAGCAGACCTGGGCAAACTACGGCCCGCGGGCCACATACGGCCCGTTGCGTTGTTTAATCCGGCCTGTCGGGCATTTACATTACATGTCGCATTTTTTTTTTCATTCTGCAATTAGACGCGCTGGATGCGCTATACGCGCCAGACGCGCTATACGCGCTAAACGCGCAACAGGCAACGAGTCAGTGTCTCCGGCGGGGGGGGGAAATGAATAGACGCGCGGGTCGGGCCATTAGTAGATGAGGATCACAGCGTCTAGCACCCCCCCCCCCCCCCTCCCCAGGAAGACACTGAACTCGTTGCCCGTTGCGCGTCTCGGGGGGGGGGGGGTGTGGTGCTGAACGCTGTGATCCTCAGCTACTGATGGCCCGGCCCGTCTGTCAGCTTTAAAAACCAAATGTGGCCCTTGAGCCAAAATAGTTGCCCACCCCTGGCCTAGAGGATACTTTAGGCTCCCTTGAGTCTTTAGTGCTACAATCCTCAAAACAATTAGGCTAGGAGGCACTGCTCTAATAACTGTTTGTTGTCTTCCACTCTTCTTTAACAGAGCAAGGAAGGGAAGAGTCCTCTGCATATGGCTGCTATCCATGGACGCTTCACGCGTTCCCAGATCCTGATCCAAAACGGTAGCCAAACATCCATGCACTATAGACAGTTTCCAGGACCAATAATTTATAATACATTTATCTGCTCTCACTTGTTAACACATAGGACGCCATTGAACCAGTGCAAATACTCAGCTCATTGCTCTGTCTATGTTGTGTACAGGTGCAGAGATTGACTGCATGGATATGCATGGGAATACTCCCCTCCACGTGGCTGCTAGGTTTGGTCACGAGTTGTTGATCGTCACCTTGATATCCAATGGTGCTGACATAGCCAGGTAAGAGTCAGACTGCCTGACAGTCTTAACGTGTAAAGACAAATCTCCCACATTGAGCTAACAAATCAGAAGAAACAGTGATATTTGCACTGGGCACTGTTGGCCTTCATTCAAGTGACACTCAAGTTCTATGTGTGTGGTTACATATTCTGAACAGTTTTGTAAACATGGAAGTGACATCCATTAACTCTATAGGTTTTACCACTAGCCTCGGGTTGAACTGTTGTCTGGTATCAGTAGCAGCAACCCCTGTTCAAAGTCTCCACTCGGCTTGTAAATGGAAGGCTTCATCAAGATACCATACAATCTGGACCCTTCAGTTAAAGGCTCAATTTATACATTTTTCTAATGGATTTTATGGACTATTTTATGGAAAATATTTAAAACAAATAATAATAGTAATAACAATAATAATATTATTATTTGGCTGTCGCTTGTGAGCCAATAGTATACCGATGTTGGCATCAAGACTCGCCACACAGAGGGTATCTCTGTATCTCTTGCTAGTCGCCACTGAGTGTGGCGACTGGGTCTGATGGTTGGAATCCCAAGTGGGTGACCAACCAGGTTACCAGGGGGAGCGTTGGTTCATCTTCTGCTCGTTGGAGTCAGCTGAAGGAGGTTCAAGGGCTGAAAAGCCACGCAGTGGTGGGGAGGGGGGGTGCGACACCTAGTGTCTGATTGTTGTCAATGTTAGAAAAGGTATCCATTGTACCTTTTTATTTATTTTTTTTAATTATTATTTATTGTATTTTTTTTTACAATAAATCACAGACCTAGCCCGGAAAATTCATGCAACCAATGCAAATCAATATTTCAGTGTTACATTCATGAGATCATTGGCTGTCGACCCACGTCATTGATTCTGCTCTCATCGTGTCAAAATTTTCATGTTTTCATAATGTTTACTTGAATGACTTAAAACGTAGCCAGTAGCCACTCATCATGAAATATTTGCATGCACACATATTTTCTTTTGATATGCGTTAAAGAATAGATTGCTGTCCTCCCTTGCTGTTGAATGAGTTACTGACTGAGCTGTGTCCCCACCAGGCAGGGCATGGAGGGGATGCTTCCACTGCATCTGGCCGCTCTCTACGGCTTCCCAGACTGTTGTCACAAGCTGCTAACCTCAGGTGGGCGTCGCTTTTAAACCTAGAGTTTGGTCCCTCACCTTTTGTGTTCATATGTTTATACCAGAGTACAGTATGTGTGTATAATGTGTGCTTTTTGGATGTTTCTTTAGGTCAGTTGTACAAAATGATGCCGTCTCTGACGAATGAGCAGACACCGCCAGCTGGCTTTGACATCAACACCCCGGACAGCCATGGGAGGACGTGCTTACATGCAGCTGCCTCTGGAGGGTACGTCTATGCACCGGAACCCGTCAATCCTGTGTGCGTGCGTGCGTGCGTGCGTGCGTCTCACACGGTTGTTGTATGTTTTCTGGTAGAGTTACATGCTGGTATCGTATATCAGGCTTAAAATGGCAGCTGCATCTAGGAAGATCTCGATCTTGAACAAAACAAGAACTATCAGATATCAACAACTAACTTTGTTTTTTGTTACATATTATGTTGCAAATGGGTTATTGCATGTTGATTCGATTAAATTCAGGTAGATTCCAACGAGAATTAGTTTAAAAATGTGATGGTGTCTGATAAACTAACGTGGTTATTGATGTTGTTGTTGTTCTTTTGCAGAAATGTTGATTGTCTAAACCTGCTATTACATAGTGGAGCCGACCAGAGCATCAAGGACAAATTGGGAAGGTATTAAAATATAAAAAATATATTTCATATTACTTGTTACTTGTTACTTGTCCTGTCATTTCATTTGTATTTTTAGTAGGTTTTTTTTGTTTTTGTTTTTTTTCACTGCACAATTTATTTCCTGGTTTCCTCCTCTCAGGTCTCCACTGCACTATGCTGCAGCCAATGGGAGCAGCCAGTGCACCATGGGCCAGGTGAGGGCCGGGGCCGAGGTCAACGAGGTGGACCTGATGGGCTGCACCCCCCTGCACTACGCTGCTGCCTCACACACCTTCAGCAGGTGAGACAAGAGCTCTACAAGTTCACCAAGGGAGCCTGCATTGATATGTGTGTATATTATATTATATTTATTTTTTTGTCAACAGAGAGGACAGACAGGATTCTGGGTTTTATGACCTTGAGGAAAGGGCAAAGGAAGCCTATTTGTAAGTCTCTAAAGCTCTCTGATCAGAACATTCGGGTTCCTCAAGTACACTAATGTATTTGCGTTTAGGAAAATATTTCAGATTTCAAAAGAGTGTGTGTGTGCCTCTGTGTGCAGATGCCTAGAGTACTTACTGGACAACGGGGCCAACCCTGCTCTGAAGAACACCAAGGGCTACAGTGCGGTGCACTTTGCAGCAGCTTACGGCAACAGGCAGCACCTGGAGCTGGTGAGCGCTGGCTCTCACTGGGCCCTGACCCTGATGGCCCCGTTGTCATGATGATTAAAAGCCTTTCTGTGTTTTATTAAGCTAATGTTAAAGGCAGATTTAATTTCTCCATTCTCCACAGCTCCTGGAGATGTCCTTTAACTGCCTCGGGGAGGGAGAGAGCAATCTTCCAGTCAGCCCTTTGCACTTAGCGGTGGGTGCACTCATTCACATACATAAAGCTACATCTGGTTGGTTGATTTAAATGAATAAGGCTTAGAACTAAATACTCCTGCGGGCAGGATAGTGTGGTGGAGAGGGTGTCTGACTCATAGCCAAAAGGTGCTGAGTTCTAGGTCTCCCTCATGCCTACCAGTAGGCCTCCTTGAGCTAGATGCCTATCCCCATCTGCTTTTTAAAGGTGCAATGTCACAGAATTTTATAGCTGCCTTCTGTAAAGAAAAGTAAGCACGATGCCATTTCACATCTTCAAAACAATATTTTACAATATTATCAATTTTTGCATATACATGCGTTTAATGCTACACATGATTTCTTGATTGTCTATTGTCCCATGTCACGACACTAAACAGTCAGACGTTAAACGAGGCTTTTGCGTTCTGTAAGTTTGAACACGTGTGTAGATGATTCTACCCGTTTCTCTCCTGGCCAGGCGTATAACGGCCACTGGGAGGCGCTGCGTGTGCTGACAGAGACGCTGGTGAGTCTGGACGTGCGCGACTCGCAGGGCCGCACAGCCCTGTACCTGGCCGCCCAGCGAGGCTTCGCCCGCTGCGTGGAGATGCTGCTCAAACACGGAGCCTCCTGCCTGCTCAAGGACTACAGATGCAAGTGGACTCCTCTCCATGCTGCAGGTGCTATATATGTGTATATATATATATATATATATATATATATATATATAATGGTGTATCTGTCTCTGTGTGTTTCGATGGATGCTAGAATGAGTGAAAATGTTTGGAAAGGTATGTAGTTTGAGGACTGCTGTTTGTCACTGTGTGAGAGTAAGAAAGGTCGGATTTGCGTTGTGATAGTTAAACAACGCTCTCTAAACGTTTGACAATAAGTGTTCTCCTCCTTCTCCTCATCTCATCAGCGGCGGAGGGCCACATGGACTCCCTGCTCATCCTTGTCAACCGGGAAGAGAGCGCTGACGTCATCGACAGCACAGACGTACACGGACAGTGAGTAGCTTTCGCGTATTTATATAGCTAGTAAAGACATTTACCATTGATTGGACTTTTGGGTACTGCGCATATGATGATGATGATAACGGTGTGGCGGGGGTGGGAGTAAGTACTGTCTTTCCCGTGCGGTGTGCAGGACTGCGTTGATGCTGGCCGCCCTGGGCAGTCACACGGACTGTGTCCACATCCTGCTGGAGAAGGGAGCGGGTGCCGACTGCGCAGACAAGAAGGGCTGCACCGCCTTGCACAGGGCTGTGAGTTCTCCGCTCTGACTTTAACCTGCAACAATGATGACAACAGCAGCCACTTGTAGCTGCTCTGGCTCTGTCTGAAAGAAAAGGATTGCCTGATTTGAGATGGTTGATTTACACTTGTTCAAAACCTCACTCCACCCTATAATGTAATAAGAAGATGACTGAGACTACAAACAGTAAATGCAAGCATAGGACAGTATAAAATGGAATCAATAGAATAAGATGGCAGATAAAAACAGGATGGGGGTGGGGGGGGGTCATACAACATTCACTACATTTACATTTAGGGCATTTGGCAGACACTTTTATCCAAAGCGACTCACAAAGAGTACATTTGTTGAAGGAGACAGCAATATATCACTGTGGTACATAAAGATAAGAATAGAGCAGGTTTGAAACATTCATAGTTGCAAGGCTAATAGAACGAGTTTCATAAAATGTTGCCTGCATAATAGCTGGGATAAGAGCAGACTCCAGACACCAATGATAAAAATGTTAATAACAGCATTAGCATTTCCAGCCAGGACCATAGACCCTTCATCCACCACATGCCTCTTTGTTTGCGGCCCCGCAGGCGGTCCTGGGCAGCGAGGGCTGTGTGGGGGCCTTGCTGGAGCACGGGGCCTCTGCTCTGTGCCGGGACTCCCAGGGCCGGACCCCGCTGCACCAGGCGGCGTGCTGCGGCCACGCCCAGCTGCTGCGCCACCTGATGAACGCCGCCGTGCAGGCCGACACCCTGGACTCCATGCTGGACTTCAGCGGGTACACGCCCACCCACTGGGCCGCCTACCACGGTGAGACACAGCAAGGTGCTCTGTGACAAGCCCAATATACAAATCGTTCATTTATACAGCTTATATAAGTATATTATATTATACTACACTTTATACAAGACTATATAATATAACGTGTTTCTCTATAGCTGTTTGGTGATTGCTCCTGTATCCTGAACATATTGTTTTAAAACGCTGCTTCTCTCCTGTCTCTTTCAGGTCATGAGGAATGTTTGCACATTTTACTTGAAAATAAGCCACTAACCATCCAGGAGGGACACTCCTTCACGCCTTTGCACTGTGCTCTGTAAGTACCGTGAGCTGATCATCACACGCCATTATTAAAACATGGAACTTGATTAAATGATTCATGATATTCTATATACTATAATAATATATTATTATATACTAGTGCAGTGCCCGTTCAAAACGTGCCTGTTCGAAATGGGCTGATTGCTCCTTGCAGCTTTCCCAAGAACCCCTCAGCCAAACCACTTAACACTTGGCACTGCACTTCCTTGGGTCCTTGTGCAATAAAAGTGTGAAGTTGATTGGCTGAACGGTTGTCAAGAAAATCAACGATTTGTCTGGTACTCTTTACCAGGGTGAATGGCCAATGTGGCGCTGCCAAGCTGCTGATGGAGAGCGGCGGGGCTCCCATGGTGAACACCAGAGACCCCAAAGGAAGGTGGGTGTGCCGCTCTGTGACGACCCTCAGTAATGGACGGTAGCATTGAATGTCTGCCGATTTTAATCAACCGGATGATGTGCTGCTCCGCCTGCAGATCCCCGCTGCATGCTGCTGCCTACTCTGAAAAGGTGGAGGGACTCCAGCTGGTCCTGGATCAGGGGGCGGAGGTCAACGCCGTTGACGGCTCCGGGCGTTCAGCTCTGATGGTGGCCGCCGATCGTGGGCAGACCACGGCAGTGGGTAGGCACTCTGGACACCATGTTGCTTTTCCTACAGGTTCCTCTAGATAAGAAGAGCTTTTAAAAAATATCAACGGATGGAGGTTACCATGGTCACGAGAGATGTCGTTTTTTTCTGCATTTCAGAGTTGTTGCTCCACCAGGCTAAGCCAGACCTGACCCTGTTGGATGTCAACAATAACACCGCTCTTCACCTAGCTTGCAGCAAGGTCCCTCTCACACACAATAACCACTAATTATGTACACGTGTCAGGCGATGCACTTGCACATCATTGGGCAAAAGCCTCTCTGCCGATTCAGTGGCCTCAGCTCTTGTACAAGTTGGCCCGTGGAAGGCCCTGTTCTTCAGCATCTGGGGTGTTGAGTTATCAGTTATATTCACTCCTTCCTTGTTTACTTGACTCCCAAAATCACTACTATTCCAGACTAAATTTGTACATTTGTGTATTTGTACAGTTAATATTCCTTTTGCACCCCGACCCTCACTCACTCACGCACGACCCACTACCATAACACTCTCACGCCCACACTGGGATGTTCCTCCGTGACCTTGTGATGTGTTCTGTACCGCAGGGCCATGAGATGTGTGCCCTGTTGATCCTGGCGGAAATCAACGATACTTCCCTCATAAACGCGGCCAACCATGCTCTCCAAATGTAAGTCGGCCCGCTGCATGCTACACCAAAGCATCAGTCACAATAGTGGTTGTGGTGAGTGATAAAAATGTATCTTTTACTTTTTGTCCTGCGCTCGTTGGGCACTGCACCTGCTGCCGTAGGCCCCTACACATCGCAGCGAGGAAAGGTCTAGCGACGGTCGTCCAAGTGCTACTCAGCAGGGGTGCTGCCGTCATGGCTGTGGATGCAGAAGGTACGGTTGCGTTACATGTGAGAGTTGCAGCTCATAATCGCATGCACTGATATTCAGTGTGTCCCATTTTCTGTGGTTCCTGCAGGATGCACACCAGCCTTGTCTTGCGCCCCGAACAAGAAGGTGGCGGACTGCCTGGCCTTGATCCTCTCCATGATGAAGCCTTTCCCTCCCAAGGAGGCCTCCAACTTCAACGCCAGCCTCAAACACTGTGGAATCTCAATGATCTGCGGGGAGACCGGCAATCTAAACCACGCCTACACCGAGAAGTGCTGCAGCGGCGTGGGCCTACAGCAATGCCTTACTGAGTAAAGGCCCTAGCCCAGACCCCCTCCCCTCCTCCCATGACTTCTGTCAGTAACCAGAGTCTGGATCACTCTTAAGCCAGTACGCACCCCCCCCCCCCCACCTCCATTAATGAGCAGAAGGATAAAATGTAATGAAAAGATATGTATGTGTATGTGCGTGTGTGTGCAGGTACATATACATATTATCTGCACACATCTTATTGTTTAAAAAGAAAATCCACTTGTTTGTCAACAAGTGAAATTATGCAATTACACATTACTATTTTTATTATGGTACCGTTTTACTTACAAAAGCATAACCTTCTTTGGAGCATTTCAATTTTCTGAGATGAGATGTGAAGGAATCATGAAATACTATATGTAGCAATATTCTAAAAGTATTTTTCTAACTTATTTAGTTACAACTATAGCTCACAATTCCTATATCAATTTCAAGTTGGTTTAATAATGTCAAGTGTGAATTATAGGAGCACATCTTAACCTGTTTCTAAATAGCTTGTATAGTCATGGAAAAGTAATTGATCACAAAATCATTGATTGCCTTAATTAAAATGCATATCGATGTAAGCACAGTCGCACAACGACACACACACACATGACATGACTGACATTTCAGTATTGATGTTTGATGATAGATAAAATGGTATTTCACTGCACATTCTGTATGTGTATGTGATCAATAAATGTCTTGCATTTTGAGTAATGCTTGAGGGATGATTCGAAAACAATTTTTGGGCAGAACATTTCAATATGCCTGTAGTTTGATTTTTGTTACCCTACATTAATGCAAAGTATTCTACAAAACCGAGTTCAAATAGGTGACAATACCAAGCTTTACTGTACTGAGTGGCACACACTGCAGTCTGAAATGTATTATTCCAGGTTCTACAAACAAGCATAAGCCAGTCCCTTTTGTATCATTGTTCAAAATGTGCATATATGTTCTATTTGTACTTGCACAGTAAGCCATGGAATTCAACTACAGGTGAATATATTTCAACGCAAGTGTTATGCAGTAGCTATTATAAAACACTATATTCACACTAAAGGCTCTGCCTGTTAAGTGCTTCAAAATGTGTTCCCCAGCAGATGAAAGATTGCATACTTGAACCATGTTATAAGTGTTGTATTTATTAATTAAAGTTCTTCAAAAATGAAATGTTATTTCATTCGTAGAGGCATCTATTGATAGAGGGCAGGCTTCACTAGGAACTGCATTGATTGAATTGGGTTTGGCTCCATCACAGTTGTGATCTTTTTAGGAATATGTACAAATAAAGAAAGTAAATCCAAGAAAAGTGTCATGTTTTACGTGTAGTTGGCAATGTCAGGTGTTTAAAAAACAAAACACAAAAGTAATGATTTGCTGATTCTCAACTCCGTGTCACGTGTCTTATTTGTCGCTGCTGCTACTAGAGCGGAGCGCTAGTGCTAACTGCTAACAGCGTGCTAACGGCTAACAGCGTGCTAACTTGCAAGTCATGAAGATGGCGAACGTGGTGCTGGAGTTCAAGGCTTCTGCCGGAGACTCGGAGCCCCAGAGTCGCCCCGTTTTAATTCTCGGTCAACAGAGCAACCTGCAGCAGGTGAACTGGAGCCAGCTGAGAGGGAAGCTCCAACCCGCCGTCAGCAAGGAGGTAACTAACTCACTACTGATGGATCAACTGGGGCTAATCTTAGCTTGCTAGTGCCGTACCCGCCCAGCACTAGTAAATACATGGAAAACACAAACTCAGAAGAGGATCTAGACCACAGCTCTTCAAGTGAATGACGCCGATGTCGGTGCTGTGAGAAGCAGATCATTTTAATCTAACATCTAACATTCCCTCGCTCATGAACGCCCTGACTGGCGAGTAAAGATTGAGTATGGCTGCTTCTCGGACTAACTTTAAGCAACATCGAGCCATACGTTTTACGACATGAATTGAATAACTTGGAACATATTGAGTGAATTATTGCCATGCGTCCATTGGATGGAATATGCTGAAATGGTTCAAAAACATAAATAAAAAAAAATAAACCAAACCCATTCCCAGCCTCTTGGGGTTCATGTGTGCTCCAGCCCTCTCTAAAGGCTGATCTAGGAGGGCTTTGTACCCACCACCACCTGCAAGGTCAAAGCCTTTGACCTTGCAGGTGCACCACCAATGTTCAATTTAAAAGTCACTAAGTCTATTCAATTAAATGGTTCCCACTGATTAGCCAAAAAATAAAAATCAACACCTCTTGGTCATTGTTTTTTATTTCATGGTGTTGTGTTACTCAAAACTAAATGTATGTAGCCTATCCAAAAACAATTAATGAATTTTACTCATTCTACTCTGTAGGCTCGTGTCGTAAAGTATTTCAGCTTGGAGGTAGGCGACACTGATATTGCCATCTCAAGTGGTAAATGTCTGGCTTTTATGATGGTGTCAGCCTTTTCGAGTCAGAGAGCCGTTGTGCAACTTGAATTGCACCAGACAGTGTATCAAGTGACTTTTATGAAGGGGTGAATTGAGTTGTATTGTGGGGTCAAAGAGCAGTTTACTGTGCAACCTTTGAAGTAATCTGTTGTATTATTGCCAGCATAATCAGTCCTATTCGTCTTAATGTAATTCAATTAAATAAAATTTCATTTGTATAGCCCTGAATCACAAGACAGTCTCAAAGGGCTTTACAGGCCAGATTGTTGAGGGCCAAAAGTGATTCATTTACATTTACATTTAGGGCATTTGGCAGACGCTTTTATCCAAAGCGACTTACAAAGAGAGGCAGCAATATATCTCTGTGGTACCTGAAGATAAGAATAGAGCTGTTTTTGAGCATTCATATTTACGAGACGAATAGAACGAGTTTCATAATTGCCAAAGTTGCCTGCATAAGTAGCTGGGCAGGGCGTGCAATTCTAAGCATGATACAACATCTGAGAACGAACAACAATGCTAAGTGCCATTAATAAGTGTTAAGACATATAAACACGCAGGTTAGTGCTGGGGGGGGGTTATGTAGAGTCCAGGTGAACTCTGAATTCATGACACCCCCCTAGCCCAAGCCCCCCTAAGGTACAAGAAACGACTCCCTTAATTAACAAGGAAGAAATCTCGAGGAGGAACCTCAGAGTGGGGGATCCCTCTTCCAGGGATGGTTCAGAGTGCAATGGGTGTCATACGGCCATTTAAAAACGGGTAACAAAGCATGACAAATTGCAAATGACAAAGTACAAATAGTAAATGAAATAGTAATATTATGATGGGGTGCTGGCTGGAGAGCAAGCTGGTAGCCGTCAGGTGAGGTGGCCAGGTATCCAGTCACGATCACAGCAGCACCCTAGATAATGGAGACAACATGAAGGTTAGATGGAGCACAGTAAGCAGGGAACATACAAGTATCCTCAGACCTAGTACCCATCGGCAGCTAGGGTAGGCTAGTGCTAACAGTGTTGATTTAGCTGTAAATTAGAGCTGAGGGGCACTCCTAGCAGCCAAAGGCGAGGGTAAATAGGTGGGTTTTTAGTCTCGCCTTAAATATATCAGCAGAGTCAGCCTCCCTGATTACAGGTGGCAGACTGTTCCACAGATAGGGTGCTCAATAAGAGAACGCCCTGTTTCCTGCTGATTTTTTATTTACTTTTGGAATTGATAAAAGGCCAGCTCCTGAGGACCGGAGCGGCCGAGAAGGACAATAGGGAACAATAAGGTCCTTCAGGTATGATGGTGCGGACCCATGCAGGATCTTGTAGGTAAGAAGTAGCACGTTAAAATCTGATCTGGCATTTATTGGAAGCCAGTGGAGGGAAGTGAGAATATAAGTAATGTGGTCAAACTTCCTAGTTCTCGTTAAAAGTCTAGCAGCAGCGTTCTGTACGAGCTGGAGGCTTTTTCTCGGTAAGCCAGAGAACAGTGCATTACAGTAATCCAGTCTGGATGATATAAATGCATGGATGAGTGTCTCTGCGTCCGCAGCGGATAGCATTGGTCTGATCTTGGCAATGTTTCTAAGATGAAAGAAAGCAGTTCTGGTGATACTTTTGACATGCTGATCAAAAGAAAGCGTAGGATCAAGCAGAACACCAAGATTCTTGACGCAGGAGCTTTGGGCAATAGTGGATCTTATGTGTGGCTTATGTGAGTCTATAAAACACTGGATTTCCATTGGAATAGCACTGGTAAAAGGCAGTACAATAGGGCCTACATACATTTTCTTACTTTACTGATTGGATTGTGTCATTGTTGTCCATTTTATATTGATGACACCAATTTAATATTTGTCTGTAGTTAAAGCATAACTAATGGATTTTTCCCCCATCGTTCTGGGTTTAACTAACTAATGTGGACAACAATTTGTGAAAATGTATCCAGTACTGAGCGAGAACACAGCCCCGAATCTCACAATGTGAGATTTTGTGAGATTTCAGAGAAAGACATCTCCTCAAGTGTGTCTTGGTTAGACACAATAACAGACCGGATCAGCCAATGGGTAAAGAAAAAAAAGTTGTATTTCTCTGTAGGGATCCTTTCCATCATGTTGTCAAACACGTATAACAATCAGTCAGTATGGTTTGGGTTAGGGTTAGTAGCAAAAACAAGCACTTTTAGAGGATGTGCGTACATTGATGGCAGTTATTGCCCCAGCGTGACAATGCAGGTACTGGATCAATTTCAACAATTGTTGGACACAAAATGATGGGAAAATAGGGTCCAGGTAAAAAGTTGCTGAAAGGATCAGCACAACTCACTTGTGTTTCATTCCAATGTCTTGCGGTAAAACTAATTTAGGGATTTCCGATAAATCACAATGGGAAAAGTGCTTCCATATCGGGAAGCGCTTCCCATGAATACAGACGCATTAACCTCTACATAGTTATGTCCTGTTGTTTCCGGAGTCACAGCTCTTTCTAATGGACTTTGCTAGACACAAGGCTAGACACCATGCTATCAGTACAAGGAAGGAGTCATTTTCTTTCCCCCCCCCACCTGCAGGTTTGGCAGGCAGCTCTCAGTGCGCTGAACCCCAACCCCACGGACAGCTGCCCCCTGTACCTGAACCATGCCACGGTGGCGGCGCTGCCCTCCCGAGTCAGCAGACACAACAGCCCCTCCTCGGCACACTTCGTCTCCCGTCTTGTTCGGACCTGTCTGCCCGCCGGCATCAATCGCTGCATCGTGGTTAGTCGCTGGGATGTTTTTAATTTTTATTGTAACCGCCCTTAACGTCTGTTCAAATCAAGCGTTTGAAGCGAGCCATTGTTGAGTTTTTTTCCATTTTCTTCCATTTCCAGATGGTGTGCGAACGCGCGGACGTGTTCGCTTCGTCTTGCGCCATCTCCCGGGCATTCCCCATCTTCTCTCGCCGCTCTGCGTCCTCTCGCCGTGCCGAGAAGAAGCAGGTCACCGTGGAGTTCATCATCGTGGGCCAGGACAGCAGTTCCGTGGAGCAGGCAGAGCTCCAGGTACACCGCCCACAGCAGGCCCCCACAGCAGGCCCCCACAGCAGGCCCCCACAGCAGGCCCCCACAGCTGGCCCCACGACGAAGTCAAATGCATAGAGTTGAACTAGATACTAACTGAAGCTTTGTTTCCTTCCAGTGTCTTTCCAATGCTGCTGATGGTGTGAGGCTCGCTGCACGCATCGTGGACACTCCGTGCAATGAGATGAACACCGATCACTTCCTGGACGTACGGATACTCGCTGATTTAAATGCATATCTTTCTGGTAAAAGTTGGCAAACGATTTTGTGGTGGTCACCAGGATCAAAAGCGCCTCTTAATGTTATGTGTATATTATGTGTATAGAAATGTTGATTTCACAATCAACATTTTTCTATCGACAAACCCCAGGTTCAAACATAAGAACATATTACCCATGTGTTGAAAGGAACATCTGCAAGGGGAGGATTCAGTGTACTTCCTGAAGGAAGTGGCTCACATGTGTTCCTGTTTGCAGGAGATCAAAATCGTCGGTGCAGAACTGGCCATTACACCCGTGATCATTCGCGGAGAGGAACTGAAGAACAAAGGTTTTGGAGGTGCAGCATTTGGGTTTCAATTCTGTCTCATCCCTTTTCAACAACAATGCTATTGTAAAACTATTTTATGGTCAAACTAAATGCTGCCTTAAAAAACATTAGATGGTAGATAACATAAACCTGGTTTTGAAAGTGGCCTTCAGCGCCACAAATTTAACATGAGATAATGACGTTATGGTGGTGAATCCTGTGCTAAATGGATGCTGAGAGTTTGCGGTGTTCTCTGCCTGGCCAGGTATTTATGGAGTGGGCAAGGCAGCGGTGCACCCCCCTGCTCTCGCGGTACTCAGCCACACACCGGATGGTGCCACCCAGACCATCGCATGGGTGGGGAAGGGCATCGTATACGACACCGGTGGACTCAGTATTAAGGGAAAGGTAGGTTGGAGGAGAATAATACAAAGAGTAATCAATTTAATCCGACTCGTGATATTGAATGCAATGTGTTTATCAAAGTTAAATGAATGTAAAGGTGCAATATGTACGATTCATTAGTTTACAACATTCAAACATTAACTACAATTATCAACAGAATGTGAAGCAATGTGTTTGGGGGGAGGGGAAAAGGGGGAGGGACGGTGCATTTCCTTGTTTACACAATAGTGGTGGACAACTTGATGGTAATATGCTGCCCCCTATTTTGTGGAGGACTAATTCAAATAGGTCTTACAATATTACACATTGCACATTAACAAAACTGCGAGACTACTAATAAAGCTGCTGTTGAATTTAATTTATTTGCATTTAGTTTGCTTTTGCATCTGCATTTCATTACAGATAAATGAATTCTTTACCAGATGAATACTATTTCCAATTGCTATTTCAAAAAACGGTATTCATCTTTATTCCCCAGACCACGATGCCAGGGATGAAGAGGGACTGCGGCGGCGCTGCGGCCATCCTGGGCGCGTTTAAAGCCATCGTTAAACAGGTGGGGGGGGGGCGCAACAGTTACCACGGTTACAAGGTTCAATCCACTGGCTGGCACAGGCCTTTTATAGACTTCCATGTCTGTGTATTTGAAAGAAGTCTATAACAAAAACCCCATATCATTATTTATTTGTGTTCCGTAGGGCTTTAAGGACAACCTGCACGCTGTGTTCTGTCTGGCGGAGAACGCGGTGGGACCCACGGCCACGCGGCCCGACGACATCCACACGATGTACTCCGGGAAGTGAGTGGCTCTCCGGTCATCGCCTCCCCCTGCCCTGCGACAACATGTTGGTGCCTCCATGACGCCCCATGACCCATTGACCTGGTGATGGCGCTGCTTACTGGAAATCATGAGGCCGTCATCGTGCCCGGATTGTTGCCCCTCTGCCCTAAAATCTGGTGTCACTTCAGCCTGATTTGAGTTATTTCCGATTCAATATTGCCGCAGTTGAAGTATTAGTAAGGCTCTACCAGGTCCATTATATCACAGAATGTAATGGACTACTCTGTAAAAATTTCTTTTATAGAGTAGACTTGGTCAAATATGAGGTCTGGCACAGATCTAGTCTCACAATGCGGAATTGGCATTGTTGAACTTCTGGATCCGAGATTAGACACAATCTTTTTTAAATCTTGGATCAAGAAAGGGAGCCTTGACTTTTGCATACAAGTTGCGCATGCCTTTGATTTTTGGCAGCAACTCCTTCAATTGTTTTGGTTTTTTTTAAAGGACGGTGGAGATCAACAACACGGATGCAGAGGGCAGGCTGGTGCTCTCTGATGGCGTGGTTTACGCAAGCAAGGACCTGTCTGCGGACATTATCCTGGACATGGCCACTCTGACCGGGGCGCAGGTAGGCCCTGTTTCTGCTACAACTCTTCAGAGGGCCCCTCCCTGTATAAAGCTCAGAACTGAGAACCGGGGGAAAGTACAGCTTGAGGAAAATAAAACTAAGTTACAGTTTAACGCGGCTTTCGTGTTTTCAACGCTGCATTTTTGCTAACTTGACTTTAGTCCAAAAGCCCATCTCTGGTTTGCTTTTTACCAACACGTAAAAATCACACTGAGTAATATTAAATCGCAGAGTGAATGATTAAAAAATTAAATGTATGAAATTGATGCTGTTGGTTGCTTTGGATAAAATCATCCGTTAAATGACTAGATGATACACGTAATTCAGAGCAGCAGTAGCTCAGAAGGTAAGAGCTGTTGTCTGGCAACTGGAAGGTTGCTGGTTCGATCCTTGGGCTCCGCCTAGGTAAGTGTCGAGGTGTCCCTGAGCAAGACGCCCTAACCCTGACTGCTCCTGACAGTTGCCTCACATTCACCCTGACGTAGGTGAATGTGAGGCAACTTGAAATGCACTTTGGATAAAAGCGCTATATAAATGCAATCCATGTATTGTGTTCAGGGCATCTCCACGGGGAAGCACCATGCGGCCGTGCTCACCAACAGTGAAGAGTGGGAGGCGGCGTGTGTGCGCGCGGGCCGCAGCAGTGGCGACCTGGCCCACCCGCTGGTCTACTGCCCCGAGCTGCACTTCAGCGAGTTCACTTCGCCCTGGCAGACATGAAGAACTCTGTGGCCGTACGTCACATATCCCTCCCCCAGCCCATGCGGGGCCACCTTTTTGCTAGCTTTTAGGTGTAGATGTGTACAGTAGAGCCATGTAAGAGCATCCGGACCACGGCTAATTACAGTTTGTCTTTAGTTTAAATATTTTTTTTTTTTACATGGATTATGATTGCTGAACACTGTATGTAGCACCACAACATAATTGCATAATGGCCAATACGTTTCTTTACAATGATTTGCCAACCAGTTTCTTTAGCGTGCTTCATTCGTTGCCCTTTTGAATAGCGTCTGTGGTCCAACAAAGCTCTGCTGTTTTTGCGAATGTGTCAACCTCAGCACTAGCCGTCACATGTTGTCACATGTTCAGGACAAGTTAAATATTGTACCCAAGTCGGACTAGGCGCACATATCGACTAAAATGTTACTTTTTTTTCTTTGGTTGAGAAACTCTGCGAGTAATTACGTATATTTGCCACATAAAATATTATTTTTGTCCTTTGTTTTGTTTTATTCCACAGGACCGGGAGAATGCCCAGAGCTCTTGTGCGGGCCTCTTCATCGGCGCTCACCTGGGCTTTGACTGGCCTGGCGTGTGGGTCCATGTGGACATGGCCTACCCTGTCCATGCTGTAAGCGTCTTTTTATGTCCATGCCCATTTTTAGCTGAAGAAACCCAACTCTAATGTAACGCATTATGGTTTCAGTCTAACAAGGGTTAAACACTAATAACACTAATCACTTCCTTCATCAACTTTTTCTTGAACTTCCAGGGCGAGCGAGCCACCGGCTTTGGTGTCGCTCTGCTCATGGCGCTGTTCGGCCAGGCCTCGGATGACGCCATGCTAAACAAGGTGTCTCCCTTGGGCGTCGGCAGCAGTGGGGACGCGGCGGGTGACGGCACGGAGCGGGACTGCAAGCGTAGACGACTGGTCTGAAGCCGATGGTGATGGCTCAGGACCAGGACTACTCTGACACTCCTGCCACTGATGGCTCACCCTGCTGTCAGTGGGCCTAATTTGGGATCAAATCTGAGACGGTTAAACAGTTTTTGTTTTTCTGGTTCAAAACCATGGATGAGCATCTTAATATGTTCCAGTTTTGGACTAGATAGTAGAGTAGATATTGGGGTAAATTGAATGGTGAAACTCCTGATGAAAGACTTGCCTACCTTTGCACTTGTTGTACTGATAGTCCCTCTCTCGCATTGTGTTTGTCGGTCAGTTTATGCATTAATCCTATTGAATCTGACAAATGTTTTATTATTACTGATTATTCTTGCCAATAGCAGTTTTCCCAATTTGGATCATAAACAATAAATGTATGCACTTAAAATGTGGTGTTTAATGTTTATATATGTTGAAACTAAACTTGTTTTCCAAAAATCCACTTGATTATTAAAATATTGTGAATTCATACTTCATGGTTCAGTTTGATGATTACGTTGCTCTGGACCCAATCAGTCCCTATCAAATTAGGCTTGTGTAGACGTGTGTTATGCCCGTGTGCCGATTAACAAATCAATGCAACATTTTTAGAAACATGGCTTTCAATGTGCACTTCCACTTTAGATAATAAGTACAATACGAGTTAGTTAAAATACAAGATAAAATGGATGTGCTTGACCTGTGATGTCATACTAGGCTGAACCTGGGTCAAAGCTGATATGACATAAATTGTTTCTTATGTGACTGTCCGGCTGCCGTTCAACAACTCCAACAAGGCAGTCCCATGTGTAGTGGTTATAAATAAGTTCCGTTTAGAAGTGATCTTTACATATGAACCCACTGTGTATCAACTTGGTCTCTTCTGGGAGTCTATGTTATGGTCTGTTGGCAGGTCAATTCCATGGCTGACCATTGCCTTGTATTTAGATGGTATTGGGAGGCTTTTTAGGTGAAACAGTTTTCACCCTTTTGTGTGTAGGCTTGGAGGATTGGTTATATTTAAACATATGGTTTTGAGTCAAAGGAACATTCTGGGACATGTTAAAATGGAGATATGCAAAATATATAATTGTATAAATATTGCATTTCTCTATGTAAATGAAAACTTTAAGGTTGCCACATGCGAGATACATCAAGTCACATAAAACAAGGTTTAAAGATAGAATAGAATAGAATAGAACTTTATTTATCCAGAAGGAAATGATTGTGCCAGGTTACATAGCGATACAGTAAGATGGCGTGTGTAGCGTCTAAAACATTGAGGTCAGTAGTCGTGATGAACATAATCTGTAATACAAATACTGCAGTATCTACTACTACTACTACTACTACTACAGTATCGAGTGTACTGTAGTAGTGCCTCCTTGCAGTAGGCTACAGACGGACTGGTGTGTCGTCACGATCACGTGACCGCACGATCCGAAACGAAGCTAAAAGCAGCGCGAGGGGGAAGTACGGCACATGTCAGGTCCTCGGGTCCTCGGGTCCTCATCTCAACACATCTCAACACATCTCAAGTCCACGTCTCGTCCCTGACCTTCAAGCTTCGTGAGGGTCCAGATCATCCAGGCGCGATGTCTTGGTCTCTGGCCGTGGTCGTGCTCCTGGTGTCCGGAGCTTCAGCCGGAGTGTTCTTCAGTGACAAGCAGCCCTGCTACCGTCCCACGCCGAGGGGAAGCAACTTTGGACAGCGGTGGGAATGGTTTTAAATTCTCTTTATTTGTTCAACACAAACGAAACAAACGATTCACTACGTTTAGTCTTATTTTACTGTGATAGTGTTTTGTGTGGTGTTGTTGTTGTTGTTGTTGTTGTTGTTATTCTTGTAGCGGGTCAACAGCTGACGGTCGGACCGCACACATGAATAGAATAGCGGCTGACGATAAACAAAGATATGAAATGTTTCTGAATAGAACTAGACTGTAAACATTGCATTCAACGAATTGATTCCAGAAATACTCTGTGTAGATACACATCGAGAATGCATTTTTTTATTAAATTAAATGTAAATATGCAACCAGCAATATTTTATTTTATATTATTTATTAGCTGTATTTACGTGGTGATTAAAATGTACGTCATAGTGCGTTTTAACATTTGTCCTTCTTTTATTGGATGTTCCTTATATATCTCGTCTCCAATCACGAGGTCTGGCTGAGTTTGCGGAAGCTGTTCCCGTTGTCACATTAAAAAAAATATATATAATCGATTATAATCGATTTTATCATATCAATCGGCTATTGCTGGATTACAATGTTAAGGCTGTTTTGCTATTTCTCCTCGAGGAAATAAAGTACACATTGTTTTATCTTTTAAGTCACTGGATCGAATCCCCTCTATGTTTTGTATTCATACCAATAATAACCATCATTTGAACATGCAGGCCTATTTACTGCACTGTTCCTGTGATGTATGAAACGCCAATGCATTTGACTGACGCCAAACGGCTTTCGTTGTGTTCAACAGGACTGCACCTCGTCCCCATGAGCTGCTCAACCTTTCTGACATTCCCCAATCCTGGGACTGGAGGAACATTAATGGCACCAACTTTGTGAGCACAACCCGCAATCAGCACATTCCTCAGTACTGCGGCTCCTGCTGGGCCCATGGCAGCACCAGCGCAATGGCAGGTACGGCCACGACCCTGTTAAATCAAACCGTTATAGGAGATGGAATTGGATATGACCCACAACCAGATGAGAAGTGAAGTGGTTGTGTGTCTGTGATGGTTGCTGGTGTGCACAGAGTGCTCTGTTACTGCCCTGAATGCGCTGTGTCATCATGGCATTGTGTGTGTGTTTGTGTGTTGCTCTTTGTTCCTCCTGTACTGGCAGATCGCATCAACATAAAACGGAAAGGAGCCTGGCCCTCCGCCTACCTGTCCGTCCAGCACGTGGTGGACTGCGGGAACGCTGGGACCTGTCACGGCGGGGACCATTCAGGAGTGTGGGAATACGCAAACACGCACGGCATCCCGGATGAGACGTGCAACAACTATCAGGCCAAAGACCAGAGTGAGTGGTGGTGGTGGTGGTGCTGCTGCTGAGGACCTGCTGTAGGACCGGGTTCTGCTCACTTGGCTGTGGCTGCCGCTGTGTGCTGGCAGGCTAGCCATTGACACATTTTCAATTAAAATCTCAAAAAGAGCCTTTATAGCACCAACGCTGACGAGTGTTTCTCTCTTTTTATAGAGTGCAAACCCTTCAATGAATGCGGGACATGCACCACCTTCGGGAAGTGCAACGTCATCAAGAACTACACCCTGTGGAAGGTGGGGGACTTCGGCGACGTTAGCGGAAGAGACAAGATGATGGCAGAGATTTATGCCCGGGGGCCCATCAGGTTCAGCATTTTTTATTTGAATAAGGATCTGGATTTGCCTATCTAACACATATTCAGCTGGATGTGCGGCTGCAACCTTTTTTTTTTAATTGAATTTTCCTTCTTGTAGCTGTGGAATCATGGCCACAGATGAACTGGACACGTACACGGGCGGTATTTACTCGCAGTACGTGGCTACGGCCTTCATCAACCACATCGTGTCGGTGGCCGGCTGGGGGGTGGAGAACGGCGTGGAGTTCTGGATCGTACGCAACTCCTGGGGAGAGCCGTGGGTAGGTGGCCACGGTTCGCTGCTGCAGCAGACCTCGTAGCCTGCAGATTGGTGGTCCAGCGGAAAGGGTGGACCGATAATAATACTGTATATTTATGTATAATATATATTAATATTTTCTTCTATATTTTTAGAGTTGAAAGACGGTTGACTTTAATTGTACTTTCTCTTCAAAATTGACATCACACAAATGTCTGACTTGTACAGTGGTGTGAAATTTGTCACATATAAATGACACTGACCCTGCCCAATCTCCCCCCTCCCCCAGGGTGAGAAAGGTTGGTTGAGGATCGTCACCAGTGCCTACAAAGGAGGAAGTGGAAGCAAATTCAACCTGGCCTTGGAGGAAGACTGCATGTTTGGCGACCCGATCATGCCCAAGAACTACCTCTAGAATCTGGTGCAAATGCAGTATCCACTTGTTCAGTTTACACTAATCATAAACTCTCTTGTGAACTCGGGTAGAGGGGGATTTTTATAAGTATATGTATACATACAGTATACAAAAAAGGGAATATCTTGATCTTACTATAGTGCTTTTAAATTGTGCATTTCAAAGTGTTTTTCGTTTCTGTAACCTTTCGCCAGATCTTGTCTGGAAACGGCATGTTTACTGTCGTACATGCTGATGGCCACAAGTAGTTGATGTACTAAAGTATATTGGCTTAAAGAAACTTGAATCACTTTAAAATTGATGCTAGGGTCAACCAAAGAACATATCTCCTTAATTGCTTGATAGTTATTTTTAAATAGAACATAGGTTAGGTTTTGTATTTAGCTTACAGCATGAAAATTTTGAATTGTTTGGAAGAATATGTAGATCAAAGTATGTCATGCAATTTAACTTCACTGTGAATTGCCTTTCTTCCTGCACTGCAAGTAAATTTACGATTGTCACAATGTCCTTTGAAATTAAAATGTTCAAGTCAGTGCATTAGTTTCATTTTTAAAACAAGTTTAACTGTTTAAGGTATAAATTGGTAGTATTGCAGTTGTAGCATCAAAACTAATGACGTGATCATGTTAATTTTAAATATATTAGTTTATAAATATGCTGATTGAAGATTAGGCTCAATATGTTTTGACAAACACATTTGACATGCATCAAAAGTATTACCTCAATATGTTTGTTCCTGTTTTAACAATGAACACAGACACCTTTTTTCTACCAGATTCAATGACATCAAAATCAAGAGTCAAGGCCCCAACAGGGCACACAATAAATATTGCGGGCAGTGTAAAAACCCTTTTGCTGATCCAATGAAGGCCACGGGGTAAGAAAAGATGAACAATTCCATTAAATTATTGTATTTAAAAACGACTAGACATTTATGTAAAAAAATTAAATATACATGTATGGCACCAAAACAAAAGCACATTCTGAAGCCGTCATTCCAGAGGCGCTACGTTGACAGGACACGGTACGACGTTCACACCCTCCCAACACAAGTCTCCTGCAGCATTGACGGACACACAGCGTTCCCATTTAACATGGAAATGTGTGCCCCGAGAGTTCTAGCATCGGCACATGAATGTCTCGCTGGTAAGATCTCAAACCGAGGAGATACGATGTCCTTCGCCGATCAGTTCATCATGATGAAGTTTGACTTGCAGTGAGCTGGAAGAGAGCATCGAGAGAAATATTAGTAAGGAGGGGGAGGAGACACAAATGGTAACTCGGGCCACCGTTTCGTTTTGTATACTCCCAGTTCAGACAGACGTCTGCCGCAACAGGAACCCAAGATTAAGAACCCAACTCTAGTCTGACCCCATGACTGCGTGAAGACAATTAATGCATTCCACACTCATATGTACACAATGGTCCTTGTGGCATAAATCTCACCATCCACCATGATTGTGTGCATAGCAAGCTTGCTCCAGATAACTGGACTATAACCTGCACGCATTTTGTGTTGTGAATACAGATCTGTCAATGGAGGCAGGAATTTACTTATCAAGATACCTTTTTCCCCCGTAAGGTTTCCATTTTCTTTCTGAATGAGCATGTTTCTTTAACTACTATTGACTTTTATCGCAGTTGGCCAAACAACATACGTTACGATTCATTCCCGTCACCAATTGGAATGGAGTGTGGATCGGGAAACAGCCTAAGCTCTTAAGAGCCTTAAGTTCCACATTCCACGTCAATACACGCGTCACACTCACACCACAATGGTGTTATACCCCCCCTCCCCCGCTGCTGTGATAAATCAATTTAATAACTGATTTGTACCGCATGCAAAGTCATGCCTGAAAAGTCCTACCGATGAACTCTGTCACGGGGTCGTGCTCTCCCTCCGTACGGATGGTGCCGGCGATGCTGTCGTTCTCCAGGATGGGCAGGAACAGCTGCACAAAGTCTGACGTGTATGGAGGTGCGATCACATCCAGAACCTTAAACATAAAGGACATAGTTAGTTAGGGGAGGGCTGGTGAGATGGGCTGCAACAGTAATACACATCAAGGATGTGACTGGAGTGTGTGTTGTTGGCTAGTTTAAAAAGGGGAACTTTGCCGTTTTTTTTCAACCAGCTTTGTATCGTTTTGGTCATTTCTGATGCATTTTATGTGTATTTGCCATGGATAGGTCAGAGCACCTATCTGCCCTAATACACACCTGTTATCGAGTGAGATAGCTCAGGGGACATTCATTTCAGTGACATATCAACACTGGTATTATGCAACAGCCAACTAACAAGCTATCCAAATAATTGCCACTAAAACGGTTATGGATTAATGCATTCATTTATATGAAGGGCAAAAAATTCCTAGATGCATGCATTTAATTTCCCCGAGTAAATATCATCTGCTTGAGGAGGACAAGGTTTTCCGGTCACCGTGCATCCCAGCGAAGCCTCACCTCCGTGACAAAGTAGCGAATGAGGGAGATGTCCGTGTTGAGCTTCTCCAGACACTTGCGCATGTAGCCGACCACGGCCAGCACGTAGCCGCGGCTCAGCAGGTGCACCATGCGGTCCAGCAGCGTCTTCTTCAGCTCCAGCTGGAGGGGGTCACACCGCACAGTTGGTCACAACGTCGCTAGCTAATCATTCATGGGTTGTTGCTCAGGGACTTCACTACTTCAGTGCCGCTCTTTGTGTGTGTGTGTGTGTGTGTGTGTGTGTGTGTGTGTGTGTGTGTGTGTGTGTGTGTGTGTGTGTGTGTGTGTGTGTGTAGTGCTGGGCGGTATGACCAAAAATTGATATCACGGTGGGGGGGGTCAATGGCCTGGGGTATAAATTTGCTGGCCACCCCACTCGCCAGTCACATAGATTGTAGCGTAAGTTATGCATTTCATCCCAAATGCACAGCCAGCCAGGCCAAGGAAGCCGCTCTTGACCTTCCATCACTCACAGTAGCCCCGCCCCCTGGCCGCTGTTGCGCACTCCGACAGCAGCGGCTCAGCGCGTGCTCTTGACGGTCACCGATCTCAAAAGGAGTTAAGAGAGAAGACGGAGAAGACTACCAGTAAGTAAATAAGTCATAATATTCTTTAGTAAAAGAAGAGGGAAGTATGCGTCGTGACATGTGCTTTTTAAGTGCTAAATGGTGCTGTTAGAGCACCTGTTACAGCAGCTTTTTGACGTATTTTTGACATGTGGAACTGAGTTGCGTAGCTCACGTTAGCTGCTGCTTGTATATGTTATGTCAATTTGCAGACAATGAAGAGAAAGTCCACAGACATCTCTTCTTATTTTAAGAAGAAAATTAGAACAGGAGGAGAGAAAGAGACGACAGGGGAGCAACAGAGGCTTAGTGAGGAGGAGTTGAATGAGGAGGAGGATGGAGGAGAGGAACAGACAGAGCAGCATGATGCTTAAATGCAGAATATAATAAATTAGTGAAGGAAAATAGAGAGTACATTAAAATTGTTGGAGAAACCCTTCTCCTCACAGCTACGCAGAACATTGCACAGAGAGCACATAAAGAATCAGAAAGTGAGAATAAAGGACATTTTCTCTCTATTATGGAACTGCTAGCCAAATACAATCCCACAGTCAAAAGAAAAATGACAAGTCAAAGAAATGCAACATATCTTGGGCATGATACACAAAATGAAATAATTGATTGTCTAGCTGAAATGGTCCGCACTTCAATAACTAGTGAAGTTGCCTAAAGTGCATTTCAGCATTTTGGTTGACAAGACTAAAGACCTAAGCAAGAAAGAACAGATGTCCTTTGTAATTAGATACTATTACAATGGGTCAGTATGGGTCAGCTTCCTTGCCTTTGAGGCAGCACAGCGCCTGGATGCTGCAGCACTTTCACATTTTGCAGAAGCATGGTCTTGACTACAAAAACCACCTTGTAGGGCAAGCATATGACGGAGCCTCAGTCATGAGCGGAAAGAACACAGGTGTGCAAGCATGCATTAAATCAGAGGCCCCATTAGCTTTTTATGTGCACTGCAATGCGCATTGTTTAAATTTAGTATTAGTTGACAGTGTGAAATGCATCCCTGAAGCTAATTGCTTATTTTCTCTTTTGCAGAAACTGTATGTCTTTGTGTCAGGGAGATGTTTCAGGGGGCACCAAGAGAGTTACAAAGGCTGATAAAGACACGGTGGGCATGTAGGTATCATGCTTGCAAGACAGTGAGAGACAGACATCATACGTCTACTGAAAGAAATATCAGAAGAGCAAAATGGTGACAGAGCTATAGAGGCAAGAGGTTTGTTAGCCCAAATAGATCTCAAGTTTGTTAGCCTCCTTGTAACATTCACCAGTGTTCTTGGTGAGATAAAATATCTGTCAGATATTTTAAGTCCCCACAACTCGATTTGGGCACAGCTGTCACACTTGTTGACTCTCTTGTTGACACATTGGAGAGTTACAGATAGTTCAAAGACAAGTCAGCACAGAGAAGGAGTCATTTCGGACAGGTTCATTCATTCCAGTTATTGATGTGCTTCTCTCTGAGGTGAAGAGAAGATTTTCTAAAGAAAATTGTGTCATAATGAAAGGGATACAGGCCTACAGAATCCCTGCAGCCCCACATTTTGTGAGAAAGATGTAGTGTTTCCATTTGCCTCACAATACAACTGCAGTACTGAGGTTCTACAATATGAGATCCCCCAGCTTAAGCGAATTCTTGAGAGGAAGCAAACTAGTGATCAGGAAACACCAAAGACATTAATAGAGCTCACTGTCTTTCTGGAGCCATATAAGGAGGTCTTCCACCAGATGTAAGCTATGCAAAATTGCATTTGCATTACCTGTGAGCACTGCATCCTGTGAGCGCAGTTTTTCTATGCTAAAGTTAATCAAAACTGCCTTGAGAAGTACCATGACTGATGAGCGTTTAAGCAATTTGGGGGTGCTAAGTGTAGAATCAAGAAGGGCTAGGGCCATAAATCTTGATGACTTTGTGGATGTGTTTGCTAAAAAACACAGCAACAGGCAAATAAAACTGTTCTGAACCATACTGGCCTGGTAATCAGAATCAGAGACTATTGATCCCTGGTGGGAAATTCTTGTACATAAAGCAAAGATATGATTGTTTCTGTACTTGCTTCTGTTTGTATCTGCCAGTACCTGCTTTTTCCCAGTTTGATTACAATACATGTACACCTTTAAATTAAGCTGTATATGTGTCTTTTTAGGGAAAAGGATAACTAGCCTATTTTAAAAACAATGAATCGCCTAATATATAAATAACAATAAAACAGGATTGTTGTGGAACTCAAAATGTTAAATGTACTATTATTAGTCTATGCACATTAGATCATTAGTAACATTAAATGTAACACAATAAACCAAAGTATATCAGTAGGCGTTTCCTTAAGTCTTTCTGATAGTTCTACTAGCCTGTATAGTACAACAGTATAATAAAATCCTGAAATTATGGCTTTTAGTTTTGGTGTGCCACCCCAAGATTTTAAGTGGCCCCATCTGGCCACCCCTATGAAACATTTCTGAAGGCGCCCCTGGGGGGGGTCCGTTAATTTGCGGTTCTGATGGGGGGGGGGGTCCGTTAATTCACGGTTCTGATGGGGGGGGGGGTCCGTTAATTTGCGGTTCTGATGGGGGGGGGGGGATCCGTTAATTCGCGGTTCTGATGGGGGGGTGTATCTCAATTATATCAAAGACTGGAGCAGCTAGCTAGCAGCACCCACCTGCTCCATGACGTCGAGCTGGGAGTGCTCCGTCTCAAACAACTTGATAAGCAGCTGCAGCACCTGCGGGTGGAGCAGCTGGTGACACGTGCAGATCTAGGGAGAACAGGAAGGCGGTGTGTGAATGTGTGAGTGAATGTCAATACACAGTTTATGTCTTAACGAAGAGGTGGAGAGAAATCAGCGACTGACCTCGTCGAGCAGCGCTAGATGGACGGGCGTGTGGTCCGTCTGGAGCTGGAAGTAGCGAGGCTCCGACACGGTCCAGTCCACCCACTTCAGCACGCCCATGGCCACCACCGGGAATCTGAGGGGGGGTGAAAGGGTTGGCTGTTGAGGCTGCAAGAGGCTCTGGGAGACCCTAGTCTAGGGCACAATCTTCCATGTGTTTGACGGCTCAAGTATTTGAATACATGATTTGTATCAAACTTATGATATAGTTGAATAATATTTCTATCATAAAATGAGTTTTATAATTAAATATGTTTGTGTTGTTGTTGTTGTGTCGAACAAACAGCGCCATACGTTATCCATACATTCATACATTTTTCATTCGTTCATATAAATATAATACTAGTGTTGATATGTCCCTCAAATTGTACAATATCGTCTATAAAACATAACTGTGCGTGTGCTATGGGACGATTAGGCTTATATGAACACTTGGATAATTGCACCTCTGCCCGTCCGCCAGACTACCAACACGATGAATCTGTGCTAGGCAAGACCTGCGGTACGAACGCCCGGTTCCTTCCACCCACCTGATGCACTGGTACAGTGTCCCCAGCTCCGCCACCAGCTCCGTGGCTCCCTTGTTCTCATTGCAGCAGAGGTTGTGTACCGTCTCGATGGCCTTGGAAGTGGACTTCAGCTCGTCTTTGTTGATGTTCACCCGTTTGTTCTGGGTGGGGTGTGAGCGGTGGGGAAGACTTGAGTGACATCAGGAGTACGTTTCACTTCGGCGTGCGGTTCTAATTCTGACTGCACTACCACATGACACAACCAGACACACAGAAGTTGCTTTCTCTGAGTTCCACTTTGTACCTTTTTCCAGGTCTCCACCACACTGGCGGCGTAGGCCAAGATGTGAATGTATTTGTGTTTATGGTCCTGGTTGATCTTGGAGCCGGGCTTGAACAGGGACTGCATGAACAGGTCCAGAAATGCAGGCACACGGATCTGTAGAAGACAGAAGAGAGGAATCAGAAATGTTGTTAATGTTAATGTCAATGTAAAGAACGGGCACGCACAAACCCCATTACGAAAATGCTTGTCTCTATTATGCTCCATTCCTGATTCGATTACAGTACACAGAAATTCCCCAGGCAGTACCATTGGACTAGCATACACTTTGGTGTCAAACGATTAGCACCATCATCCCTATGAGAGCGCCATCACCGGACCCTGCGTTACCCACCAGCTCTACGGGAGGCGGGTCCATGCTGCTGAACATCTTGAAGAGCACTGTGATGTCAGCGGGGTTGAGCGCTCCCTTGGACAGCATGGCGCCCAGGGCTTGGCACGCCCGGGGGTAGGCCGCGGCGGTGCCCAGGGCCAGGGTGATCTGGCTGGCATCATGACCTCTGGTCAACACAGAAAAGCACTATTAGTTTAACGCCGAAAATTGAATTGAAACTTATTGAAAGAAATAATGAAAACAGGGTATTGCCTATACTAGGTCTGAACGATGAAAAAATGTATTCATATTGAGATTATTTTGACGGATATTGCGATATGATTCACTATTAGTGGGAATGTTCATTTTCGCAATACAAATTACATTTTTACTGAAAAAGATATCACAATGGGACATTTGTCGGGGTCTGTACCAAACAAACATGTTTTCTCAGATTTGGGGAAAATAAATGTCGGCCAGTGCATATCTGTAGCACTACAGTACATCATTAATAATGGTGTTATACTTTTATACATTTTACCCTTATAAAAAAATTGCAGCTCCGGTGATTTAGATATTGCACATGGCCATATTATGATTTCGCTAATATTTCGATTAATGGTTCAGCCCTAGCCTACTTTAACAAAGCTCTGATACACAGAAGGATATTTTTCAGGGAAGCTGCCAGGAAATGTTTAACCCCCATTTGGTTTCATGGCACCACACTGGGTTACGAGGCGGGGGGCGGGGGAAGAGAGTGAGACAGATGGGCAGATACTAGGGGTGTGCAACTCTCCAAAAAAAGACGATCCGATACGTATACATGGGGTAGATAGGATTCAGGGACGATACATTTTTAAAATGGAATGATTCGGTTCGATTCAGTAGGATTCGATACGATTCAATACGATTTGATGGGATATGATACAATCTGATAGAGTTCCTTGTTTAAAGTAGACAATCATTTTACATTATGAATTAACATAAGTCAATACTATAAATGTGGCATTGCTTACCTTCAAATAGATTTATCAAAGACCAGGGAACAAGTATTTTGTCACTTTTGAGTGCATGTGAATTCAGAAACGTGTCATGTTTATTAGTGTAACATATTGCATTTTAAGAACTTTAAAAAGCCCCTCTGACAATAAAACAAACTATTCAATTTCACTGTTGGCACAAATTAGAGCCAAAGTTGTGGAGAGGTCTGTGTAGGCTCAGATCAGGGAACAATTAACTACTGAGGTAGAAAATTATAACAATTTCAAGAGATCCCTTGTGCACATTTTTTTGCAAACAGAACACAACTAAGTGGCAAACTGTAAGCACTCTGATAGAATATCAGTCTTTTAAAGTGTTGTTTTGCAATGTAACATGCGTTCACGTTGTATCGGACATTTTTTGTCTTTCCCTCGCAAACAGAGCGCTATCCAACGTTACTATGACACGTCTTGCGAGAGTTTAATGTGTGTGTGTGTGTGAGAGAGAGAGAGAGCGCGCTGCAGACACTGAGCAGACGGAGGATTCAGCAGCACAGCAACAACATAAAACCGATTCATAACTTTGTGATCGGGCCATCGGCCGGTTCATGCTACGTTTAGACCGATCCAGGGGTCCGTGTACCGATGCACTCGCATCTTTTAAATCAAAACCGATTTTCTGATTCAAATCGGTTATTTGTTACACCCCTAGCAGATACCTTTGATGGGCCGACTTCTGCACCTCCTGGCCGATCCTGCGCATTGCAGAGCCACCCTGCTCTTCCTGGGACAGGATGGACATCATAGACTGGGCGAAGAGGTATGTGTGCTCCCCATGACACACCATTTTCTACAGAACACGGGGGGGGGGGGGGGAGTTGCGGTGAAAACTCAACTCAAACTCTTTCTCCATTACTTTTCTTTTCTCCATTACTCAACTCACTGAGGAACTCTATGTTTGGTTAATAATACAGACAAACAGAAAAACATAAACAACAATATTCTAATTGGATACGATACTACCGTTTCCCTCGTCCAAACTAAAACACAAACTACGCTAAGCTAAGGGGTTTGTGGAGGTGTTGTGAAGAGCCTCACAGCGAACTCTGGCAGGTTCTTCTCCAGGTTCTCCTCCCCTCCGTCCAGAAGCGTGGCCAGGGATGTCCGGAGGACCCGGGAGAACACCTCCAGCTGCTGGCATGCCGTGGACACGCTGGTGATCTCCCCCTGGTACCCCGCGTCTGAAATCAGCTACACACACACACACACACACACACACACACACACACACACACACACACACACTTTACCAACCAGAAGTACACCACCTCCACATCAACGATTGATTCCAATGATTAACCTGCAGGTATGAACTGGGACCACTACAATCAATCCAAATCCGGCAGCATGTTCTTATGTTCTTATAAAAACAAAGACACAGAGTACAACGTAGCCAAACTATGTCACTATCTACTGCTGATTTCTACTGAAAGGTGTTGAAATGTGGACATTCCAATAATCGACACTGTCGTTTGTGGTTGGTTTCGCTTCCCTGAAAGTTGCCAATGCCAGAATCAAAACCTGAAACCCTGCCTCTAACAAGCTACATCTCTTGTAGTCCAAGCTAATGATGGTTTGATTCGAATTAATGATCTATATTTGTCTGTTTAGGATAATTGAGTTGTACACATGGGTTTGGCATGATTGCCAGGTTTTGGCAATACACAAAAACATAACATGACCAGTGTGACAACGTTTGTTCGTGGTAAACAACAAGTCACTTATGCTGCTTTTCCACTGCATAGTACCAACTCGACTTGCTTGGTACCTACTCCTTTTCCACGACACATTTAGTACCAACTCAGTGTAGCAGGATGTCACAGCAACAACGCTATTTACCTGGCTGTTTGTCTCAGCAAGGAGACAAAAAGAGACATAAAATTGCCTCAACTATTTACAAAGTTAATACAAGTTATGGTACCTCCTCGGCTCGCTTGGACCCTCGACGGAACGAGTACTCAAAAAGTGGTACCAGTTTTTGCCTGGTGGAGTCTAAAGCGAGCTGAGTCGAGCCGATACTATGATCTAAGTCTACCATTTATTAGGTATTACTTAATCATTTCTGTGTTTAGTTTTTTTTTATATGGATGCAATTTAGTTTTTTGGGCCTACGTGAAATCATAAGTGACATAGGGTGCTTTACTCTGTGAGTCATACCTTTACAGTAAAGTTGAGCATCAAGCAGTCTGGGTGAGCCTCAGCCAGCTTGTAGAAAAGGTCTCTCCACGTGGTGTGAGCGATCATCTGTTCCAGCCAGGCAGGCGTCTGTGGAACACAAAAGACAAATGAATTGTTATCCCAACAGCCAAAATCATACCATCAGCCATATCAACGTTATTTTGTTACTTTGTACCTGTTATGTTACTAGTATGTACTACACAGATTTGTTAAAAACTATTTTTTTCAACAAATACATTTGTCATCCAAACTGAATAATATGTTCCTCATTCTAGAGTCAGCACTTCTCCATGAAGGTAATTAGGGCTGAATGATATGTAAATAAATAAAACGTATAGCGATTATTTTGAGATGTTGTGATTGCGATGTGATTATTAGTGGGGAATTAACCTTTTTGTATCACAATTTTCATTTTCACTGAAAAAAAACCCCCTTTAAATCATTATGTGTGATTTGTTGGAATCTGTACCAAACAAACATGTTTTGTTGCGGGAAAAAATATGTGTAGGCCAGGGCATCTCTGCAGCACTACAGAACTTCATTAAAAATGGTCTTATAAATATTATTCTTATCAAAATATCACAGCTCCTGTGATTTGGATATTGCCCGTGGCCTTATAGGGATTACGATATTATTTAGATTACTTGTTGAATCCCCTGGTCTCACCTCTCCTTCGACAGTGAAGATGGAGTCTGCTTTCTGTGGGTCAAAGTGCTTTATTAGGAGACTCTTTAGGTGGTTCTCCACACGCTCCTGGACCTGCGCCGGTTCCACACCTGAGACATAAACAATAGAAACTCACAGATTAAATATTGCTCATATGCAAACATTAAACTCACATTTTATAATGAAAGTGTAAAGAGTACATGCCCATCTGTATAAGCCACTCTGCTAGGAGGTTGACCGTCTGGGCCACTGCAGAGTAGTTCTCCGACAAGAGCTGGATGACATGTTCTGGAGACCCGCCGGCTTGGAAATATCTGAGAGAAGAGCAAAACCTTCTATTACACATGAAAAGCTCCCCCGCTGCTCAAAATGGACGACCCCCTCATCATGACTAAACATACGTTTTGAGGGTATTGAAGACAGCAGGCTCCATGATGTAATCCCTGCTGGAGAATTTCTTGAGGCAATCTTCCTGAATTTTGCCATCATTTTCTCCTTCGACATAGCCATCCTACGGGGAAAGAGAAATGACACTGATATCACACATTTACACTAAGGAAACCAATTATTATAGATCACATATATTATTATACATCAAATCATATCTGGTCTGTCAACCAG
The DNA here is from genome assembly GCA_002895965.2 of Coryphaenoides rupestris. Lineage (NCBI taxonomy): Eukaryota > Metazoa > Chordata > Actinopteri > Gadiformes > Macrouridae > Coryphaenoides > Coryphaenoides rupestris. The sequence goes on along the minus strand of PIJE02000065.1, from coordinate 33,260 downwards.
TCTGACAACCCAGAATGACCATAAACAAAGCCTGAGTGGCAGTAAAATTAAACTATGAAACACGAGTGGCAGTAAAATTAAACTATGAAACACACGTTTTTCATAATTCGTTGCCAACAACGAATTCAACTACAACTCCGGTGCAGTACATCAATGTCTGCCAAGTAACTTTGCATCAGAGTAAGTAGTCCATACATACAGGCTACAGCAGCACATCAAGGGGACGTGGGAAGCGGTGCAATGGGGAAAATATTGTGACGCTGTCTGGTAGTTAGTGTGTCTACAACTATGGGTCTGAGTTGGGTTCACCGGCATGTGTGTGTGTGTCTGTGGTGTACAGTAGGTGTGCACACCAGCAGGACTGCACGGTGTGTGTGTTGTGTACAGTAGGTGTGCACACCAGCAGGACTGCACGGTGTGTGTGTGTTTTACACGTCGCTCAGGTGCAGGTGTATACGTGTATGAGTGTGAGTGTCTGAGTGAAGCGGTAAGCTAGCTACTGCATGTTGTTTACGAGCCGCTGGTGGTGGCCGGCGTCACGCAACAAGTCTCACCATGTTCCCGCCGTCCTCCCAGTCCCCGGCGCCGCTATAATATTCCTCGTCCATGGTGACGGGAGAGAAGACGGACGCCTAAAGCTAAAGCGCCCACCCTTCTTTATCCGTGTTATCGGTTTTCAGACGTCTGCTGCGGAACAACAGAAACGTTGTGTTTTTTCCTCCTCTTCGTTAGCTTGTTAGCGTAGCTTGAGCTAACAACGGGGAAAATGGCGAGGCGCGAGACACAGCTGCGCAGTGAGTCACCACTGGAGGCCACGCCCCCCTCGGAGAAGCCCACCTGGTTGATCCGTCAACGCCACTCACACACACACAGCAGCATCGAGATGAACACAGTCATGTAATAACCAAACTAATGGGAGATCTGTGACACCTTTTAAGATGAACAATACATACGTATATCCATATCAGTGTTTCTGATACTAACCAATTTTTGCCCCATCTGTTATGATTAAAACAAACAAGAGATCATTTGTGTTGTGATAATGTGTTAAAGGCCAGCCATGCATTATACTGTATAGTGGTATAATACCATAAGAACTGAACAAGCAGGACTATCTGCATGACTCCCTAGGCTATAAGTGTGCTCTAAAAATGTCAAATGTTTGTTTAACTTGAATGGTAGGGTTAAACGATATGGAATGTCTGCTGGCATGTTCTGTTATGAACTCAGCATTTGGACAATAAAAGGGAATAAGACAAGACATATGGGAACACATTTTATTTTATAATGCAAACTGCAACATAGGAATTATATTATTTACCAAAAGGAGCAAAAAATGTCATATACCCGTGGCAGTTAAATCACACAGTTTGTGTTAAGTCTAAGTCCAACACATTATTTTCTTCCTAGAGCTTAAAAGGAAAGTCTACCATAAGACAAAACTTAAATTCCAATGACATTGCACAGTTCACCCATGTGATTGCAATAATTATCTGAATGATATAATGACAGAATTCAATGCAATACAATATAAACCACGGAAAACGACTTTCATAAAGTCAGTGATTTCAGAGGGCTATGGAACAACACGAGTCCAACTTAAATTAAAAAAGGAAAATAAATTCATGCAGGCCTAAATACCTAATGTTGTAGGTACTGTGCACCTACCGGTATCACATTTTTCACACATTATCACAAAACAAGGACTGAACTGTGAACATCAACGGACTAAGGTGTTTTAGGTTAGACTTTCATCAAAAAGCATTCTATCAAATAACTTCTAAGCACAAATATAGTTCATAGGGGAAACTGAGATTCAATTAATATCTCAGTTACCGCTCAGATAAATAATATTAACTCTACAAGAGAAAGACAAGTTTCCCATTGTTCATAAGCATATAAAAAACAGGAAGTTCCAAAAGTTTGTCAAATAGACATTTTTTTGGTTGAAAAATCCCTGCACAGTTGGTTCTTGAAACATTTGCCATTTTTCTACAATCTGCATCAAGTCCTGGAAAGTTTTGAAAAGTTAAATGTATTGGCTGTGAAACCAGCAACCGTGACAAAACAACGACAGAAGTATTTTGCAAATCTGGAACAAAGTAAACAGCACCGTAGTCACTAAGGGCAAGCCAGAGAGGGGGGAGTAATGCCACAGGGCAAAGAAGTTCATAGGTTCACTCCAAGAGCCATGGCCTACGTCAAAAACTGCAGGTCCTTCCAAAAATTAAAAAAAATTAAAAAAAGAACAGTGTGTCTTCATTCTCCCCGGTCGTAGTCGGGCTGCGTGCAGCTTATACAGATATACTCATCCTTCTCTGCCTGGGCAGCAGACACTCCCACACATACCTGGTGGAACCACTGGTTGCAGTTGCCGTCACATTGGACCCAATTCACCTGCAAGACAAGACAAGGTTAATCTCCTTGAAGATGATAGGAAGAGGCCTTCTCACTTGGTAAACTGAAAGTTTTTTTAGCTCTCAGAGATGGTTGAAGTGCAGAAGAGACTCACCTCATCGCCCTCCGGTTCCCGGCACCATGGAGCAGCGCACAGCGAGTAGTCCTCCTCGGAGTCGGACGGCGGAGGCTCTGATGGTGCGTCGGTCGGCGACGGAGGCCTTTTGGCCTCAGGGCTCCTCTCCGTGCTCAACTTGGACTTTTTCTTGCGGGACTTCTTGACCTTGTCCCGATGCTGCGACTCTGTGCTGTCCTTGCGTCGCTTGGTCCTTTTGCTGGTTTTACCGTTCACGGCTTCTTTCTTATGACTTCCGTTCTAAAAAAAAAAAAAAAAACACAAAATCAGACCTGAATACATACTGTATGTATGGCAGCAAATCAGACCATGATGACCGTGATCGTTTGACATACATAAGAAATGTGACATGAAAATGAAATGTGCTGTGATTGAATTACCTGTGTGTGGTGAGGGCTTCTTTTCCGGGAGTGGTGGTGCTTCTTGTCTGCGTGGTTGGTGGACGCAGAGTTGCTGGGGGGCGGCAGCGCCAGCTTGTGGAACAGGTATCTGTACAGCTGGTCGGTCTCGGGCAGCGTGACCTGCAGCAGGAACCCCTCCACCATCAGATCCTCCAGCTCCGTGCCGAGACCTAGGGACATGATCCGCGTGCAGGTTAGCGTGTGTGAACCAGAGTCGCATGAATACGGCATATGTAAAAAAAGAAAAGGGTCAGACACTTACCCATAAGTGGAATGGATAGGTGCTCAGAGAAGAAATGTGAACCATTTTTCCCCAAAAGTGCAGAAAGACACCAGTGCCAATGTTTTGCCTGCAAAAAAAGAAGACCCCACCGAAACATTAAAACACAAAACTGGTGACCAGAACCTCGCTTGTCCTTCTGGTGACGTATCAAGCACATCGCAATAAGCATGCCAACGCTCGGGCACACTCGACGAACCTTCCCCCCCGCCACGCCGGCCCCCGCCAGGTCCTCCAGCATGCCGTCGGTGCACGCCAGCTGAACCCGGTGCTGCCAGCGCACCGTCCGCTCGATGAGGAAGCGCAGGGCATCACCCTCTGGCAGCCGCACACGGATCCGCTGCAACGAGGCCAGCAGGGGCAGCACGCGGGCCAGCGGCGGTTTCCGCGACCGCTGGCAGAGCGGACACAGCCACGCCTGGTCCTGCTCCAGGTCGGTGGTGGTTGTGACGCAGTCGCTGTGGAACACGTCCCGGCACAGCTCGCACTGCAGCATGCCGCCTGATGGGCCCTTGCGGCACAGACACACAGCAAACTCGTCGGGATCGTTGCATTGGTCAGCAGACAGCAGCTTGGACTCGTTGGAGGCCCGCAGAGCCAACAGGATCTCCATCTCCCGCTGCCGCACCTCATCCAGAGTGGCCATCTGCGACCGGGCGAGAGCATAGCCACACGTTAACGATAGAGAATAAACAAGACGCCACGCTAAATGTGTCAAGTTGATGGGACACATTACTCAACAGAGACAGAGAAAATGACAAAAAAAATAAGGTACACACAGCAGAGGCAGAGTCCTTGCTCTCATAGAGAGCCCTTTCCACTTCGTTCAGAGAGTCCAGTTTGGCTGAATCTCTCCTGGAGCCCAGCGACACTTCCTTGGCCTTTTTGGACTTGGTCTTCTGGGAGCCTGAGCCCATGTCACACCTGGGGCTGAGCACCTGGACACAAGCAAGCGTTTAGATACAGAGCCCAATTTAAAAAAAAAAAAAAGGCTTCATAATCAACAGTGTCGTGGATTGTTCACCTCCAGCAGGGAGAGAGGAGAGTTCTTCACGAGGAAGGTCTTTGCTGCACTTTCTTTCCAGGTCTGCACATCGGAAATGAGGGCCTCCAGTCTCGTCAGGGGATCCAGCCACACCGGGATGTCCTCTGCCCTCATCACCAACTCCGAGAGGCTGTCCAGCACTGGTATGCGCCCACCCACCTACATGGGATGCACAGGTAAGTAGGTTTACATCTACAAATCAAAAGGGGTTGAGCATGACAAACAAAGGTTCAAATGTTTTACCTGCAGTGCTTCAACTTCTTGGAGCCAATCCTTGGCCTTAAGGACAAAATCCTTCAACTGCATGCAGTTGGGCAGGTAGGCTGGAATGTTCTCCACCTCCTGGAGGGCTTCCTCCAGAGTTTCCATGCTGTGAAACGGCCTGAGAAAGGCACACTCTTGGTGAATATGTGCACACAAAAAACGAACGGTTCCATCTAGAGGCATTTAAAGGGGACCCAATAAAATAAATAAATCTGAATCACACATTTTGTATAGCGCCACAATACACTGGAGCGTGTGTGTGGTGGTTGGTGGATGGTTTAAGCAGCCTCACCTGGCCCGAGTCAGGCTGATTAGACTATACCTGTGGTGCATTGGGGAAGATCAAGGCCCACAGGATAAGCCAGCTATCAACCAAACACTCCCTCTTGTGAGTCCCCCAATGCAGCACAAGTGTGCAGCCTCACCCGGCCAAGTGAGGCTGCTTAAACCAGCCACACCCCCCCCCCCCCCACCACACACACACTCACTCACTCTTGTGCTCACCTGGCCTCCATGAGGCTCAACGCCCGCTCCTCCCACTGCTCCGACACAGTCAGCAGCTCCTGCAGCCGCGCCATGGCTTTCTCCACGGAGCTGTGCGGCGCCAGGCCCACGCCCTGGTCGATCAGCCTCCTCATGGTGTCCAGACACAGGCTCTGGGGCCTGCCGCTGGCCTGCTGCACCGTCTCCAGCCAGCGCGCCTGCTCCAGCCTCTCGCGCAGCTGGGGCAGCTGGGGGAGCTCCACATCCAGGCCCAGGCTCACGTCCAGCAGGTCCTGCAGCTCTGCGGGGCTCGGGGACTCGCCGGAGAGGAGCCGGTCACTCTGCCGCTGGAAGTCGTCCACTCGAGTCAAGAGGTCCTGGGGGGGCACAGGGTTTGACAAGCGTTGCGGTTACATTATCTGCCGCGGGTTGGCAGCCCACGGTCTTAAGGCACAACAGGGTTGATTGGAGTTCACTGACTTTAAGGAGAGGGGCCTGGCGGATGTTGCAGGGCAGGCCGTCCAGTTGGGTCACGAAAGACCGCAGCTCCTCCACCGTCAACTCGTTCTGGCTTTGGGTTCTCCCGCCTCCAGAACGATACCTGCAGCACAAATAAGAGATCAGTCTCCTTACTTACTGTGCTCAGACCCTCAACCCTTCTGTCAATGTTTGAATCAGCATGAGGAGAAAAACAGCACAGCAAACATGCCAGATGTCATTGTACCTCGTCTGGCGTTTCCCGTTGAGGAGCTGCTGTGCCATGGAAGCACACTTCTCAGCGTCCAGCGTGAGGGCCCGTAGCTGACGGAGGAGGTCCGTCTTGGGAAAGGACTGGGACTCCACCTGCTCCACCAAGCTGCGAAGCTCCTCGAGGCCTGGCACGGAAGACAGGGAGACACAATGACTCCAGGAAGCTAATAATATGGTCAGTAAAGTTGCGTAAGAGGGTTGCATGTTTTAAACGTTGAAACATTTCAGGTTTATTTAGAGAGGAAAGTTGGGCACCAACCTCTCTTTTTAGTTTGTTTAGACTCCAGGATGTCCTGGACGCTGGAGACCCAGTTCTTGAAGGACTCTGCTCGATGCTTCACCGCTGCCAGCATGGGGTACAGAGTAGCCAGCGTGAATTTGCATCTGGAGAAGAATGGAATACAATATTAAATAAATAGAAGGCATCGCTGTATAATGACAATGTGATCTATAAATTGATCGATAAAAGACTAACACGACCCTTGATGTGTGATTCAATTGATCTGTGCAAAGCATCACTTGCATTAACATGGTTTTATACTTCACTATCTGTGCAATTTCATAACCTGTTACTGTGATCATTATTCTATTCATAATCACCGTGTACCATAATACTTCCTAGTGAGCATCATCTCTCATGGCCCTAGTTGCAGCTTGTCTTATCTTTGGGGGACGTGTCTGGTTCTAGTGAGACACTGATCACCAGGAACATACTCTGTGTGTGTATGTGTGTGTGAGGGGACCTTTGACTCACTGGAGTGTGTAGCTGCTCGGAGGGCAGGCACAGAGGTCCTGGGCATGGTGCAGACACACCAGCTTGCCAGGGCTGCAGGGACAGGTGATGCCAGACAGGTAGCAGGTGGTCCGACACTTGCAGCACTGCCGCTCTTCGTCTGGCAGCAGCTCATAATCCACTTGCTGAGACTGCACCACACCCTGAGGGGACGCACACATCACGCTCGGTCATTACCGCCCGGAAAAGGCCGGAGGCAACGGCGAGGGTGTTGGCTTAATAAGCAGCCATCTTGTCATTCTTTGTATTTTACGCTTCGCGTGTTGCATGCAGACTAGTTTATCTGGAATATATTGACACACAAGAGTGTCTGCACTGCATTACGGGTCTCTGTGTCTTAATAGGGTCACATGCGCCCTACGTGTCCGGTCATATCCAGGCCGCACTCACCATCGCGTCGACCTTCTCGCGCAGCTCCTCCTCCTCCTGGACCATGACGGCCATATCCTTGTGCACCGAAGACGCCAGCTCCACTTCCATGGTGTCTGCCTTGGCGGCCATGTTGCAGACCATCTCGTCGTGGGAGAAGACGCAGTATCTGCTGAGCTGGCGGTAGTGCTCCACACACTCCCGGCCAATGGGCATCTGAGCACAAAAGGGAGGGAGGGAGGGAATGGCATAAGATTTTTTTTACAGCAGCGCTGAGGGGGGGGGGGGGGGGGGGGGGGGTGTGTGTGTGTGTGTGTGTGTGTGTGTGTGTGTGTGTGTGTGCTGCACGGTTCTGATGTGCATGTGGCATGAGGTTTTCGTGTGATTATTGATTCCAATAGGGCTCTGGTGCAAGTCCAACAGAAATCCTAATAATAATATAATAACAGTGTGCGCAAGTCACCTTTCAATGTTTAATGCAGGGCAAAATATATATATTTTTTACAATGATTCACCTACTAATAATAATAATAATAATAATAATAATGCCAACTTGGATTCATACAGACTTAAATGATATATTGTCACAAACATAAAAATAAACAAAAGCTGGTTTTGGTGTTTGAACCCATCTTACCCAGTCCATGGTGCAGAAGTTGACGGCTTCAGCAAAGTTGAAGCCCTGGTTGAAGCCACTGTGGTAAGCTCGTGGGAAGGTGATGACAAACTCCCCAGCACACTGATTGGTGCGGTAGATCTGCACAACAGAAGAGACAATTGTATTAGTTAAAAAATACAAAATATCTATATATATATATATATATATATATATCTACACACAATTACAAGTATAGAAGTAGGCTGGTGGCATACCGGCACATTGTTGTTCATCAGCGTGTTGGGGTTCATGATGGTGACCAGCTGGTGCAGGAGGTCTGGCTGGGACTCAAACAGCTCTGGAGCCAGCTTCTTCATGACGCCCTCTAGCTGCTGGGCGGAGGAGCCCGGGGCCCCGTACCAGGTCTTGGGCTCCCCCCTGTGCACATGACCACATGCAGAGAGTTTAGTGCGTTGTCACAGACGGTGCAGGGTGGTGAGTATGGCAAGATCACCCTAAACATAGGCTTCGCATTATCTTGGGAACCAGAAATTCAGGTCGACTGTATATTCAAATGCTGCAAGTAGATATTAGGGCTCAACACAAACGCTATTGTGGTCGTCATGACACTGATTGAGGTTGTGCCGTTTCAGCATTACAACATAGTATTGTTTCAGTTTCCGTATTGGTAGCACGACACTGTCCACAGCAGGGGTGTCAAACATGCGCCAGCTGATCCAATCCGGCCCGAGAGCCAATTTCATAAAATGTGTTCGATGGATGGATGGATTAATCTTTGATTGATTTGTTCACTTTAGTCCAAATCACAATTTTTTTTTTGTAGTTCCAACAAATAACCACTAAGCTGCAGAAAAATCGTAAGAGTTTCATATGTATTTTCGAGTTTGACACCCCTGGTCTACAGCATCATTGAAGTATTTCTGACCATATTTATTGCATGAAATCTCACTACAGCTCGCGCTGGTCTGTTCAACCACAAGGGGCCCTTAAAAGAAAAAAAGCCTCTCCGTAGCGCACGCTCACCAGTGCAGGTAGTTAATGGAGTAGCTCCAGTGGTCCTCGATGTGCCAGCAGAAGGAGGAGAAGCACATGCCCACGTAGAGCCAGGGTAACTTCATCCCACAGATGTCGGCCGTAACGTGAGTCAGCACCGAGGCATCCAACACCGGCATGTTGTTCAGGTTCCAGCCGCTGGTTAGGTAAGTCTGCCGGGTCAAACGCAGAACTCAGCACTCCGCGGCCCGTGTCACTCACAGGCCAACTGGAGCCCTCCCCCCGCCACCCCACCACCACCACCACCACCACCGGGGCATCCATATCACAGAGGTGTTAGCGTCCAAAGGGTTTCCCCTGGGCAATGCCCTTTTAGTTTTACTAGAGCACGCATACACACGCACATACGCAACAGTCGGGTGGTTTACTCCCCCTGCTCTAATGTCATTAAAGCGCAGGCCTGCCAATGTGGTGAGGATCGGTGTAGTAATTCAATCAATTTCCCTTTTCCATCCACAGCCTTGGAAGCCTATTTACAACTGCAACATCACCACAGTGTCCAAACTAAGCAGACAATGGTATACTTCTACTTGTCAGTGACATGTCTGTGCTTTACGAGCTAATAATAGCATAATGGGTTATTCTCAGTGCTTCTCAATGGCTGCTGTGGCCTTGAGTAAGCTTAGGGAGCGATGCTAGTCAGTGAGATAACAGCATAGGTGTGAAATCCCTGAAGGCGCAGGTCATATTCGATGCCCCCCACACATCTGTTGGCAGCAGCCCTGACCGTAGGCCTTCGTGTCAACAAAACATCTAGCAGTTGTCACGCTGTCACACTGGAATGCTTTCGTCATTTGATCATTTTAAACCGAGAGGCAGTAGGGAGCATTGCAGGGTAATATTAGCAATTGAGGTTACTCATCATGTATCGCATAATTGACAAGTGACCCGACACTGCAATGGGCAAACATAACGATTATTTAAATGTTTAACATTTAAATAACAAGCCAACAGGACATAAATTGCACCAGTGCTCTCACCGTCAGGTTCAGAGAGACAGAAGGATCCAGAGAGCTAGACAAGCACTCTGTACTGGCCTAGTTGGAAAACACATGCTGAAGTTACACTGTAACAAGGCATGTTTCTGAATATTGAACCAAACTACTTTAAATAACCAGTACAATAACATCCCCCTGGCTGTAGCCCCTCTCTTGTTCCACTTCTGCGTGAGCAACAGGGGAAGTAACAAAAAGGAATACACTGATATTTTCCAACACGGCCATTAGTGAAGCAGGTCTCACTTGTAACTTTTTTTGAAAGACACTTGAATGGAGTGGATAGCTGGAGAGGGCAGGTCATGCAACTTAAAAGTAAAACATTTCAGTACAAAAATGGTAAGCAATGGACATTTAATGATAACAACGGTGTAGCTATGCTGTACCTCATCGTCGGTGGAGACTTCCACCTGGCCGTTCTTGACAGGGAAGCCACTCCCAAACTCCTTGGAGGCGATGTCGGCGCCGTACTCCACCGTGACGTCCTCCTCGATGGTGCTGACAAGACGCCAGAACTCCTTCTCCACCAGCTCAGTGGGAACCATCTGTCACACATAACCACCGGGCATCGGCATTCACCTTCACACATCCTGTACACACTGCAACATGTTGATGCGTTCATGTCTTTGCACCGAACGGTGCAAAGCTGATAACGTACTACTACTCACATGAACCGGCATGTTAAAATAATCCGACTTAAAGGAGTCGGCCATGTCGCCAAACGTTCGGAGGTTGTAGTTCCTGCCGGCTTGTTCGAAGCCAAAAGCGACAGGAGGCTTGCCACATTCCTGGGGGCAGATGAAGAAAACACAATGTTAAATACTGTACGCAAGAAGTGCAGTGCTGTAGGCAGCATCTAGTGTCTCTTTCAATGAGGACTTGACTTCAAGTGGTTTATAGAGGACCTCATTAGGCCCGATCTGAGTTTTCTGTGCCTGTTAGCGCAGGGATTCTCAACTGGTGGCGACCCGTAAGTGGGTCACCAGGGAGTTTTGAGTGGAGTCGCAGAGCATATGCCAAAAATTCCTAATCTTCAGAATGAAGCCCACAAATTAACTAATGTCTCAACGTTAATTCATTCAATGGCTCACCATTTGATTGAGTTTAGAGCAAATTGTTGCAGCTTTTTATTCGCTCAATTTTCTAACGGTGCATAAAAGGCATTGTTAATAAATGCAATATTGGTAAATACATTTTGTAATATTGGATCATAACTTAATGACACGTGTGGATCCTGAGGCTACACCTGTTGAGAGCCACGGTAGCTTTTATTCACCCTTTTCAGCGCCATGTCCACAGCCCCTTTAAGTTGCCCACTTCCAACTTCCTGTTGTTTCAATCCTTCAGTTGAGTTTTTGGCCCCTCCACCTTTAATATATGTCTGTACTTAGTAATTGTTGGGAGCTTCAAGCTATGTGTCAGCTCACCTGAGCCAGGCACTTGGGGCATCTCCAGTCCCCCTTAGGAACGTCGTGGAGGGGCGGGATCAGACAAAAGGTGTGGTAGCTGTCGTCGCAGCCGTCACACAGCAGCAGGCGGTCCTCGGCGGTCCCGCAACCACACACCCGACACATGTACTGTTCCATCTGGGCACACGGTGGTGGTGGTGGGGGGGGGGTTAGCATGCGAGCACAACACTTTGTTCTGGGCTATGGGGCTAAAAATCATAATAAAAAAAAAAGACGCTTCAAAAACATTCTAGGTTTACTCACCGTAGGTTCATTTTTCTTGTCGAGCACCGACTCCTTCTCCTCCACCAGGTCCTCGTACACCACGGGCTCCTGCTTCACATGTCCCGCCGACATTCTCCCTGGAAAAATAATTTAAATAAAAGCAGTGCAAAAAATGTGTTTATGACATCAAAAAGCCCCCCGGCGCATCACTCAAAGAGAAGCAGCCGTCGCCACGCTACAAACGCGCGTGAATCACGGGCGTGCGCTTACCAGACTCCTGCTTGGCCACATACGTTCCCATCCTCCGCCGCAGGTTGGGGCGGTTCTCACAGTCCTCCTCTGTCTCTGCTTGAACCCGGCCCCTCTGCCGGGGAACATGGCGACAGCAGACGGAACGGCAGGTTAGTTAGATCAAGACTGTTATTGCACACTGTTGACTTTTCAACAGACTTTACTGGTTGAGCCGGCGTGGACAAACGCTGACGGGGGAGACAGTTACCTCGGCTCTCACACGCTTGGACCTGCGGGCGATGGTGCAGGTCTCTTGGGGCTGGACCGACTGCCGCTGGGGCAGATCGTGCGGAGTGTACTCCTTGTCCTTAGTGTCGTTGGTCAAGGTGGCCTTCTGCAGGACGGGAAACGACAACTCTGCATAAATTAGCAGCTTTGAATAGCCCTAAATGGCCCCCAAAACAACACAATGATGGTACAAACCGAGATTGTTAAATAGCCATGAACCGTTTGCCTCTACTGCAATAAGCACGCTAAAAATACAAATGTGCATATTTCATGATTTGCAGAATTGATCATAGTAGGACATGAATTGTGGTTGTGGAAATTGCCAGGGCATTTGACAGCCATCATCGGTCCACTGTGGAGGTTTCTCCTACCAGTAGGTTGGCTCCGGTCTTGAACAGTTTATAAGGGTAGAGGATCCTCTCATAGTGGGCTCGCAGATGGGAGCCTATGGCCTTCCCTGGAGCGTAGCCCATCTTGACAGATATCTTGCTCCAGCGCCTCTCCCTGCAGACGGCGTCAAAGCCGCCCTCTTCATTCACCAACTGCAAAGTGGGAGATGCATATAGGTCAGGGGTTTTGGGAACATATGTGGGCCTGAATTATGTAGACCCATGTTTGTTGATCAGCATGAAATGTGGATATTTTGGATAATCCATTGTTGAGTGGGTGCCGCCTGACACACAATGCGTACCCTGTTTAGTTGGTACAGGTCCAGAATCTTCCTCTCCACATGAGGAATTTTCAGAGTGCATCCTTGAAGCTCCCAGAACTTTGCTATTTGATCGAGAAAATTAAGCTTGACTCTGGTCTGAGCCTAAAATCAAGAGGGAGAAAGGGCATGCCGTTCAATACTACCAACAAAACATGTACTATTAATTTGTCACCATGCTATGCTTAAAGAAAATATATGACCCGTTATGTGATAATGGCATAAAACGATTAGCCTATAAACCAAGGATTTTTATTGTCTTTAAACAAATCCATCAATCCGACAACAGAACACGCATTCAAACAAAAAGTCGTAGTGTAACAACTACCCTAAAAAGGATTAGAATCAACAGATAATTTAACTGAAGAATCAACACAAATGTCTTGCAACAAACAGTACCTCCAACTCATTCAGCCTTTGTATCCGTGGTGTGAATTGCAGTCTGTCCACATCACAGGCAAATGGTGGTTGCCATTCCTGCAAATGTAAACAATACAGCCTTATCAAAAGCAGGCAGCCATTTTGATGGCTGCATTTGGTGACAGCCACTTTCTCTACCAAGCTCTATTCACCACACTAGGGTGTCTCCAGTTGCAGAGCAAAAGGCCAAGGGATCAACATAATATTGGAGGTTACTAATCCCTGTCAATCTGCTTAGTCCTTTAAATTAATAAATGCTGTCAATTTATAGGACACAAAGTTTAGCCTATATTATGGAGATGTCCGCGTTGGTCGTATAATGGACACTTTGGAGTGTCATAGATCTCTACAATCTTTTTGTATTTGAAACAATTTTAACTATGATGCCGCTACTCAAACTAATTGTTGTTTTTTTACAAAAAGGAATTCACTGTGGACATTAGCAATTTGTTATATTAGTTCTGTTACTCTGTTGTCTGGCACAATGATGTTTATGGAGATAAGAGAGAACACACTTGACATGATTATTTTTTATGCAAATGCTGTCAGGTGTTTTGTACAGCAAGTCAGGGGGCTGTTTTTTGCTAGCTTAGTCTAACAAGATGTATTCCCCTTGATACACTTCCTCAAGGAAGTGGCTCTGTCACCCAATCATACCATTATTGTAAAAATATTAATCAACCTTTACAAAAAAAAGATACAAATTAAAGTTTGTAAAACAAAATCCCACTCCCTTACTATGAATCACAATGACATGGTAATTACCATGTTTTTATACTTTGCATACTAGACGTATGTGAGAAGCATGTATAGACAGTATGAACCCATGTATAGTACAAAAAAAATAAAAAAGTCTTAAAAGGCTAACTAGAGCACGGTCTGTTCAAATACTCCTGGGCTTCTGGGGCACACTGGTGGGTTTAGAGGTGGTTGACTTAACCACAGGACTATTTCAGGCACTGAATATTTGACTTTAAACAAACCAAAAGTCTTCATCAAGGCATTGAGTATTGGCCTTTACCTGCTCAGGCCCAAAGTCTTTGACCGGGAGGTAAACTGGTCAACTTTATAAAAACTGTGCCCATTGAGAGTACATAGCGGACAGTCTTTTTCACCTAAAAGTGAGGTGATATTTTAGCTTAAGGCAATAGAACGCTGACTGTCTTTCAGGGCATTCCAGTGTTATCATGGAAGGTCAGTATTAAGTATAGGCTTAGGTCTAATACAAAACCGAGAAGTTCAAAAATATGTATACAAGAGTGTTCCTTCACCTTGGCACTTTGTATGAAAAAATGTGTATGAAAAATTGGCACTTTTTCTACAGTAAGTGTGTAGGCCTACACTAAATGCTTCAATGCATTTTCCGGTGTTTGGTTCATTCCGTTTCATTACAGGTGATCTGGGGGATGACTTTCATTTTGTCATCTACTTAGGCCAATGGCGAATGGGTGACAACTACCATAGACCAATATGCTCTTAAGCTAAAATGACCCCAAATAATTACATCAACCCAACCTCTAGTGTCGACAGGCAGAATGAAAAACGCACACAGGTGTAAATATTCTACGGACCACGTTTATATACATCCCTGTGTGTAGGTCCTGCATTGTGTATGCAAATGCATGTGTGTATTGTTTTTGGCAAGTAAGGGTAAGGAGAAAGTCTTCTGCGTGTTATTTACGTTTTATTTTTGGATTCCCTGAATATTCCTTTCCATTGACATACTTTGCATGTAGACGCTTACATCTTTAATCATTAAAACAATTGGACAAGTGTAACTGGATGTTGGCCACTTGGTAGGCCATGTTGGTGATTGTCTCGCAGTATTTGCATTTGCCTGGACACACCCAGGCTGTGCATCTAGCAGCCCAGCACACGAATAGTTCAAGAGACCCAACCAAGAAATAAGGCCTATTTGGGTTTCTTCAAAAAAAATAACAAATGTTAGACACGTATACCAAACCATCAAAAATATATGATACAATTGTACATTTAAGAACCCTTTGGAAAGCGTTGGTTTCGTTTGCTATTTGTAGTATTAAGTGGACTTTCTAAAGTGTTATGTCATGTTGTGGATTTAAGAGGCAGCAGCCTTCTGGTGGCGTCCAGACAGAACAATAGTAGAACCACGGACGGTCATTTAGCTGCTTTACACGGGAGTCTGTCCACCAACCATCTAGAATATGGTTTATTTTAAGGACACGCCATTTCCAAAATGCATCATTATTGTGAAGGATAGCGTCTGACGGCCGAAACCCAAACAAAACGCATTTGGTATATTTCCTCCGTGGTCCATCTCCATAAAGAGTTGACAGAGAAGCACGTACGTGACGTCCTTCTGCCGAGAGACAGCCGTCACAACGCTTGGATCAGACCAATATATACCGAGGTGTCCGAGCAAATTCATTTGACAAGTAAATCAACGCCGTACGGCCACAATATCTCCACGTAGTACAGCGTGCACTAATGTCGGCCGCTACAATAATAATAATAATCCTCCTCCTCATCGGGCCGTTTCCGTGCCCTACTCCAGGAAGCCTCTGCTTTCACGTAAACAACTCGCTTAAACTTTACCGTCTGACTCCGTTTGGGAAATAGCATTCACCCAACACGGTTGTATGGAAGTCAGGCAAGTTGCTCAAGCGACAACTTCTGCAATATTTCACAAAAAGAGCCATTAAAGGACACGAATTAGTCAAGGGGGACACCACGGAGCTCCGCTTCGCCGTCGTTACAAACAACGCACTGAACTGGAGCCGCAATCCGCCATGTTGAAACCCGTCTGAAAACACAACTTTTGCTACCGAATGACTCCTAGCCGCGGGAGAAGCAGGCGTATTACAGGAGATCTTGTCAGTGGCCACACGAGGAGAATACTTACAGGTGGTGGTCGGACCTTGCAGATTCCCGTTTTCTCTGCGATCGGTCGTATTTTGTTGATATACGCAAAAGGGTCGGCGAATTCCTCCCAACTGGGCTCAAAGACAGGACACTCCGGGGGAGAAATGAACTCATTTAGCTGCACTTGGCTCATCGTGGCATTGTTTTTTGTCCTCGCCGCAAATCCGATGTTATTTAATGTACTCCGCGATTATTTAGCGAGAAGGATCGTTCACTTCAAATCGCATAATTCCGACCGCGGCCGCTCCACTCATTGAACTCAATAATGAATTATCTGGTGGGCGACGGGAGAGCGCGTCACGGGGTGTATGACTCCGCTTAAAGAAGTAGATACTTCCAAAATATCCTCTTATTCTCTCAAAATGGGCATTCTTACATCGTTATAATGTTCGCTGCTTGTTAGAAATAAAACGTGTGTTTAAATGACAGCACATAGTTTGGGTATAATCGTTTAAAATGTCACATTTTGTTATAAATACGTCAAATTGTCAGAACCCAGACGCGAAAGTAAACTTGTTTGAATCAATGTTTCTATTCTAAAAAAGAACCGTGGACGAAGGGGCTCTCAAAACCTATAAGAAGGCTTCATGCGCATGGTCGGGGACAGATTATGTTTTCGTTGGACACATATGATCGTATTTGTGTTGGGTGGGTTCGATTCTCTTCACGTCTACAACTTCACGTCAACCGACTTGGCCGCATGTAGCTGTGGGACGGGCAGCTCTTGCCCCGCCCGAGGAAGCTGACAACAACACAGGTGAGGGAATCAAACATACCCACCAAATCCTTACGCGTTGACCGGGACTTGCTTTTTAAATGGCCTAAATGAGCACTTTGATTGGACAGACGTGTCTCAGCACAGCAATGGTCGCTGTTCGCCTCGTAGATAAAAACAACAAAAAGTTAAAGCAACTGCTTTATTTGATGGCCAAACCAGTTGCTCTTTTACTAGATATTTGAGACAGAGTAACATGTAGACGGGTATGTATTATAAAACAGGTGTCATCGTACAATACAGTAGCCTAGTGTGTGAATCTAATCGGTCGCGAAAAGATAATTAATGATCCCTATTCAAGCCTGACACTGAGACAAAATGTTGACCTTGTGCCACAACGCATTCAATATTTAGGATTGTATACATATTTACGAGTCAGTCAAAATAAATATTGTGTGTTGTAAGCTGAGATAACCGGCAAGGTAGTATGAAAGAAAAAATGTAAACTTTAAAAATGTAAAATTAAAACAGCTCACTTAAATTATATTACATGAAAAGAGGTCTATGGAACCAAAAAAAAATCAGGGCATTTGGTATAGTCATCATTTTAATTGCAGCATATATTCTATTTTGTGTTGCATTTGTCACTTTATAGTTAGAGGTTAAAAAACAATAAAAATATGAGGATTATTCTGAGAAATGCACTCGAGATCCAATTTAACATGATTGGTCATTTTACAAAGAGGGCTAAGAGATTAGGCTGGGTATATTATCTATCCACAAACACAAATGCATCAGTTATACACAAGTGGCAAGGTCATTATAAGCACAGAATTAAAAGACTTTATTCAAATTTAAGCACAACATCATATACCATTGCAGAAGGGTAGTACAGTATTTCACCAGGGTATGTCTGTAGAAGTGAATGGGATCTTGGGTGATGGGAGACCCACAGGGAGAGGCACAGGCTGTCTCCACATTATGCATGATTAACCCTTTCAACGGCAACATAAAAACTTTTTTTGTCATCCAAACAATGCCAACCAATGGGTCCAATCTCACAATCGGCACAAATAAGATACTTGATGCGTCCTACGTCGTTGGTGAAGCCCACGTTCTCAAAAGTGTACATGTCGTCCACAAACCAGTGGGCAGTCAGGTTGTCCCCATCCGCAGGGCCCTCAGACAGGCTCAGGGCCTTCTTCTTCTTCATGGATGGCAGGAACAGCTGAAGCAATATTGATTCATAATATGCCTCATGTGGATATAATGCCACATAGACATCAAACAGCATTGGCATGGAAGAAGAATGTATTTAAGAGTAAGAAATATGAATCTACATAGATGGTCATGGACGTTACACATCAAACAAGTTCAGACTGAAAACATAAGAGATGTTTAAGCTCTATGTATGGACATATGGATCAACATATTTATTTTGTACGTAGAGATATTGTACAGTTTACAGTTCAGGGATTTGGTAATAAGGCTGTTGTTCATGGACGTTACACATTAAATAGTTTCAGACAATGTGATGAAATAAGATTGCGGAGTACCTCTTTTTCCGAGAAGACGGCCATTCCTGGACAAAGCACCTTGGATCCGCAGCGTTGACACAGCACTGACTTGATGTTCTTCCCCTCCTCTGAGACCAGATCAGATCGGTCGGGACACTCTTTGGAGTCAACCCTGCCATGTTCCTCTTTGTCCATCTCCAAACCTGACAAAGTGAACATTTGCAATCAATTGACACGGTCGTTTAGCTACTTTATTTATTTTAGTTTTGACCAATAAGCCCCCATCTCAACCTCATGTATAAGAAAGGTCAGAGTCGCCTGTATTTCCTACGGAGACTCAGATCTTTCAACGTCTGCAAAACCATGCTGCCGATGTTCTATCACTCTGTGGTGGCCAGCGTCATCTTCTACGCTGTTGTGTGCTGGGGCAGCAGGGTGAAGGCAGCCGGCGCTAACAGACTCAATAAGCTCATCAGGAAAGCGGGTTCTGTCCTGGGAGTGGAATTAGAGTCTTTGGTGGAGGTCTCGGAGAGGAGGATGCTGAGTAAACTACTCAGTATTATGGACAACGCCTCCCATCCCCTGCACGCCACACTGGTGTCATACCAGAGCACCTTCAGCCGTAGACTGAGATTACAGAGGTGCACCACAGAACACACCACAGGAGGTCCTTTCTGCCTGTGGCCATCAAACTCTATAACTCCTCCCTATAACTCCCCCCTACAAGACAATGAACACAGCAATATAATGTGCAATATTACCTCACAACATCATGTGCACTTTCCTCAGTATTACGTGCAATATTAATATTACTGTCCAACATCATGTGCAATCCTCTATCATGTGCAATATTATTATTATTATCATGTTGTCTATAATATTATCTATAACTCTACCTCTCATCATCATGTGCAATATTCTTAATGTCATGTCCAATAATATTTCACTTCAATCATGCCAAATTGTTTTCGCCGTCGAAACATCTCATCTTGCCCACATATTTGTATATTTTAACTGTACATTTGTAACTCTTAGTGTATTTGTATCATTCTGTTGTTTTCCATATCGTTTTATTGTACTGCATCGCTATGTAACCTGGCACAAGAATTTCCTTCGGGATTAATAAAGTTCTAGTCTATTCTACGTGTATTCAACTGCACGTTCGGGATTACTACTCACCCCCGGTGTCCTCACTATATCCCTGAAGCCTAAATACTGCGATGAAGAATACACCAAAAGGAGCTGTACGTCGACAATGTATTGACCGCGCGTCGAGCCAGACTGTGTATCAGTTTAAAGGACGTCGTCAGTGCATGGTACGAGAACAAGGCTGGGTGGCGTGCAGTGAGATATATGGACGATCCTCATGCATCTAATGCCCCATTCTAGTTGCAAATTACACTGTTCGACATCTTAGACTCGTGTAAAAAATGTCGCAGAGAAAGGCGCTCGAAAGATGCGATGTCAAAAAAAAAAATGTCCAACGTCAGAATAATTTCGCATGAAATGTTCTCGTATAAAAACTGCTCAGCGAGTGGACAACTCTTGCGGTAGCTAGCCGTGGCGCCGACTAAATAAACTCGTGCGGAAACAGCGAGACAACACGCAAAGGTTCCTACACTCGGCGCGCCAAGCATTACGCAACGTGGCTCTGGCTCCGAGGGCACAAATCATACATGCATCGTACAGCTTCAGCATCAGAAAGTGTATTAGCAGTGGAAAATAACTTTAAATATAAATATTTAAAATGCACTATAATTAACATGATCCTTTTCGTGCTTGCTATGAATATGCTGGTGAAGTCTGCTGAGGTTCAGTACTACTTGGCATTGTTTATGCACCAATATAGTACCTCTTTGTAACCATATAGATGACGTATGTATAATAAATTGTATCAATTTAGATAGTTAACTCAGGAATGTAATTTACGTGTATATTGTACAATATATTAACAATTTAGATGTGTAAATTAATAGTGTATAGTAATAATTTAGATTATGTGTATATTGTACAATATAGTAACTCAATTATGTGTATATATTATGCAACATGCAGAGAAAGTCAGACAACCGGGCAGGATTTCTGTGAGATTTTATTTTACAAAACACAATTGGTAAAATGCAATTAAATCATTTTGGGGAAGCATTGTGTTCACGTCCAAACCATTTTGCTAGTGAAGAGGTGTGTGGTGAAAGCAGCCCATGCCTCACCAACTCTAAACCATAACCCTGGAAAACCTCAAGTTGGGTGCGTGGGTACGAGATGAATCCACAGTCCAGTGATGACTTCAGCTGGAATGAGGTGCTGTTGGTCGGAAATTACGAATTATGCATAATGTTGACTTTTGGACAAGGGTAAAAGTCCTGGCCGAGTAGTGTTATAACCAGGTTACGACAACTGTAGTTAATTACCAACATATCTGAAGGCCTTCTAGCCCGTGTTAGCTTCAGCAGTAGACTACTGATGTGAAGAACTGGAGCGGGTTCTTCTTGAGGATGAGGCTGAGATGAACCTTGTGAGGAAGCGGCCCTGGTGGCCTGGAGGAGGTCTGGATGCAGGTGTGGTCCAGCTCAGGCCTTTCTGCCCCAAACCCAACATGTTTTTAACAGGGTCTAACAATGGATGACGTCTTCTTCATTATACAACATTCAGACATTCAGAAGACTGCTTTATCCAAAGTGAACAACAGTGAGTTCAGAAACACGTCATTAAGGAGTAGGCAGGAGGCATCTTGCACAGGGATGCCTATATGTGGTCCGAGGGCATTGGGAATCGAACTCATTACCATTGAGCTCAATGTCAAATGCCCCATCCACTACACAATCATGCCCTGCACAAATCTACCATGTTCATGTTATGGTAAATTACAAGGAATACCTGTTGTTAGATTCATGGTCTTCCTCCAGATACACATGTTCAAGTCAAGGATTCCTGGTCTGGTAACAGAGGGGTAGTTTGGCCTATCGTCTGGTAAGAAACAGCTGTAGTTTGGCCTATCGTCTGGTAAGAAACAGCTGTAGTTTGGCCTATCGTCTGGTAAGAAACAGCTGTAGTTTGGGCTATAGTATGGTCTAACAAACCATGTTTACCAGTATTCCTTGTTGTATTCATGTTCTTCCTCCAGATTCATCTCCATCAGCAACCCTCAGCCAAGGAGTCCTGGTCTGGTTGTAAACACAATGGTTCTTTGTACTGCAACGCCTGGTAACAAACAGCCGTTGTTTACAAGCCAATGTACAGGTTCTGCAAACTTACAAGCAGTACTTGTTGGTAGGTCCGTGTTCTTCCTCCAGATGCTCTGTTGCCTCCAGGGACACCAACATACATCATTAAAACACCTGGTCCAAGAAACAGGCTCCTTAAGCCTGCTCAATGCAAATCACAATATTTTATGACTGATTGAAGACTAGTTTAGGGGTTAGTAGCAGGACTAGTCCATAGAAGTGGCAGTGAGTGTGAGAATCACTTTAGAGTCTGGCTTCATTCGTTCAACATGGTGGTCATGGTGCTTCAGCAACAGGGTCACTTCAGCCTAGTCATGTCTTGTAGTGTGCTTAAGTAAATTAGCACTACAAGACACTTCTATACCGTTATTGGATGATGTAATGATCTCCCACTGTTCATGAACCAGAGCCTCAGCATAGAGCTGTAACGGGGCAGGCTGAGGGCACTTCTGATGCTTGGTACAGGCTTTATAGTTTCAGTTGAACTGTAGTTTAACTAATCTTGCCCGTCATCCTAAAATTACATATTAATTAGATTTGGTGTGGCTGTATTTAAATGTGTTGTTGGAATGTTGACATCCTGGGCATGGTACATGTTCAAGACAGCAAGTACTGGAGTCCCCCCCCGCCACTGTGAACACAGGCAGAATCCTGGAGTATTGAAACTGATCTCACCTTATGGAAGACTTTCTATCCCTGGAGAATTGAAACTGACCTCACTGTTATGGGGGACTTTCTACTCCTGGAGTATTGCACGCTAGTGTGTAATTATATAGAAAGAAGTTAAACAAATGACAAACAAATTAAAGAATTGACAGGTTTTCCCATCAATAAATATTTATTATGTTTACATTTCAGTGAAATGTATGATAAATCATTCAACTTTCTACACAGAACATTACACAAAGTCAAGAACACACATTTTAGTCATTGTAATAAAGCTCAAGATTGACCTAAAAAAGGAGTCTTAGCAAACAGCAGTTGATACAACCTATCAATGGAGTTCTAAGTTTGATTATATTTTGATTGGATATATGGAAAAGAAAAAAACCTCAAAATCCTAGAAGCTCCTTTGAATGCAAGATAGGCCATTGTATTTAAAAACATTTCCATTGGCCTAAGGCACAGGAATACTAGAAGATTATATTATACATACCACATGGATAATTCCATACAGTGAATTTAAGGTTTGAATAATTTATAAAAGGTGCAGTAAATATGAACACCTAAAATTGCATTGAGTAATAGAATTAAAATGGATCAAGCTGAAAATTTAAGTTGACCTATTCAGTTGTATCCATTGTGCGTAGCCTACTTTTCCTGATAAATCAGTCATTTGTCAAGTTGATTTAATTTAACTGATTTCTATATTATATTTGCGTGGAAGCTTTAAACATTTTGCATGTAATTGCAAAAGAACCAACAATTATGATCATAATGTGAGGTCTCTAAAAAAAATGAAGTCTCTAGCCCATCAACATGAAACGGAAATTCTAAAAATGTCAGTATAAAAGTCGAACAATGCGGAAATCCACATCGTAAAAGTATCCCATCTACGCATGTTGAAGATTGTATCTGGAGGGCTTGAAAAACATTTTGGGAATACATTTAATTAAATCTGTCTGATGAGTTGTTTAAGCTGATTGCCATTCGATTTTGGGAAGCGGGCTGGCCTCAAAGCCGAGCTCATATTGCTGTAGATGGGGCAACATGTGCATGAACGGGTGGGTGGGGAGCAGTGGGTGTTTTAATGAAGAACCGCACATTTGAAATTAAACAACAAAAGTGTTGCACCCTACCAAGATGCGTGCCCTACAACTCCCCAAATAATGATACAGGCCCTCGAATTGTATCGGCTTGGTGTATTCTTGCCACCAGAAATGGCTAGCTCGGTAGTTGTACGCTATGACATAAAAAGGAACAGGAATGAGTTACAGTACGAACATGATTATGCAGTTTGCATATTCATGGTCCAACAACTTATGTTGCATCTATGTGCATTTACCACAGTCTACTTAAAAGGATTGAAAAGGATAACTTAAAGTCAAGTAAATTAAAGTATAGTACACAAGTGCCACAAACAAGGAGAATACCGTGATTCGGTCAAACCATTTGTTCCAATTAAACTTAACGAGAGCACTGAAGCTCCATAATAATAATAATTGAAATATCTGGTTGGGAGTAACCCTCCGCCTGGTCACGTCATACTTCCATGAAAACCCAAATAGGATGGGAGCAAATCATGTGAAGATTTTGAAATCCAGCAGCATATTTGTTGTTTTGTTTTTTTCAACCTCTGGGTGTGTGGTGGAGCATCAAAAAAAAAAAAAAAAAAAAGATGGAGTCACAGTCTGGCGTCCTAGAGTAGGGTATCATCTGTGCAGCCTCCCTCTAGACCGTAGCGGAACTCCTGGAGGTTAGACACGCCGTAGAAGTGGATGAATGCGGCCGCCACCACCAGCACGTGGAATATCTGATGTGAATGAAACTATGGAGGAAGCAAAAACGACAAAAACATAATACATGTATTCTTGTAGCATTAATAATATATGACAATAGAACATGGACAAAACCAATTGACAGTAGATCTAGGCAGCCCTATGCAGTTGCGTGTCGATTACATGTTAAAGCACTCTATTCCAAAACTTGCGATTGAACACATGGGAACGTGATTACTATGGTCATCACAATGTCATTTTTTATATACACACACTACAAACTTACCCAGATGTCACACTTTCCGGGGAAATATCGCTCAGGGATTCTGGCCGCGTACAGTCCAGCACCAGTGATGTACATGGCGCCCATCAGATAGAACCAGCCCATCTGGCCAACGGTGGTGGCCTTGACAAAGCCCTCCTCAATGGTGAAGTGCATCGTGGGTACAATGCCACTAAGTCCCAAGCCCATGAACACGCCTAGATGAAAGAGATGACACTGAATTTTGCCGAAAATGCATACATTTTTCTTGACATCAATACATAACAACAAAATAATGACATCTTCTTACTCCTAAATCTTCACAAATTTCCCTCTCCGTGTGTAGCCATAGTTTATCATTATTGAGGCAAGATCGTAATGGATGAATGGGTACCTGCTCTGGTGGGCCTGTGACGAGGTGTTGAGAAACGGTCCCATTGGGCCACTATGATGGCGGCGATGCCCAGCACGCACACAATGGTGAGGTAGATAAGGCGGGGCTGGGGAGAACAGTAGAAGGAGTAGTAGAGCCAGGGCACGAAGGAGCCCATGATCAGCAGGGCGATGCCTGAGTAGTCCAGCCTGAGGACACATGAGGACAACAATGAGGAACTATAGCCATCGCTTGGACCTGGGAAACACTGCATCCACGGCTAAACATGTGGAGGGCTTCTATCCTGATATATATATATATATATATATATATATATATATATATATATCTATATATATATATATATATCTATATCTATATCTATAGATATAGATATATATAGATACATATATACATATATACATACATACATACATACATACATACATACACACACACACACAGTAGGGATGCACCGATACCAATACCAGTATTCGGTATCGGTCCGATACTGTGCTCATGTACTCGTACTCGTAAAACTACTCCGATACAACTGCACCGATACCACTTTGCAACGCAACGTTAACCTTGTAATATTCTTAGCCAAGGAATATTGAAATAAAGAGATGCAACCGAGTTGTCGTTTATGGATGTTTAATAGCAACTGCGCATGGTACCGAGCATGGGCGTAGAATTTAGTGGGGACGCTGGGGACATGTCCCCACCAATTAACGGAGCAACCCCCCCGATCAGAACCGCAAATTAACGGAGCACCCCCCCCCCCCGACGAGAACCGCGAATTAACGGAGCACCACCATCAGAACCACAAATTAATGGAGCACCCCCCCCCATCAGAACCGCGAATTAACGGAGCACCCCCAGACAAAGAATAACATGTTTTCAAAGTCATTAGAACTGTAATGGTTTTAGTAAGTACTTGTATCGGTATTCGGTATCGGCAAGTACCCAAATGTAAGTACTTGTACTTGTACTCTGTCTGAAAAAAAGTGGTATCGGTGCATCCCTAATATACAGTATATCTCACGATATAGCATGTTTCCTGGTAATTCAATATATAAAGAGTCAGGATTTTCACAGTATTATGGATATAATGACCAAGTGTGTAAAGGCAAATAATAGAAGAGCTAGAACAGTCTGGTAATGCAAGAAAACACCTATGCCATATTACAATATCTAAGACGATATCTAATCTCGTATCATAACATCAATATAATATCTATATACATTGCCCAGCCCTACACATGTGTACACTGAATAATTTGGCAGCGACGTGCATTCAAAGAACAAAAGAACCACGTGTTGTGATAGCACCGAGAGCTGTGGGACAACACAGAGAGAGCCATGGACGTACTTGGAGAAGGTGCGAGAGACCTTCTCGGAGTGGCAGTACACGGTGTGAAAGAGCCAGGAGAAGCTGAGACACAGCACAGCGCCCAGGAAGAACATTCCCAACACCACCTTCTCTTGCAGCGGAGCCATGAAGTACATGTTGGGCCGCAGCAGGGTGAGGGTTCCCAGGCATATGAACATGATCAGCCCTGCACATAACAAAGACCAAAGTCATTGTCATGGTTCTGTTGCCGAGACAAATGCATATCAACATGAGAATAGATTATTTAACCCATCTGCAAGAACTACATGTGGTTCAATGCTACCCTTAACCAAACAGTTATTTAAATGATCGATTAGCAAGCTTGTCAATCTCACCTAACAAGTGAGTCCAGATGTTTCCAGTCTCTGTATGAATTCTAAAGATGCTCCCGAAGCAGGCCCGGAAGGAGGGCATCGGTGGCCGATGCCCGTGTAAGAGGTAATCATTGTCCTTAAGCCACTCTGGCAGCACATGGAAGGGAATGACTCTCCAGCGGCCTTCCCAAACCTGCCAAACAGGTTTGTGTTATTCATCATCAAGTCCCTCAAGTTAATAAACATATATCTCAAGCCATTTTTACAAATCAGCTTAAGTCAACTGGTGCAATGGTTGGACAGTCGTCAGCATTCCAGTCAGAGCGACGCCCTCCTGAAACCTACAAAAACTGGTTGTTTTTTTTCATTGGGCCATAAACCCGGATGTGAAAACAAACCCCAGGTCAATTAGGCCCGGCTAGTAAACTGGTTCACTGCATTTCATTCGTAGCACCACAAAAACAAAAACACAACTACGACCAGAGTCCATTTCAGGATATCGGTTGCATTTCTAATATAAAATACATTTAAGTAAATTGGCAAATTACTTTGGCAGAGGCCCGGAGGGTGACAGGTACATGCCACTATCCACCACATACATTCTGAAATAAACCAAGTTGTTGAAAGGCAAAAGCAGTCGTAATCATTACTTTATGGACAAACTCCTCCATCTTCTCTATAGCGTGGTGTGCCTGAAGAGGTAAGGTGAGGACCTCTCCCACCTCGTCATCATCCTCCTCCTCATCGTCACCAAGCATCGATGCCCCCTTCAAACACAATCATAAGAGAAGAATGAGGCACATATGGATTGCATTTGGATTTGTTTTAACACAGATTTCGGCATAGGCTATTCATATAATGTCCTTACCTCTGTGTGTAGGCCTTTTGAACCAGTGGGTCTCCCGCCCTCCTCCAACAGCGGCCCCAACTCCATCAGCGCCACATCTGGGACCTGACAGTCCTCAGAGATCCGGCAGTCTGCATCACTGGCAGACCCGTTTCGGCCTGACATAGGGAGACTGCCTGATGACTTATTCAGTGCCGCTGTATTCTGCTGGGTCCTGGTACTTCACGTTGTGTCAGAGCTGGCAAAACAAGCACAGATCATTTTCTTAACGACTGCAAGCAAATGTGTGCAATCAGAACTAAAGTGAGTTA
Source organism: Coryphaenoides rupestris (assembly GCA_002895965.2). Lineage (NCBI taxonomy): Eukaryota > Metazoa > Chordata > Actinopteri > Gadiformes > Macrouridae > Coryphaenoides > Coryphaenoides rupestris. The sequence continues at coordinate 6,059 of PIJE02000065.1, read as the reverse complement.
AACTTCCTCTAAATTACCCTTTCATGCAACGATTACCTGCAACAAAGCAAAAATGCCACCTCATTAATGAATGTACCATTTAAATGGGTTAACTGGATACCAAAAGCGATGCATTGAATTCGCCGACGACGTGATTGGCAGCAAGCACTAGAAATACGTACAGCCGTGTTGGACGAATGGATACAAATGACAATAAACATAAAAACCCGCAGCGACTCACTGGAGCTGACCCGACCAGCGTCTTACAATTGTAAACAACAACTACAAGACCACGACGATGATGATAACAACAACAACAACAGAATGTATAGATAAATCCGCACAATAACACACACACACACAACACGGTGTTCGCGGTGTATCTTTCCACAAACGCGTTTCGTGGTCAGTCGACGCGTGTTTCGCTAACGTTACCTCCGAGCTAGCGTTGTGTTGACGGGGGAGTCGCGGCGAACAAAAAACGCGTCTTGAAATTAATACGTGACGTGAGAGAACATTCCCAGTGACACGCAACGCACTGGCCTCGGTTTGACGGGAGTGTTGTAAAGTAGCCCCGTTGTCACCTGATAAGCTTCGGTCCGGAGTCGCGGACATGAATTATCAATACATGAAATAGGATCTTTGCGGAAGTGTGTGTGGGGGGGGGACGGGGCGCGCTTCCGGGGGAGGAAATGCCGACGCGTCTTCAAAGTAAAAGCAGACGTGTTGTTGTTCCGTGCCGTCGTTTTAAGTATTACGTGACAAAGTAAGAGCTGTAGGAGACGCTTCTTACACACACGATGTGTCATGAGTCTTTTCTTTTTAATTGCTCACTAGCGTTGTATATGAGTCAGTGGCTCCATGTTATTTCATCTTTCATCAATCGTCTTTATAGTGTGTGTGTGTGTGTGTGTGTGTGTGTGTGTGTGTGTGTGTGTGTGTGTGCAGTTGTCACGCTACAGTGGACACAACTGGAGATGGGTTAACGTCACAGATGGATTCTCCGTTTATCTGTGGAGTTCTCCTTGTGCGAAAACAACGAAATAAATATACTGTAGCTCAACATTGTGCCACTCATTCATTTTATTGTTTTGTTTTTTTAACATCAACGGGAAAGATATAAAAACTACGTTTCTAGCATCATGTCAAACTACTACAGCAACAAAATAAATACAATATAAAAAAACAAGTACAGATGCATACGAAAGGTAACAATCTTGACTGGTATTTAATACAAATATATACAATGTACTCCGCCAGAAATGTTACATCAGAGATTGTCTCTAGAATAGCTCTGGTTACATTCTTTTACATTCAGCTCAATGTATTTTCCATCTACGTTTCCTGAAAACATAATGAAGGGTCCAGTGGTGTGAATCCTAATAAATTAAGGAATAAATAGTACTCTGGAAGACGCATGTCATTTTGTCATGGTCATGTCAAACCATCCACCATCTTAATATATCACCTGGCTAAACAACAACACAACTGTATTGAGGATTAACACAGTGTCACTGAAGTAAGGTTCATAATGTTCAGTCAGATTAGCAATCTGCAAATCTTTTTGTCTATTGGGAGGTGAAAGTTGATTTCGTACCATGCAGATTACATAATTTATTATGAACAACAAATCATATTGGGATCATTGCCACAGTTTACATATTGCTCGGTCAAATAGTCACTTTGATTGATGAATAGCAAATTAATTAAGGACCACAACATCTCAGTGCATGGCAGAATGAATGATATATTTGGGGTTGAAATACTCCAAATGTGTAACCATGACAATGCGTGCAAGTACCTATGCTGTCCATGCTCCATAAACCTGGGTCAATAATTAGTCCTGCATAACAATAACAATTTGCAACAATTACATTGTTCTATTGAGTTAGTCTAGAAATGGAATAACAATTTTTTTTTTTACATTTGATTGCCATGATTGTTAAGACACATTATCTCAATTCCCTACTTTTTATGTTGTACATGTTCTGAGCAAACGGATTCAATCCTTATGACATGCCATGCCTATTATAAACAACTAGTAACAAGCAAGACGCTGGTGTATTATCTAAGGCCTTTTGCAGATAAAACTATTAATATTTCAGATTTCATACTACACCAGGAATTTCAATTGCTAACCCCTGGATTCCACCGGGCACGAAAGCGTTTTTTGGTCTCATCTGCACGTCATCTTCATACCCCGCCAGGTGCCAACAGAAGTGGAGCGTCTTTGTTTCCCTTGCTTTTTTGTGTGCTTTTACAATGAGTATGCTATGTTTTTATGTCTGTTTTAATTGTGATTATTGTTGTTATTACCTACTTTACTATGCTACAGCCTACAAATAATGCAGTTAATTTATTGCTATGAATGAACGACATGTATGAAAGTCTGTTGACTGTGTTTTAGTCATTAGTACAGTCAATCATCATCATACAATTACCCTCATCATTATTTCTTATTTATATTAACAAATACAGTGCCTGTTAACAGGATGAATACCTTTTATTGTTGTTATTTCCTAGTTTGTTCTGCTATTGTCGACAGGTTAGCGGGAAGGTTGTGAATATTCATGAGGAAAGCGCGACCTGATTGGCCCGTTGAGGTGTGCTGTCAGAAGCATCCCAGAAGCGCATCTGTCAAAAATAGACCCTTCCTATTTTACTAGCGTAGTGACACTTCTGGAATGCTATATTTCGCAGGTGGTGGAATAGCAAACATTGACTAGAGTGGTGGCGTCGATCAGCTCCGTCGACGCGCCGCTGACGGAACGCAGATGGATCTGGTGGAATCAGTGGGTTACAATTCAGTTGTGAGGAAATTGAACGATGTCACACTTGACTGACAATCTTAGAAGAGTCGTCTCCAAACCACTGTCCAGCACCATCTTCAGCCGTCCTCTGGATAACACGCTTTTTCATAACCTACAGATAAAAAACAGAACTAATTAAAACTTATTTTAAATAACTGGACTTTAATACATGACTTGGCTTGGTCAAGTATAAAACAATATCAAATAACGAATACATAAAATGCAGCAACCTTCGTACTAGTTAGGACAAAAATATCTGGGCTATGTAAATGGGCTATCCTATTATTCAAATCATTCATCATATCGTCGTCTTAAGCCACAGATTCTGTGCACAGAGGGAAAAAAAGGGGGTGGTCTCTGAGCTCACCTGCTCTTGGTATCTTTGATTCTGGGCGAGAGGGGACACCCAGTCGGGCACGTTCTTCACCCGGACCGCCCCCTGCCTGTCGAGGGAGCGCGGCCGCGGCCCTCTGAGCTGGTTGCGCTGGTGCCAGGACTTCAGCTGGTCATTCACCACCTGCCGCGGGAGGCCGTTGGATCGGTAGTGCTGAGGCTCCCACAGCGAGGGCGATCGGGAGAGCCTCACCTCCTGGGGTGCCCACCTCGGGGGGCCCATCATCGGAGGCCCAGGTGCGCCACCTCCGCATACACATAGTCCCGTCTGTGGGGTGGGTAGCCCCTGTCCAGGTCCAGGGCGTATGCCACGTCGGCGCCGTAGTAGCCCCGGTTGAAGCTGGCACCGGACTGATACCGGGAGTTCTGATAAAAGCCGGGGCCCTGCTGGAAGGCAGGGGGCGGTCCGACTCGGCCCGTGGGGCTCAGGTGCTGGTAATGTCTGTGCTGCTCATGGCAAACGGAGCTCGTTCGAGATGTCGAAGAGTGTTCGGAGTTGCTGTCTTCAGAGTTTGCCTGGTTTACATAGTTACCTGCAGGGTTAACCATGGGCGTCTCTGGTATCGTTACAGTGTAGTCCGTCAGGCGCCTCCTCACACCTCTGGTGCGACCTCGGCTCTTCTCTGCCTCCAATGGAGTTTCGGGGTTGGAAATCCTGTAGGGAAAATATATGTTCAATCTTTAGACTCAAAGATGTTTTGGCTATTAATTGTTGCTATTGGAGTCATCCTTTCGGTTAAGATCATTTAAATTTGCAGTAAAACACTTTGCTTCTGATCAGGTGTCCCTACCTGAGGGAGAGTTTTCTATGGAGATGCAGCTCAGGTGTGGAAGGGGCGCTGTTGGCCAGGCTTTCAGACAGCTTGCTGTCGGAACAACTTGAGCTGGCGAGAGCTGCTGTGGCAGGCCAGTGTTCCCAGGCAGGCTTCCAGGGGTGGTAGGATCTGGCTGGAGGCAGGGCTACTGGACAACCAACCAGGAGAAAGAAGAGCTTAGCAATGGTGATCATAAGAGCGGGGATTTGACAAAGATGACAATGTTGTTTACATAGCTTTTCCCAGAATTTCCCTTCTGGGATCAATAAAGTATTATCTTATCATCCAGGTTACATTTTATATAATGATTAAGATCCATTGCCATTGAAAAATAATGTAAATAAATGTATAGTACTTTTCTCAAAAACATTAAAATGTGTTACAAAAATTCAATAACAAAAAAACAACTACTAAGTACATAATTGACCAGAAAGGGAGTCAATGAGCCATTTTACCTTGCCGTGCTCTTCTTACTGCTGGAGCGGGACTTCTTTGACTTCTGAAAGGGGCTGGTCTAGACTGGACTCTGTCCAGGGGAGTGTTGAATGGGAGGGGGCATCATACTCAGGTTAGAGTTGAAACTTAGCACAGAGTTATAACACTCGGAGAGCCCGGTGTTCTGGGCGTCAGCAGGCTCGGTGTGAGCTGGCTCGGTGTGAATGGGCTTGGAGTGAGTTGGCTTGGGGTGAGTTAGACTTGGGTGCGCTTGATTGGTGTGTGGTGGCTCAGTGTGCGACTTGATTGGCGTGAGCTGCCCTGGCGTGAGCTGGCCCGGTGTGGATGGCTTGGCGTGTGCTTGATTGGCGTGTGAGGCTGTGAGGCCACACTTGAAGACAAGATGGAGGAATTTGCAGAAGAGGGCGAGGACACCGGGAAGGTCTGGGGAAGATGGTGCTGTTCTCTACAAGGAGGGCCTGAGGACGGTTGAGGATGAATGGACGTATATAAGGAAATGACAACAACAAACTACATTAACATGTGGATTGTTCTACATACAGTACATGCAAGTGATGCATGGCATAACAATGTGGGAAATTATGCATTCCATGTAGTCTGTATCCCAGACAAAATGTGAAGGTAGATATGTTGATCTGGCCATAAACAAAAATTAAATCATACCTTCATCAAGGACCGGTGAATCAGAGAGAGAACTGTCATCTGAATTACCATGATCTGGGAAAATTAAATGCTCCATTTTAATAACAAAGCCACAGTTTTTAGGAGTCAAAAGTTTCAAATGACCAAGCGTCTAAATAATAGCTAAAATCCAGTCAGGGAAATTTTCCCCCTGGCAAGTTAGCCACACTGTAAACAGCTAAATTGTTACTTTTTAAAAGCAAATAAAAATTGAGAATTCAGTGTATTCTAAATGGGCAATCTCAAGAGCAGTTTAAAACAGAGCACATTTTATTATAGCTTCCTGTCGGTGGGTTTAAACACATTTGAGGGTTTTTTTTAACCTGGGAGGGGAACCATGAACGCCGGGAGCGGCGAAGAGCGGCCATGTTGGAGCTTCAGCCGGAAAGCGGCCTCCTGCAGCTCCTTCAGCCTCTTCTCCTCCCGCTTGCACTGCTGCACGCGGCTCCGCTTCACCGCCTTGTTCAGGTGCTCCTCGCGGCACAGCTTACGGGCCGCCTCGTAGATCTTCATCTGCAGTGCCAGCTCAGCGTGCACCAGGCTCAGCTCAGACTCCTGGTGGGTTCCAGAGAGAAACAGCGTGTGACTGGAAATAACAGCACGCGTTGACACACCCTAGCGGGTAGCGTATATGTAACAAGGACGAGCCATGAGAAGGGTGGGGGGGTGTGTGTGTGGAGCGCTACCTCTGCCCCCCGAGGGATGCTTTGCTCATCTAATTGAAATGATGCGCCAATCCGCCTTCGAACCTTCGGGGGCGTCTCTCCGGGCGAGAGGGGGTAATCCGCTGACAGCTCGCCCGTCAGCTCCTGAGCGGGGAACAGGTCAACACGGCCGTTTGTTATGATTAATTCATGACCGCTCCAAATATGAAGAAGTTGTTAAACATTGTTCATGTACTGTATTGTATGTGCGCACTCAAGTG
>PIJE02000064.1:662774-892807 GCA_002895965.2 Coryphaenoides rupestris | reverse complement strand
TCCGAGGACTGGTGGGAGGGCCGGCACAACGGCGTGGACGGCCTCATCCCGCACCAGTACATCGTGGTGCAGGACCTGTATGCACCGTACGCTCGCTCGCACTCCACAGCTTGGGCTTTATATACCGCCCCCCCATCCTTATCCTGTACTTCTGGTTGTCTGTCCGAAAAGGAAGATTGACAAAATGGGTTTAGCTGATTGTATGAATTTCCAGATTCAATTCTACTTCTGAATTATAATTCAACTACTATTCAACTTGGGGGGTTATTATTAACTGTTAAAGATGGAAAAAATGCCACTTTGATCGGCAATTTCCTATGTATAGTTCTGATTTGGTTTTCTTCAGATAGTTAGCGAGAGATCAGACAAGGTTATTCAATTGGAAGTAGTCTACTTTTCACATTTGCAGTCACAACCGATCTCGGTGTGCCTCACACCCTTACAAACTACTAAGAACATCCAGTTTCCATTACTGCTTTACCACGGCTAGTATGTGCATGCAATGGCAGACAGATTGCAAAATGAAATAGAGGCTTATAAAGAATGAAACTTGATGATGATAGTGTCATTCTTCTACAACCATTACACCGTGCAATCAGCATTTACTTCACAATTAGAAGTTAAAGAAAAAAAGAGTTTACTACTTCCACTTTAATAAGACTAATAAGCTAATGATCTTATGAATGATTTATTATATTCCTTCAGTTTTTACTGGCGGTCCTGAGGACAAGGTTAGACCCAGGTTACCTACGGTACCCTCCTGGTTCTTCATGGGTGTGTGTGTGTGTGTCTTCAGGGACGATGCGTTCTCCGACAGCGCCACGCTGCGAGCCGACGGCGAGGCCAGCGGTGCCCATCACCATGACGACGTGAGAGCGCCCTCCAGGAGCGACCGCGAGCACACGCCAGAGCACCGCTTCGAGGCCGCGCAGGGCAGGTGATACCAATCCCGCCAACTGTCAAATTCTACATTTTAAATTCACCAAAATAAAACAAAATTGGGTTTTTTCACACGAGGGATGTCCTTGTGCCTCCCCCCAGGGTCAGAGTGCGCTCCGACGGGGGCGGAGCCATGGCGACCCCTCGCCACCGGGCCACCGACCACCACCACCACCACAGCCCCCCGCGGTCCTCGGACACCCCTCCCAGGGTGCTGCCGCGGCCCTGCAGCCCCCTCAAGATGGGGGTCCCCCGGGGCCCAACGGAGAGCCCCGAGAAACGCCGGCTCACCACCTTCGGCGGCGCTGGGGCCGGTGCTGGGGCCGGTGCTGGTGCCGGCGGCGGCGGTGGCCACCCCGACCGCAAGGCGCTCAGCGACAGCCACTCCCAGAGGTCCTCCCAGAGGTCCTCACCAGGCGGCACGCGCCACACCAGCCTGGGAGATCACAAGACGCTGGAGGCGGAGGCGCTGGCGGAGGTGAGGGTGGTGCTGGTGGTGGTGGGGCTGATGGTATTTGTTATACAGATGTCATGTGATCGTGGTCGTAGACGAGGAGAGAATCCACTGAGCCTGCCCAGGCAGTAATGGCTGAGTGGAGCTCTTCCAACAGGATGTTTCCATGGGATGAAGCCAGCCCCTCCAAGTGGAGTCATTTGAGAGATTATGCAATGGGCCAGAAAAATTTTTCTTTTCTTTTCCATTTGGATTTTCGAAATTAAGCTGAGCATGCACATTTACAGTACAGTTGAGAGCCGGGCTCGCTGCAAAAAACCACAACGATTTTTGAATGAAGGATCGTTAAAAGTTGATGAATTATGTGAATTTATAATATAATTTAGCTCAGAATTGCAATTTCTTGTAAGTTATTAACAAGACGATTCTTTTTTTTATGTTTTTATATTTATTGACGAATTATATTCTGACCAAATAAGTTGTTTTCTGGCATATTCTGTTATATATATACTGTTTACATATATATTGTGTAAATATAGTGTTTATATTAAATATTTATCTATATTTGTACAGTCTTTATATATATACATCTATCTATCCTTTCCCCCCTGCAGGACATTGAGAAGACCATGAACACGGCTCTCCACGAGCTGCGGGAGCTGGAGCGGCAGAACGTGGCCAAGCATGCCCCGGACGTGGTGCTGGACACCCTGGAGCCCATGAAGCACCCCAGGGGGGGGCCCCCGGAGGCACCCAGCAGCCCCCTGCACACCATGGTGATCCGGGACCCCGATGCGGCCCTGCGGCGCAGCAGCAGCAGTAGCTCCTCCTCCGAGACCATGACCACGTTCAAGCCTGCGCTGTCGGTGCGTCGACCCAGCGCCCCCCTGAGGCCGCCCCCCGTGCGCCCGGTGCGTCCCGCACCTGTGCTGGTGCCGGGGCAGGGCCCCCACCGCTCCAGCAGCTCCAGCTCCTCCGGCCTCGGGAGCCCGGGCATTGCCTCGTCCGATCGGGTGTTCCCCAAGGCTCCGTCCCCGTCCCCCTCCACTTCTTCATCCTCGTCGGACAAGCAAAGGGAATAGCCCCGCATCTCCAGTGTACCTGAATCCGGAGTCCAGGGGCCCAACAGGTGTACACTGTGGATACGATACATCATGATGAGGACCACGTCCCCTCCGTCCCCATGTGCTGCTCACCAGCAAACACCATGAGTAGCACCTTGCTGGGGCCCCAATAACACACACACACACACACACCGGTACTGATCAGTGTTGTCAATTTAGTGTAAGTGTCAATGGAGCATAACTGTAGGAGGACACCAAATAAGTGGACTTTGAGTGGCATTTAAGCACAAAGGAACGAAAATATAATAATCAAGACATTTTCAATACTACCTTGGGCTGCAAACCATGCTGGATGAAAATGGGACTATCTGGAAAAGTACTTTACTGTTATTATTACTTTATTATGTTCCGCCGACCAACCATCTCATTTCAACATAGCAGGTGTACTGCTCACCGCTGTGTGCCTGGACACTGTGTCAGCAGCCAGGCACCTCGGCACTATCTTAACCCACTTATCTCTACCATCTTTAGATAATATATATTACCTCAAGAAACATTTAGCACTTGCTGTTATTATTAAGAAACAAAAAAATAAAAAAGAATGCACTTATAAACTATAGGCAATTGTGCGGCATTGGTAAATTCTGTGTTTGCATTTTGATCAAGATGTACTCTACTCAAGACTTATAGCACATCGGGGTTCCGTGGAAGCCTGACTCGGGAGCACTCGATCAGCGGCGACGTTGAGGTGTTCACGCGGGGACTGTTAGCTTGATTGCTGTCGTGTCATATAGTCATAAAGGGTAGTCCTCTTCTATCAAGTGTTATTATAGGCACATTTGAACTGAAAATAAGCGTACTGTTAAAGGTTACTTATATTGTATACATAACACTGTGTCATAGGAACAGGATATATTATGGTCTATAGCGTGTAGCGCGTTTGGTACTCCTCGCACAAACATTAACAAAACAAGAATAAATGCAAGAAATCTGCAGTTGTTTTTCTCTCTTTTTCGACTTTGCCCGTTTAATTGAAATGAACAAGGAGGCCTACTGATTGTTACCAAAGCACAAAGACCACAGTAGACTAGGACCATCATTAAAAAGATGCACCCTCAATATTTAAAATGGCATAAACACTCACACGTTCATTTCAAGAGTCAGAATTTGCACAATACCGCTACCTAGCGCCACCTAGCGGACACATCATGACCCTATAATCCCTCAGAATGATCTTCTAGGTCCACCTAGCGGCCATAATACCACAACGCGTCGTTTATGTCTCCAGTTGGTACAATATGGGGGCCATAGTGGTTCACACAAGTGAGTTTTTGAATTACCTATTACGTTTTAGCATTTTTACTTGATGCAAATGTAGGCAAAACCAAAACATTTGGGAAGATAATGCTCCAAGATACATTTTTAATGTCTGAAACTGCTATTTCATCAATAGAAAGAGCTACCAAAAACATAAAAAAAACACAAATAAAGTGAGTTAAATCCTTGTTGTATTCATTCCACTGTGTGCTGTTGTTGAATTGACCGAGGATGGATATCCGAGTCTTGTGTTCATACTGGACAGCATGCGCAGGTGTAATCCGTTTAGTTGTGCTCATTGAGATGAAAGTGAGAATAAAATCAGATTAGGGTCTTGCCAGGGGCCCATCCGGCAGACAGCAGAGGCCAGGACCGTGATTCAGTCGAACCCCGGCTCTGATTTCCAAAGTTCAAAAGACCTTTTCATTAAAAGGCTCTCATGATTACTGAGGACTCAACAGCTGGGCCTGAGGCAAGGCTGGATGTTGTAATGGCCCCTAAATGTATTAGTCTCCAGATTATCATTCATAATTACTTTGTTGTGTTTTCCATGGGGCATGTCTGTCATTTTATACGATCATAATTGAATAATGACCAAAATTTACTTTCTGAGGCCGCCCCCCGTGCGCCCGGTGCGTCCCGCACCTGTGCTGGTGCCGGGGCAGGGCCCCCACCGCTCCAGCAGCTCCAGCTCCTCCGGCCTCGGGAGCCCGGGCATTGCCTCGTCCGATCGGGTGTTCCCCAAGGCTCCGTCCCCGTCCCCCTCCACTTCTTCATCCTCGTCGGACAAGCAAAGGGAATAGCCCCGCATCTCCAGTGTACCTGAATCCGGAGTCCAGGGGCCCAACAGGTGTACACTGTGGATACGATACATCATGATGAGGACCACGTCCCCTCCGTCCCCATGTGCTGCTCACCAGCAAACACCATGAGTAGCACCTTGCTGGGGCCCCAATAACACACACACACACACACACCGGTACTGATCAGTGTTGTCAATTTAGTGTAAGTGTCAATGGAGCATAACTGTAGGAGGACACCAAATAAGTGGACTTTGAGTGGCATTTAAGCACAAAGGAACGAAAATATAATAATCAAGACATTTTCAATACTACCTTGGGCTGCAAACCATGCTGGATGAAAATGGGACTATCTGGAAAAGTACTTTACTGTTATTATTACTTTATTATGTTCCGCCGACCAACCATCTCATTTCAACATAGCAGGTGTACTGCTCACCGCTGTGTGCCTGGACACTGTGTCAGCAGCCAGGCACCTCGGCACTATCTTAACCCACTTATCTCTACCATCTTTAGATAATATATATTACCTCAAGAAACATTTAGCACTTGCTGTTATTATTAAGAAACAAAAAAATAAAAAAAGAATGCACTTATAAACTATAGGCAATTGTGCGGCATTGGTAAATTCCTGTGTTTGCATTTTGATCAAGATGTACTCTACTCAAGACTTATAGGCACATCGGGGTTCCGTGGAGCCTGACTCGGGAGCCCTCGCTCCAGCGGCGACGTTGCGGTGTTCACGCGGGGACTGTTAGCTTGATTGCTGTCGTGTCATATAGTCATAAAAGGGTAGTCCTCTTCTCTCAAGTGTTATTATAGGCTCATTTGAACTGAAAATAAGCGTACTGTTAAAGGTTACTTATATTGTATACATAACACTGTGTCATAGGAAACAGGATATATTATGGTCTATAGCGTGTAGCGCGTTTGGTACTCCTCGCACAAACATTAACAAAACAAGAATAAATGCAAGAAATCTGCAGTTGTTTTTCTCTCTTTTTTCGACCTTGCCCATTTAATTGAAATGAACTAGGAGGCCTACTGATTGTTACCAAAGCACAAAGACCACAGTAGACTAGGACCACCGTTAAAAAGATGCACCCTCAATATTTAAAATGGCATAAACACTCACACGTTCATTTCAAGAGTCAGAATCTGCACAATACCGCCACCTAGCGCCACCCAGCGGACACATCATGACCCTATAATCCCTCAGAATGATCTTCTAGGTCCACCTAGTGGCCATAATACCACAACGCGTCGTTTATGTCTCCAGTTGGTACAATATGGGGGCCACATTGGTTCACCACAAGTGAGTTTTTGAATTACCTATTACGTTTTATCATTTTTACTTGATGCAAATGCAGGCAAAACCAAAACATTTGGGAAGATAATGGTCCAAGATACATTTTTAATGTCTGAAACTGCTATTTCATCAATAGAAAGTGCTACCAAAAACATAAAAAAAACACAAATAAAGTGAGTTAAATCCTTGTTGTATTCATTCCACCGTGTGCTGTTGTTGAATTGACCGAGGATGGATATCCGAGTCTTGGTCTTCATACTGGACAGCGGCGCGCAGGTGTAAATCCGTTTAGTTGTGCTCATTGAGATGAAAGTGAGAATAAAATCAGATTAGGGTCTTGCCAGGGGCCCATCCGGCAGACAGCAGAGGCCAGGACAGTGATTCAGTCGAACCCCGGCTCTGATTTCCAAAGTTCAAAAGACCTTTTCATTAAAAGGCTCTCATGATTACTGAGGACTCAACAGCTGGGCCTGAGGCAAGGCTGGATGTTGTAATGGCCCCTAATGTATTAGTCTCCAGATTATCATTCATAATTACTTTGTTGTGTTTTCCATGGGGCATGTCTGTCATTTTATACGATCATAATTGAATAATGACCAAAATTTACTTTGGCAGAACGTGGGCTACTGTTTCATGATGTTTGTATGAATTTCCTCGAGGTTCGCTCTTACAAGAAAGGTAATGTATGCACTCCTGTCGTTTCTATTGCCATGGATACCAACGACAACACAAGTAAACCACAGGACAGAGGATAAGCCAGTTATAGTCCACAAAAATTGTTCACATTACTCACAATCAAAACTGTCATCAGTAATGTTTCATCATTAGGGACACAACCATCGGTACCAGATAATATGAACCATCTGTACCAGACAATATGAACCATCGGTACCAGACAATATGAACCATCGGTACCAGACAATATGAACCATCGGTACGATACAATGTTAAGCAGAGGTAAAGTACAATATTAACAGTACAATGTTAAGCATAAGTTCAATACAATTCTATTCCAAAATATATCCTTTCTTGAATGGAGATTGTAGCCACAGCAAAATAAGACTTCATGAATATGAATATATATAACGATATGTTCCCTACTGGACAGTGTAACCAGTGCAGGAGGACATTCCGGAAGCTCTGGAGCATCCGTCTGTGAATCGATTTCAAATTACTTGATACGTTGTTTAAATGTCACAGACCATCCTCACAGAACCGTTTTGATCTGGCTACTGTGAGGTGTTCCAGTTGAACAAACCTCAAAGAAACCCCAGGTCCTGGCTTATAGAGGTCCACTGTCCTGAGACCCCCCAGGTCCCGGGTTATAGAGGTCCACTGTCCTGAGACCCCCCAGGTCCAGGCTTATAGAGGTCCACTGTCCTGAGACCCCCCAGGCCCTGGCTTATAGAGGTCCACTGTCCTGAGACCACCCAGGTCCCAGGTTATAGAGGTCCACTGTTCTGAGACCCCCCAGGTCCTGGCTTATAGAGGTCCTCTGTCCTGAGATCTGGCCTGAGACCGGCTTATAGAGATCCACTGTTCTGAGACCCCCCCCAGGTCCCGGCGTATAGAGGTCCACTGTCCTGAGACCCCCCAGGTCCCGGTTTATGGAATTCCACTGTCCTGAGACCCCCCCAGGTCCCGGCTTATAGAGATCCACTGTCCTGAGACCCCCCCCAGGTCCCGGCTTATCGAGATCCACTGTCCTGAGACCCTCCCAGGGGAGGACTTATAGAGGTCCACTGTCCTGAGACCCTCCCAGGGGAGGACTTATAGAGGACCACTGTTTAAAGACAACAGTGGTGATTGGGACGACAGGGTTCTGTGACCTTGTGACCTTGTGACGTATGTGTGTGTGTGTGTGTGTGTGTGTGTGTTAATCATGTGCTGGCGACCAGCAGGGATTACTGCCAATCAGCGTTGTGGAGGGGCTTACACATAACAATGGTAGTGATCAGGCCTCCCATTAATTTCATATTTGTTTCATTATGTAACAATGACAATACAAATCGTCGTCTAATTGGACTTCATCATTTGTCAAGTCCTTGAAACGTCTTTTGTTGTTGAAGCGAAAACCTGTGTGACCATTTCTGAATCCCCTCACGTCCTTTTTGGTGTGGGATTTCAAACAGGAGCACATCTTGGTATTTACACAGGCAGAGTACTTTATTTGAGTAGATTCTCCATAAGCTTAAAAGGTAAAAGAGGTGTACTTAGTGCGACGGCCCACTGGGCTTTTTGTGTTTATTCTTTTTCGCGTGTTTTTCCTGCAGGAGCGGATCGGCTTAATTGCTTGCGGTGGCGTGCAGGTGTAACCAATGTGGCAATGAAGCAGTTCCTGTGCTATAAGAGCGCGGCTGCTCCTCCTCTGGTGGCGGCGGACGTGTCTGGGAACGCTGGACGTGAGACGTGAGACTTGTGGCTTGTGGCTTGTGGCTTGTGAGAGGGCTCAAGTCGACACGTTTGTTTGAACCGTTGAACGCTGGATTGTTGAAACGTTTGCCGTGGCCTTGGTGGCTCGTAGAGTTGTGTTTTCTGTTGTCCGTTTGGAATAAATGACGTTGGTAGGTTTACTCCGTCTTTTCTCCATTTTCGTTGTTACTGTTTCGTTGGCTTAACTCAAGATAGCCATGTCTAAGAGCTGTACTTGAAAGAGTCGGCAAGTAACTCAAAGGCAACTTGTACTTACTTGCCTCCCTGGACAATGCAGGGGACTTCCAGACACATTTTTGTTTTTTTTTAGAGCTGCTGCCGTCCCAGAAAGTTTTATTGGACCGATGATGAATAGATGAAGAGATAGCTGCAAATGTCTGACAACTATAGATCATATTTTAATAGCTGTGTGGTGTGATAATAAATCCATGCTTATCTAATCCTGCATTAGCATTTTCTATTAGACACGCATTCATTTTTAATCGCATCAGTTTATGTTTGTATGTTTTTTTTATGAAGCTATTAGCAATGGAACAAATGCTACGAAACTGCAGGCTGTAAGATTTAGTGACCTTTCACATTTTTAGCGATCAATGCCAAATCAAATTTGATGCTGTCTGGGCGAGACGTTGAACCCTGTGCTCCTCTCAGGTCATACATGGCTGCCTGCATGCGTCTCTCTTAATGAATTCAGGCTCGTTTTGCCAGTCTGCCTGCCTGACTCCGGACTGACTGTCTGTCTGTCTGTTCATCTGTCTGCCTGTCTGTCTGTCTGTCTCTCTGTCTGACCCTGCCATCTTTCTGTCTGTTTGCCTCTCTGTCTGCCTGCCTGTATGTCTGTCTGTCTGTCTATCTGTCTGTATGTTTGCCTGACTGTCTGTCTGTCTGTCTGCCTGCCTGTACATCTGTCTATCAGTCTGCCTGTTTAGTCTACAGAAAAGCTCAGTGAGCAAAAGTAAAAGCTAGAAAGTTATTGAGAAGGACGGTGGCAATCTGTTGAGGAGCGTTGGCGGTAGCCTGGTGGGTGTGCCAGGCAGCCAGGCAGAGGTAAACACACTGTACTGTACTACAGCAGCATTACGTCATGGCAGAGGTGCAAATATGTTCAGAGCTCTGGGTAGACGTATGCCAGCAGGCAGGCTGGACTCTACACTCCCATTCATACCCTCTCACGCTCTTGGCTGGTAGCGTGGGGTGTCTAATCCAATGAGTACAATCCATTCATATAATATAAATATGTTGAACGCGTGTACCTCAGACCTTTTCCTTTGTCGTGATACTATTTCATGTGTGTGTGTGTGTGGTAGTTCATACCATGAATAAGTTCGACCCCATAAAAGTGCAACTGTATTATTATGGTATAATATTCACGGAACCGATATCAATTCACCAGAAATGTTTTGATTTAGATTTCCAACAACAACCCCCACAGTAGCGCAACCCCAAGCAAAAAAAAAAAAGGACAGAATTATTGTTGGACGTGAAACAGAAAGAGAGACCAGGAGGTTCCTTCGCCTCCAAGACAAATTAAACACAGGTCCATAGAAGGAGGTCGGGGAGAATCACAGGCAAGTGTTTGTTTTAATTCATTGAATTGAATAAAAAGAAAGAAAAAGAAGAAAAACATGACTAGAAAAGGCTTCAGGCTCCAAAGAGGAGAGAAGAGTTGCGACGATCTCTGCGCTTTATTTTACATTTTTACATTTAGGGCATTTGTCAGACGCTTTTATCCAAAGCGACTTACAAAGAGTACATTTGTTGAAGGAGAGGCAGCAATATATCACTGTGGTACCTGAAGATAGGAATAGAGCTGTTTTCGAGCATTCCTATTTACGAGACGAATAGAACGAGTTTCATAATTGCCAAGTTGCCTGCATAAGTAGCTGGGCAGGCGTGCAATTCTAAGCATGATACAACATCTGAGAACGAACAACAATGCTAAGTGCCATTAATAAGTGTTAAGACATATAAACACGCAGGTTAGTGGGGGGGGTTATGTAGAGTCCAGGTGAACTCTGAACAGGTGGGTCTTGAGTCTCTTGCGGAAGCTGGCGAGCGACTCGGCCGTCCTGACATGAGCCGGGAGCTCATTCCACTTTGAAGTGCTATAGGCAGACAGACAGACAGACAGACAGACAGACAGAGGAAGGAGCCAACGATAGTATCTCCAGCAGGCTGGAAACATGGTGCACATAAATGGCTTAGGCAGTTGTCATCGCGTGTTTAATGTTTGTGTCTGCATCCAACGTGAACGTGAGATGTTTGACATGTAGAATTGAGCCTTTGTTGAAGTGACTGAAAACTGAAGTAGTGTGGAATCGCACGTGCATGTGTGCATGCGTGTGTACATGTGGTGTGTGTGTGTGTGTGCGCGTGTGTGTTTGTGTGTGAAGAATGAATCAGGCCTGTGTTTGTAATCAGTTGGACACGGCGGGGTGACTGTACCCTCGGCTACCTGCTTCCTGGCTTCCATCCGTACGACTGGAGTCCTGTCAAACTGGAGGCCGGGGGGAGAGTGTGTGTGCGTGTGTGTGTGTGCGTGCGTGTGTGTGTGGTGTGTGTGTGTGTGTGTGTGTGTGCGTGTGTGTGTGTGCGTGTGTGTGTGTGTGTGTATGTGTGTGTGTGTGTGTTTGTGTGTGTGTGTGGAATTTGGACAAAGACGAGTTAGATCATGGCGAGGTATGAGCCGATGCTCACGACTTCAGAAGATAATATTGTGTGTTTATCTCACCTGCCCCACATATGTACACGGTCCATATAACATTGTGCATGTTCTTTAACATTCCTCACCTTCTAATTTATTTCATCGTTTGAGGAGTGGGAAAGACAATCACGCAGGGAAAAATAAGGCGTGCATCTGGATAAACATATATTCATCTTGCGTAGGACACGGGCGGCCCGTTCGCCGCGTCATCTGAACAGCATGTGAACGTTTTCACCTGAGCGAGATAAAGAGGCTGGGGTCTCTCTCTTGCTCGGGAAGGCAGTCCCCGGGGGGTCACCAGCAGGTCACCAGGAGGAGAGACATTAGTGTCACTGCATACATGCACGTATCTCTAGTGGACATCACACATCAACACACAGCTTCTATGAGAGTACGTGTTTCCGGCCATGTTGCGCGTCCATCGGCGTCACCTCACTGCTCTTATGAAACATCAAAATCCATCTCCACCCACCCCCCAACCCACCCCCCCACCCACCCACTCCGAGCAGCAGCACCCCGTGGGGTGGGGTTGGTTGGAGCCCCCCCCCCCAAACATGGACAGGGCCAAAAGAGCACCTCCCCCCCGGGATTTAATATTGCTGGGGTTCCACAGAGCCCATGTATGTGTGCCTGTAGGCTTGGCGGCCGCCCCCGTGCTACAGGCTCGCTGGCACGCCTCCAGGATTGATTTCACGGAGATCGTCTCCTCTCTCTCTCTCTCTTTCCTCTCTCTCTCTCTCTCTCTCTCTTTCCTCTCTCTCTCTCTCCTCTCTCTCTCTCTCCTCTCTATCTCTCTCTTCTCTTCTCTCCTCTCCTTTCTTCCCCTCCTCTCTCTCTTTCCTCTCTCTCTCTCTCTCTCTCTTTCTCTCCGGGGCCCTGAGGAGCTGCAGATGTAGAGTGTTCCCACATCTGACACGGAGAGGACCAGTCTCCGTGCCCTCCCCCCCCCCCCCCCCCCACACACACACACACACACCCCGTGTGTGTGTGTTATAGCAGGGTCCTGTTTATTTATTGTATTGTATTATATTGACTTTTGCACTTTATATTGTATTTTGTATTTGCCTTTTTTATACTGTAAAGCACTTTGGTGCAACTTCGGTTGATTTTAAATGTGCTCTATAAATAAAGCTGACCTTGACCTTGACCTTGACCTTGACCTTGAAGGCAGAGGGGTGGGTGGGCGTGGGTGGGGTGGAGGTTGTTTGTTTCTCTTTGGTCTCTTCCTCCTCACAGGAAGTGACCCAGGCGACAGACCGTGACAACGGACTGGAGCCCACGGATTGACACACATGACACACATACACACACACACACACACACACACACACACACACACACACACACACACACATACATATACATTCTCAGACAAATGCACACACACCCATATACACAAATGAAAATACACATTTACACACACACACACACACATAAAGACACACACAATGCAAACATGCACCAATGTGCACAAACAAGCATTCACAAACACAGATAAGAATATGCAGATATGCATACCGCACACACACACACACACACACACACACACACACACACACACACACACACTGACCTACAAAAAAACCTGTTATATTACACTCTACATGACTTTTCCGAAAACAAATAATATAACTTTATCATAGACATGTTTGTCTTAATAGCAATCAATACATGTCTTCATGTTTTCACATGAATTCCTACGACGGCACCAATGGTAAACCAATAATCATGCAAAAACAATTATGCTATTACATCGCTGGTCATATAAACAGTACCTCTAAATTGTATATTCATGTTTCCAATATGTAACATAATCTAATCTAATCTAAACATAATCTTTGGAAAGTCAAATATGGTATTATAGCTTTAGGCATATGGCCTGTCAGTAAACCCAAAAACATACAATCTAATTTAGGTATTGTGTAACATGAATTGGACATTGTTTTGTGAAAGGACATAATCCATTTAACCTACACTGATGAGTCCAGTTGAACAGTTGAAAAGACATCTACCTCTTTATTGGCCCAGTTGAAAATACTTCTGCATCTTAATTGGTCCACTTCCAACGATCTCTACCTCTTGATTGGTCCAGTTGAAATGACCTCTCCCGATTAATTCGTCCATTTCCAATTACTTCTGCATCTTAATTGGTCCACTTCCATTGATCTCTACCTCTTGATTGGTCCAGATAAAACAATTGCTGCGGTTCTCGTGAGAGAGACAATTAAAAGACTTACTTACTTGCTTACTTCTGATTGGTCCAGATGGCACGATTGCTCGGGGTCAGATGACTTGTGAACACACAGCAAGTGGTTCCAGGCCTCAGTAAACAGTACTGGGGGGGGGGGGGGGGGGGGCAATGTCAGATTCTATTCAGCGAGGGGAAAGGGGGCAAGCATTCCACAATGTAATCACCGCCCTCTTGGCTCAAGGTCCACCTTGCTGGATCATTACAATCGTATAACTATATACAGCGGCAAATCCGGCAAACAAGATTTCCCCCCTGCAAATATTTACTCCATGTAAATATTTAGTTACATTGCTAAACACGGTTGGGCAAGGCAGAGACGACACGGAGCATTGTGTGTGTTTCTCTGCCATACATCCCTTAATGTAAACGTGTTTGGTGGACAGCGGCGGCGGCGGCTGACACGAAACGTTCTGTTCCATCCATGTAATGGAAAAATATACATATATATATATATATAGATATATAAAGAATATATACAGTATATGGCCCATAGATCTAACTCAAAACCACCTCGAAAGCCGGCCCTCGGGTCATTGTGCTTCAAGCTCAGAGCTACGTTCTTTATTTATGGAGGTTTTTTTTGTGGTCAAAAGGCAAAACACTTGTTCTTTTGTCCTAGAGTCAGTATTTACATTCCATAAATACGTCTACTTTTACTGCTGTTAGCCGATGAGGGCCCTGCCGGCGCACGTATGATCGTGTCCAGACGGATACTATTCTTCCCCTCCCGTGTGTGTCTAATGTTCTGCTCTGTTTATTGTCTGAGATGTGCATCTGTGATCACGGCAACCTGACCCCAGCTTTATACAATATTTGACTGCAGTGTTTGGGATCGGATGCCCCGAACTCGTAACTCACAACCTGAAGCCGCAGGGGAGACGCCTCCATAAGGAGACATAAGGAGAACCATTGTCCACACAGCAGATTTTTCTAGCAACACTATGGTGGACCTGATTTGCATAATATGTAATAATACATGATAAAACTCAGATCTTGGACATTATAATGAGTTGCCAGAAAGATGTCATTATATTTATATATGTATATATATATATATATATATATTGCTGTTTAAATCAATTTGCATCCCAATATTGCCACTAGATCCATTATATATATATATATAATGGCGGATGGTTCGGGCACAGATAATGCATTGTTTTTGTTTTGTTTTTGTAAAATGTGTGACAGAAAGCCTAATGTTTGTTCGCGGACATTTTAATGTTTTTATTTCCCCGAGGGCACACATAAAAAAATAATCAACGACACCAAGAACTTTATTTTTCTATTACGAGAACAAAAAGAAATCACATTTCAGAACTTGGCCAAAAGCTAATCATAAACTCACAAACCCAGTGGCCTGTGGTGAAGAAAAGTGCTGCAGTCTCCCATTGTTTATGAGGATGGTATGGATTTCAAGAAGATGGTTGTGTGTACGGAGAATATTCATGAGTCCACCAGAGCAGCCAAGCATTTGATAAAGTGCAAAAGAAGCGACATTGATCCTGGACTCCTAGTGAATCACAGTGCAATCAAAATGATTCTGACATTCTGACATTCAGCTGGGGACATTTCTCCAGGTCTTGCGCGCTGTTCCCAAGGTGCGGCACAGGGAAACAGACGCCATTGTGTCTAAATGTCACGAACTCCTCAACAATCTTTTGTATTTATGTTTATCTGGTGTTTGTTTTCGTGTCTCTAACTCTCCGTCATTTCAGATTCCAGCCACTCCCCCCCCGCAATCACCTCATTGCCCTCACCTGGATCCCAATATCCTAATTCCTTTGTGAAGGTGGACGCCTTGAACACCGGAGTGGGAGCAGTCCCGTCGCAACGGTCTGCTGAGGAACCTCCCGGAAGCTGTCCCCGGCGGAGAGGAATTACGATATTGGGAACCAGGTGAGGGGAATGAGGTGATTGCATGGCAGAGGGGAGTAGCTGGAATCTGAAATGCCTTAGAGACACGAAAACAAACACCAGATAAACATAAATAGAATATTTGTTGAGTTCATGACATTAAAAGAGAGCAAGGTGCCTACTATTATCCAAACTCACACATTTTAAAATGTTTCTTGAATCCTCTCCACGTTCCTTTTCTTTCAATTTGGGGCAGTGGTCCTGGTGTTATAAAAACAGCCTCTAAGTGAGTAATGAATGTATTCCTACTGAACGAAGGGTGAGAGGGAATAGCATTCCTACTGGGAATGTGCGTCTCCCTCGCGCCGTTCCTCATCTTTATTAGACGATCCTTCAAACCGGAACCATGTCAGCCTGACGTACACGCTTGGCTCGACTGGAACCGTTTCAAAAGGGGACTTCGACTCCGATAAATATTTTGGAACTAAAAGGTTGCAAGGGAAACGTTTGAGTCAAACCTTGAGACATTTCCATCAACAGCTTACAATTCAGACAAACACGGTTGTCTTTGTTATTGTTATTGTGGGGGAGCAGCTAAAGTCTGTATCCGCGTGATGGAGATCTTCTAATTGTGTGGACTTGATTAAATGACCAGCACTGGTGTTGGTGTCGCAAATGCATTTGTATCCTTGCTTCTCTTATTACTATAAGAATGTTTCATTACCTGCCTCTTCTTGAAAGGCGTTAAACCACAGAGACGGACAAACGTTGATTATATATTATTATTTGGAGTCGATGGGCCGTAGCAGAAAACTCCCTCAAAGTGCAGAACATAATGGGGGATACCTTATCACAACCTGTGACTGCGGTGAAATATCTGGTCTAGCCTGCAGCACCTCAGACAAGAGACTGGCCTATAGGCTGTGCTTCTCATATTTGCATTTTCTCATGTGGCTAATCTGTTCTGATTGATTATTCCTAATTAAAAGGTTTATGCTAATCTATTTTATTCACAGTTAATTTGTACTTCATGTCTTGAACGGTCCACATTGCTAAACGAGCTCTATCGTTCAGAGGCATTAGGACTCAATTCTGCACGCAATTATCTTATGTATTCAATCTGTACGTGTATAACTTTAATGGCTGATTTGAGTGAGCTTGGATGAATGTAGGTAATGTGAGAGAAGAGCGGGAACAAGAGCAGCTTCATTCTGAATGCTAATGCGTTATTATCTACCACAATAACTTCCCCCGCAGGCTCTGGCCTCTTAATATCTCTATCTCTAAACACCATAATGCTCTGTGACGAATGCCAATTTCCTCAATTAAGATCCCAGCTTCCGATCTACTTTATGATAAAAACGAAAGAAAGGGAGAAATCCAACCAAAACCTCCCCACCCCCAATATAATTATCTTATCCTTAGTTTATTATATAATATGGTTATATATATGGCTGCAATGTATAAGTATCAAATAAAAGACTGTGACGTGAGCAACCTCGCACAAGTAAAGAATTGATACTGGATGAGACACATGCTGTGTCCCCTGTTACTAGACTTTACAGACTATTACTAGACTTTTAATTGACACAATTTTATCGTCAAATGCAATCTAATCTAATCTAATCTAACTATAATGGAAGGAGTCTGCATGTGTGTATGTCTGTAATTTGATTTTCTAGACAACCATTAATACAATCGACTTCACACGTGGCAAGTATATTTCTGAGGACCCAAGGAAGTGCAGTGTTGTCGAGTGTCAAGTTGTTTGGATGAGTGTGGTTCTTGAGAAAAGAAAAGAAATTGGCCCCATCGGCCCTTTCCGAACAGGCACGGAACGGGCACCGCACTGGCTGGTGTATTGCTGAGGACCCAAGGAAAGTGCGGTGTTGAGTGCAGAGGGTCGAGTGTGGAGTTGTTTGTGTAACCAAAGATCTGTTTATTAATGTATTTAAATTAGTATTTTTTTTTTTTTTTTTTTTGTTGTTTATTAGAAATGTAATATAGTAATAAACTAAAGATCTGTTTATTAGAAATGTAATATAGTAATAAACTAAAGATCTGTTTATTAGAAATGTAATATAGTAATAAACTAAAGATCTGTTTATTAGAAATATAATATAGTAATAAACTAAAGATCTGTTTATTAGAAATATAATATAGTAATTAACTAAAGATCTGTTTATTAGGAATGTAATATAATAAATATATAATTGTTGAGGAAAGTTTAGCCAAGTTAAGTTCAGCCAATAAGGGCGATTAGACTGGTCGTCTACAAGAGGATCGGCTAGTCGCCAAAACGAGAGATTTATATCTTAAAAGAGCTGTTTATGAGACAGATAAGTGAGAGAGATTACTTTGAATTCACGAATTAATGTGATGTGGAGGATGTTATGAAGTTTTGTCAACGAACTTACCAGAGCTATAAACCGGAGCTAGCTACGTTGCTACTAGCTAGCATCCACCTCGCGAGCGCAGTCACAGTACAGTGACGCTATTTGGTTGCTAGAAGGTTCGTACCTTTTGGGGGAAAAAAAGGAGAAAACATCTCAACAGTATTATTGAGCGAACTCGGGAGACCTGTGAATGTCAGGTGTGAATGAAAGAGGATTCTTGGTGAGTTTACACCGTCTAGCTGACAATGCTAAGTAGCCACTTAACGTTATGTGCACAACATGGCTGACTGGCTCGCTGTATTGGTGTAAGTTGGGCTCAAGCAGCACCTATTTTCCAGTAGCTAATCTAATGCAAGGTCCCATGGTTGAATGAAAGACATGACCAGTTAATGGAAGGTACAATTTAATACATTTATTTCGTATAAAGTCGAGAAAAGGACATTGTAATGTGTATTGATTTGAATGGGAGAGAACGCACTTGAACTGTTTTTTTTTTTGCTGCTGCTGTGGATTGAACTGCCTCAAGAACGTAGGGTTCTTCAGCCCGGCTTACTTCTGATCAGGGAGGAGAGTGTAGTCTGGAGACTGGAGTGGCGAGACCAGCCCTAGAATCGAAGTGAGAGGAAGAAGGAGAGCTTGGGTGTCCCTTCTCTACTAAGTGGTAGGACAATAACGTTCACTTTTGCCCCACAAGTTGGAACACAGAGTTTCAACCAATCGGAAGGACCCTGGTTTCCATTCGGAGCGCCCATGGATACGGAACTGTCTGAGTTGAACTGATATAGTCACGACCGGACTGAATTGCTGAAGTCATTCATTGAATTGAATCTGATCCGCAGAGTTTGTTTTGGAATTGATATGCACAGGGATTGACATTATTTGTTGATCACATTTGAATGTTTACTGTTGATGTTTGAGTTAAGTTTCCTTTACTGTTGACATTTGAGTTAAGTTTCCTTTACTGTAAAGTACAGATGGTAATTCATTCATTTGATTGAACTGAGTAGTTGTGTTAAGAGCCAGTTAAAAGAATCGCCTGTTGGGAATAATATAGTTGGTACATAATAACAAAATAGGATACAGTAATTGATAAGATATTTGATAAGAACCTGCTTAATGCAACAGTGAATTTAAAACTAGTGATTCAAATAGCAAACAAAAATAGGAGACGATAAATAGGATAAATAGTACTTACCTGACAGGTGATCTACTAGTGAGACTTAAAAAAAAAAGGAAAGGAAAAGCATTGGGTTTTGTTTATTGGGTTTATTTTTCTATATTTCTATTGTGTGGCTCTAGATGTTTGATGATTGTTCTAAAACGACAATCCACATGTTATAATTACCTTTCAAAAGAATCCACTGACTTCCGTCACCATTGCCGCCGATGCCCTCTTTCTCCTGAGCGACCTAGAACTTCTGAGACGCTGGCCCACACTATTGATACGTTTGGTGATCATTGATATACAGTATCTACATATCTGTACAGAGTGCTGCATTTGGCTGAGCGGCTCTCCAAAAAGCTGCAAGCAGCAGCAGTACTGGTGGCCATGCAGTCGGTCAATTTCAAACGGGCACATGCCTTGTATTTATAATTCTCTTCTTGAATTATTTTGGGGCTCTGACACAGTGATATAGTCAAAGTCAAAGTGTCAATGTCAAAGTGTTGTATTTGTTACATGTCACAACACAGGGCCATTCTGTACATGGCCGTGACATGGCAGGTGACAGTAGGTAGGAGGCATTCAGAAGTCAAAAGTAAGCAAAAAATAGAGAATATAGTAAATATATAGAATGCCACCACGTTTGCCTCTCTTCTTCCTCCTCCGGCGGCGTGCGACAGCTGATATGGGAGATATTTTCCATTACATTATTAAGAATGTCTTGCCAATATACTGTGTGTGCGTATCTAAGTGTGGAGAGATACAGAGAACAACTAGAGACACACATGTTTACTTATGTTTATATTGAATGATCTTTGCTTCTAATATGTTCACGTTGAAAGCTCCTTGCATCTAACATACATATGGAGACTAAATGTGCAAGGCAGGAGAGCAGACTGAATGTCCGGAGATGGACGTGAGCCAAGCTAAACGGTACTGTCTTTGCCTGGTACAGGATGCAGGAGGAAGAAATCACGTATGGTGCTGTCATGTGCCTGGTACGGAAAGAGGGAGGGTACACGTATGGTACTCATCACAGTATCCACATAGGGTTGGAGTGTATAAGCATGATTTATGTAATATTGGGTATAAAGGACAGAGCCGGAGAAGGGTGCGGCGGTCTTCTCTGCAGAGCTGACTCAGGCTTATTGTTACTATTGGCTGTGACAAATAAAGTCTTTAACTTTCAAACTTTGGTCTTCCTGATCACCCTCTTACGAATGTCAGAGCAGTGGTAAAATCCACGACATATTTGGCGTCACGAACAGGATTGGAAAGGGACCAGACGGCTGCTTCGTCGTGAGGTGGTGTTCCAGGCACAGGACACACAAAACGAATGGCCATTCAACTCAACTGGGGTAAGAAACGTTCTTACGTGTTAGTATAGAAAATTGTGTGCCCTGTGCCTGACCCATCCTAACGCCAAAGCTGTAAGTATGTCTCTCCAAATTTAAGAACCATAGTATAACTGATGTAAGAGGGGGAAAGGGGAAACCTGGGATGAATACTAAATTGTTGCTTTTGAAAACCCTGTGGATACCGTTGTGATAGTACAATGACAAAGGTACTATGCACTGAACGGACAGGTCGCTAGAGTACGAGTGCGGTAAAGCACAGTGATGCTATGTGGGTGAGATGCGGAGAGACGCACCACGATAGGCAGCGCGATGTACTATGGTAAAATAGTAGACCTACGTAGACAAATGTACGGTTAAGTACAAGTAATACTAGGAGTACGGTAAAGTACACAAATGTATGGTAAAATACAATGTACGGTAAAGTACACAAATGTATGGTAAAATACAATGTACGGTAAAGTACACAAGGTGTGGTAAAATACGAGTACGGTGAAGTACAAGTAAATACTACATAGACAAAGATACAGTAAAGTAGGCCTACAGTAAAAAAGAAATTGAAAAGAAGTCAGCGCTTAGAAGCTTACTTCAGTTATGATTTAAATTGACCAATATAGAAGGGAGAGGGTGTTAAGAGTAAAAACACTGGTCGGTTTTGTGCATTGATGAGATGTGTGAGTGTTCAAAGAAAAAACATTCTTTGAATTTGAAAAGAATAGACAGATAGATGACATTTTTCATTTGGATTGTATTCCAGTGATAAATGAATGAAAGCGCATTAAATACACCAATTGTTGAATAGCTAGCTTGTAAAGGTCCTTATTGTTTGTTTGAAAGTCTGTGCTTGTTGTATGTTATATGTTAGTTGTTGTTTTATGTTATATGTTAGTTGTTGTTTTATGTTGTATGTTAGTCGTTGTGTGTGTTGTCGGTGCAGGGCGCCGCTAGGTTGTGTCGGCTCGGAGGTTCAGAGAGACTGGTGGGAGATTTGCTGAGACAAGCCAGGACTATAGGAGGGCGTGTCCCGGTGAGAGGAGGCGGACTACGTGATAAAGTCCAGCCCCTGTCGTTGGAATCAGTGGAAGAGGTAGAAAAAATTAATAATATTAATAATAATAAAGTCCAGCCCCTGTTGTTGGATTCAGTGGAGGAAAAATTAATAAAAGGTATTATTGCTCTCTTTCTATTATATGAGTAGATGCGAAGAAAGGTAGATTGATTGAAGAATTCAAGCATTGACATAAGTAGTGAATGATATATTAATTTAGTAATTTCTCTGTCAAAAGCGTTTATAAGGTATATGTGTTTTTGCATTTAATTCACCAAGTATTGATTAAAGTTGAGTAAAGAGAGGAGCACCCCAAGTGTTGGAAACCTGCACTGCATGTTGTAGTCCAGGAAGTTGTCAGAGGATCAGTTTTCTTCTTCATTGATGAGAAAAGTTAAAGAAACAGATAAAGGAAACAGTGCCCCTAGTGTCCAGTTTGCAAACAATTTTAGTCTGTACCAAAGAGCTAATGCTAATGCTTTGTGTTGAGATAAAATCATAGGGTTAGACAAAAGACATTTAAGTTGATCTTATATTAGTATACTTAATCATATTGTGTACTTTCAAACTATTTGGACTTTATAAAAAGTATAGAGAAAACCTGTGTATCTATGAGAAAGTAACAAGCATATTTTAGATTTTCATTTTGATTGATTGATTTAATTGATTGGTTTTCTAAATAGATTTTCATTTTGATTGATTGATTTAATTGATTGGTTTTCTAAATAGATTTTCATTTTGATTGATTGATTTAATTGATTGGTTTTCTAAATAGATTTTCATTTTGATTGATTGATTTAATTGATTGGTTTTCTAAATAGATTTTCATTTTGATTGATTGATTTAATTGATTGGTTTTCTAAATAGATTTTCATTTTGATTGATTGATTTAATTGATTGGTTTTCTAAATAGATTTTCATTTTGATTGATTGATTTAATTGATTGGTTTTCTAAATAGATTTTCATTTTGATTGATTGATTTAATTGATTGGTTTTCTAAATAGATTTTCATTTTGATTGATTGATTTAATTGATTGGTTTTCTAAATAGATTTTCATTTTGATTGATTGATTTAATTGATTGGTTTTCTAAATAGATTTTCATTTTGATTGATTGATTTAATTGATTGGTTTTCTAAATAGATTTTCATTTTTGATTGATTGATTTAATTGATTGGTTTTCTAAATAGATTTTCATTTTGATTGATTGATTTAATTGATTGGTTTTCTAAATAGATTTTCATTTTGATTGATTGATTTAATTGATTGGTTTTCTAAATAGATTTTCATTTTGATTGATTGATTTAATTGATTGGTTTTCTAAATAGATTTTTCCATTTTGATTGATTGATTTAATTGATTGGTTTTTCTAAATAGATTTTCATTTTGATTGATTGATTTTAATTGATTGGTTTCTAAATGATTTTCATTTGATTGATTGATTTAATTGATTGGTTTTCTCTAATTAGATTTTCAATTTTGATGTTATAGATTTTTGGATGATTTTTAGTTGATTTAAAGTGAGGTGTCCCTTATTTGAATTAGGATACTATAGTAAGATCTGTAATTGATTCAGTCCACATTATAGAACTGGTGAATAGAGAGAAATATTTCTGTCGGTTCATTGGAGGCACACAATTAAGAATTAGAAAGCTCCTTAATATAAAAGTAACCATGCAAATAACAGCGGTAGAAATATTGTGTAAAAAGAATCCCGTTAAATAAAGATGAGATAATGAAAGATCTCAGAAAAATGGGAGAAAGAACAGCAAAAGCAGGAACTAAAATTGGCCGAAGGAGGGGACATTTGATGTGGTGGTGTGTGAGGAGATGGAAGTAATGTGGCCATGCAGTCGGTCAATTTCAAACGGGCACATGCCTTGTATTTATAATTCTCTTCTTGAATTGTTTTGGGGCTCTGACACAGTGATATAGTCAAAGTCAAAGGTCAATGTCAAAGTGTTGTATTGTTACATGTCACAACACAGGGCCATTCTGTACATGGCCGTGACATGGCAGGCGACGGTAGGTAGGAGGCATTCAGAAGTCAAAAGTAAAGCAAAAAATAGAGAATATAGTAAATATATAGAATGCCACCACGTTTGCCTCTCTTCTTCCTCCTCCGGCGGCGTGTGACAGCTGACCAGCGGAGGACAAAGGGTTCACAGGCCTACAGTGGTGGATATTTTAGTTTAAGATTTTGAAAATAGAGGCAGATGATAGCTCCATACTTGTGGGGATGTGTGATGTGTGAATCAGACACCACTGCAGACACTTCCCTCGCCTAAATTCGGCACCAAACTAAAATATTTTATCTAATCTTTTTCAATCAATGTTGCAGCGCGCACACACACACACACACACACACACACACACACACCACACACACACACACACACACAACACACACACACACACACACACACACACACACACACACAGTACGATCGATACTTTAACCTTTTTGAGAATAACCACATGGTTACATTTCTCCATCATGGTGTAATATGATCTTTTTTTGTGGCAAAAAAATGACTTTTTGTGTTTTGTGGGTCTGGTCGGTGTGGCGCAGAGGTGAGTTTATGAAGTGCGGACTAAGCGTGATGCATGACCATACATACATGCATGCATGACCAAGATAATGGCCCCCATCTGGAGCTAACCTGCTCCCGGAACGCATTATCACTTGCTCCCTTCGAGGCAAACCCTAAATCACATTCTCATGTCAACTGCTTCATCGTGGTGCGAATGTTTAACCAATGTGAAAATGCTCTATACAGTTCTTGCATTTCCCACCTGGTTTCAATATAAAGATTATTATTTGATATATACAGTATATTAGAAATATATACTGTATATACGGATATGTATATACACCTTAAAGAAATGCTGGGGTTTAAACTACGAAGTGTACCTACATCCAAGTGGCACACTGAAGTATTTCCATTTTTATTTCTTTGTACATTTATAGTCTTTGTTGTGTGTGTGTGTGTGTGTGTGTGTGTGTGAGAGAGAGAGAGAGAGGGGATCCAAAAGGCTTCCATCTAATCCCATCATCTTCATCACGCTGAGATGTCACCACAGTCTTCCATCGCCGAGACTATCTGTCTATCGTTAGACAGCAGTCTTATTGGAATCAGTTTTATCGCTGCATTCATCAGCTAGACGCCCCGTACTCATGGAGCGATCCTGTGTACAACCTCCCTCACTCACTGTCATTGTCTCTCCCTCAATCCCCCCCCACCCCACCTCTCTTTCTCTCTCGCTCTATCCCTCTCGCTCTCCCTCGCTGTCGCTCTGTCCCTCTATCACTCCCTATCTCTCTCTATCTCTTCCCTCTCCCTCTTTGTTTCTCTCTCACTCTCCTTATTTGAGTCTCTTAATCCTCCCTCATAAAATAGCGATATAGCCCTCAGTGTGATGAGATAAAGGAGAAGACAGGAACAACCATGAAAAACCATATGGACCAGCAGGGCTGCAACCCAACCCACGTACTACGCACTGCGATGGGGTCTGTATTGTTTCATGGCCGACTAGTACAGTAGTATGTGAGCAACGACACACAAACAACCCCCACCACGTTATTTCCATCCAAACAGTGTGATTTGTTGATGTATGTGATTAAATGATGGTCTATTGGAGAGGTTACACCTACTATGCAGTCTGCTACAGTGATTCGGACGGAGCTCAGGTGTGCAGGTCTATCACAGGAAGCAGGAGAGCAGGTGAGCAGGTGCAGCTCGAATTGCTACCCGCTTCTCCTGCGTCTATCCAAACTACCTGGTCGGAGCACCTGAGGGCGGGAGGTCTGGAACCTCACACCTGACGCGTCCTATCGCCAGGTAAGTGTGCGCAGGTGTTACAGGAATGTTCCTAAAAGAATATTCATAAAGAAAGAGCAGTACAAGAGAGAGGATATTGAGTACGACTATGAGATGTATACAACATCAAATCTAGAGCTGGCAGTGGCTGTAGCTTCATTTGAAATGTAAGTCTCTTAAGGCCATTGTTGCCCTTGGGTACGCATCCCCCCCCCTCCCACCACCACCGGCCAACCACCCACATAGCGCCAACGGAGCGAATGTCAAAGCGACCACACTGTGTATTCTGGGGCATGGTAAACACGCCATCTTGACCCGGTTAAGGACAATGGTTTCCCCTTTTCCAAATTAAATGTACAACAGCAATGCTCCGTATTATGACATCAAAGAATCAATCGGACCATCTTCAACATTCAGACATGGTTACACAATGAAAAAAGGTGTTATCGTGAGTAGAATGCGCGGAGATGTCCGCTGCGTAACCTACCGACAAGGCAGCTTCAAGTCAAGTGATTTATCGATGGTAAGAGAATAATTAGCTGTAATATACAAGATACAATAAGAGAGTGTGGAGTGTGTGTGTGGTTGGTGGCTTGTTTAAGGAGTCTCACCTGGCCCAGTTACAGTCTGGGGTTGGGTGAGGCTGCATACCTTAGGTGTGTTGACTAATCAGTGCACACTGCCTAAACCACAGCAGCTAAGTCCACAGATACATTTTCTGGATGATTCCTAAACCAAAATTAGAAATGATGGCATACTGGCGCTGCCTCCCTTTCATTCCTTTAAAGGCTTTTTGAAAAACGCAAGTACAGTTGTGGTCAAAAGTGTACATACACTTGTAAAGAACATGTATGTCATGGCGGTCCAGAGTTTCCCAATAATTTCTACAACTCTTATTTTTCTGTGATAGTGATTGGAGCACATACTTCTTTGTCACAAAAAACATTCATGAAGTTTGGTTCTTTTATGAATTTATTATAGGTCTACTGAAAATGTGACCAAATCTGCTGGGTCAAAAATATACACACATCCCTTGGCCATTTTCACCTCAATTAGGCGCTTGGTAGCCAAAACCGCCTCCATCCCAAGTGTAAACAGTGTTAAAATCAGTTGTCAATTGGATTTGGCTTCCCCCCCATCCACGAAATGCGCAGTGGTAAAATGTTCTGTAAATGCTGGTCTGTCAGACCAAAAGGAGGCATTAGATCTTGTTTTAGGAACACTGTTCCTATAATGAGTCATGGCGTTGACAGAATTCCTGATGGATTTTGTCCCCGGAGCAATAAGCCTTTTTCTTTTTCCTTTTCTTCCATGGCTGACTCCTCTGTTAATGTGGTGGTCCCCTCGGGGAACACACAAGGCTTGGGAGGAAGGCCAGTGGGCAAAGGAAATAACAAAATGCGAGCAAATCCTCTAAATTCCAGAAGTTGGGCTTTTCCGTTTTTGTTTTTTCATATGTTATTCTAAATTCTTCCTGGGGATTTGGCATTAAGATTGAGTTACGGAAAAAACGTTTGAGCCGTGATTTGTTTATCGATGTCCTGTCTGTTATAGCATGTATGAATCCAGTGAGATTTTTGGTGTAGAGGGATCGAGCCATTCTTCCTTCTGTCAAGTTTTTTAGGCTCTGCCTGTTGGCTCGATCCCTCTACACCAAAAATCTGTTTTGGGGGATGTCACAGGCTGTGTGCTAGGAGGTTTAATATATTGCATTAATATATTTTAGACATTTTTTAATGTATGGACAAGCAAGTTGGCCATCATGAAGTTATGGAGTGAGTTTGATAAAAGTCATTCATCAGGGTGTCGGCCGAGCTGTTTAATGTATAAGTCTGGGCAGGGTTTGAGCCACGCTTGAGTAAACACAGAGCAAAAAAAGTCAGCAGCGTGAGTCAACAGAGAAGTGCAGCCCAAAGACGAGTGGAAGAGCGAGGGAAATGACTTGTGAAGCGGCTACTCCTGGTGTCCAGAGACATCCCAACTTATACAGCTGGATATCCCCAAGGAACTTCTCTGTTCTTTTCCATCCTAAATAATGAAAAAGATGAAGAAGAAGAAAATACAAATTTCCTGGCCAGTCCATGTTCTTAATGCACCAGAAATTACTCATGCCACATATCTTTGGCAAGCTAAGTTTATTGTGGTTTGATTGATGCCAACAATTTCAAGTTACAATCACAACTGCAGGTACAATCGACAACTCAAACAAGACAAACAAACAATTGAACTGAGTTGCAAAAAACTTCTCTTCTCTGAACTAAGTTAGACTGCAAACGATCAGAACCCCACCGCCACCACTACCCCTGCACGAGTTGGGGGACACAGTGACCAGTCAGTTTGATCTTTTAGTTATTAAAGCTTAATTAATCAAGACAGTCTTATACAATGTGTATCCATGAGCTCTTTTTGTAAAGCTATACCTCCCTAACATGGGTCAAGGAACAATCAATTTGGACTGGGAAACAAAGCAAAAAATCTAAATCTAAACATTGTTTCATATTGGGAATGCGACACATATTCAACATGTTTTATAAAATTGCCTTTACTCCAGGTGCTGTAACGGGCTACTGTTTTGAACGTTTCTGACAGATAATGGCATAATGACTATTGATTTGTCTTACCGAATTGTATGCTACCAGTTCACGAGAGCCACCAACATGTGTCTGATGATACCCTCTGTAATCCAGTTGTATTAAAACCTATTGCCACTCCAACGGCCCACCCACGGGCCGTCGCACTGTTAAGTTAATATGCTCTGCTAACGTTGCTGAAAGCACAAGGGGCATTCTGAGAAATTGTCAATGATGCTTTTGTCTGTGTGTCTTCATACGGTGTATTCTATTTGGTCATTTATTCAAGTAACGTAATCGATTTTACACCGTCAGTAGAGCTTTGATGCTCAGTGGTTAAAACTACCTGTAGTATGGCTAAAATTGACATTAAATGCTCTCCATATATTCAAGAAAAGCACAATAACTCTTTATAAACTTTAAATTCTCATTTTCAATTCACACTTCTCAATCCGTTTGCAAACGAGCACGCAACTAATTCTAGATACCGCATTGTCCTAACCACACGCGACCTATGTGTCAGCAGGGTTTTTGACGTATCATTATGTATGGAAAATGTATGTCTGGCTATCAAATGTCTCCTCCAAGACGCCCAAGCACAGTGTCTTTTTGCAGAGCTGAGCACAATTTCCAGACTGGGAGAATATTTCAGAAGATAAACAGCCAAGGACTCAGAGGAAAATAGTGCCGAGGTCTAATATTATTTCTGCCGACACGCCAATGTGAGTATCGTTGTATGGAGGAGGGATTTAGAATATTGCAGGAGGTGAACATTTCCTTACATTTTAATAAAACCTGGATAAATCATGTGGGTAGTACCCATTTTATAATATGTTTGCAATACGTAATATGTTTTGTGTGCTTGCATGTCAAGTGTGCGTGTGTGTGTGTGTGTGTGCATGTGTGTGTGTGCGGGTGTATATATGTGTGTCCATTTCAGCTATAGGATGTATAGGTTATATGATATCGAGGTTGTTCCCCTGAAATCTAACAGCCCTCCATCCATCTCCAGCTGCTTTATGGTTTCAATGTCCTTGACGAGCTGCAACACTTCTGTTCCCCTGTGTGTGTGTGTGTGTGTCTCTTATCCAGTCATACTGAAATCTGTCAATAAAAGGCTATGCTATGAAAGAATGCATTCCATTTTATTGGAAAAATGAATAATGTAAAATCGATGTTCTTTTATGATAAGCATGACTTGTAGGTCTTGCAATAGGGCTGTAACATATTAAATCTGGTCTGGGCAAAATGCCCAACCCTATGATGTGAAATCCATATTCTTGGTTCATCTTCTGCTTCAGACAGAGAGTCTCTCGCTGTGCTCAGTGCAGTCTGGGTAAATGAGTTCTCCAACATCATGTGCAATGAACTAGAGGGCATTCTCCCCGGCAGACGCTTGCATGCAAAGCCTCTATTCAATTCCATACGATTGTCTTGCTGTTAATTTAGCTCAGCCGCTGATAGAGTGGGAGATGAGAGAGATAGAGAGAGACAAAGAGAGAGAGAGAGAGAGCGACAGAGAGAGCAGAATAGGGCAGCCAGGGGCCACAGCTCTGCATGTGCCTTTCTCTGATTGGCTGCTAATGTGGTCCTCTGCGATCTTGCCTCTCCACTGCGAAATTATTTGCACATGCCCACCCTCCTCTCCGGGAGGGCCCCGCATCCCTCCCCGTTCCCACACTGCCAATGTGGGTATACCAGTTGTGGTCAAAAGTTACATACACTTGTAAAGAACATGTATGTCATGGCAGTCCAGAGTTTCCAATAATTTCTACAACTCTTATTTTTCTGTGATAGAGTGATTGGAGCACATACTTCTTTGTCACAAAAAACATTCATGAAGTTTGGTTCTTTTATGAATTTGTTATGGGTCTACTGAAAATGTGACCAAATCTGCTGGGTCAAAAATATACATACAGCAACATGAATGATCAATTTAGGTGATGTAGAAAGTTGTGTCAATCAAATGAGCTTTGTGGCCTCTTAACTTCTTGTGAGTGATTATGATTGACTACAGCTGGTGACTTCTCTGAGCCCATAGGACTCATTTGATACGATCATTAGACTCAGACACAAACACTACAATGGGAAAGTCAAAGGAGCTCAGCACGGATCTGAAAAAGCGGATCATTGACTTGAACAAGTCAGGAAAGTCACTTGGAGCAATTTCAAAGCAGCTACAGGTCCCGAGATCAACTGTGCAAACAACACACCATGCCTACCGTCAAGCATGGTGGTGGTAGTATTATGCTCTGGGCCTGTTTTGCTGCCAATGGAACTGGTGCTTTACAGAAAGTAAATGGAATAATGAAGAAGGAGGATTACCTCCAAATTCTTCAGGAGAACCTAAAATCATCAGCCAGAAGGTTGGGTCTTGGGCGCAGTTGGGTGTTCCAACAGGACAATGACCCCAAACACACATCAAAAGTGGTAAAGGAATGGCTAAATCAGGCTAGAATTAAGGTTTTAGAATGGCCTTCCCAAAGTCCTGACTTAAACCCCATCGAGAACATGTGGACAGTGCTGAAGAAACAAGTCCATGTCAGAAAGCCAACAAATTTAGCTGAACTGCACCGATTCTGTCAAGAGGAGTGGTCAAAGATTCAACCAGAAGCTTGCCAGAAGCTTGTGGATGGATACCAAAAGCGCCTAATTGAGGTGAAAATGGCCAAGGGACATGTAACCAAATATTAGCATTGCTGTATGTATATTTTTGACCCAGCAGATTTGGTCACATTTTCAGTAGACCCATAATAAATTCATAAAAGAACCAAACTTCATGAATGTTTTTTGTGACAAAGAAGTATGTGCTCCAATCACTCTATCACAGAAAAATAAGAGTTGTAGAAATTATTGGAAACTCTGGACTGCCATGACATACATGTTCTTTACAAGTGTATGTAAACTTTTGACCACAACTGTATGTAGAAACCTGTTGACGTGCTTCCTGATAAACAGTCACAGGACCTCTTTGTCCTGCGGTTGCCTATTACAATTGGTGCCTCCCTCTGCAAACCCTAGCACTAACTTGTGTGTTTCTATGTCTTGGCATTTATTAATAGTACTTAGCATTGTTTAGCATATTGTATGTTCTTAGATGTTGGTAATGCACTCAGAATGGCACGTCTGCTCTTATCCCAGCTATTATGCAGGCAACCTAGCAATTATGAAACTCGTTCTATTAGCCTCGCAACTATGAATGCTCGAAACCTGCTCTATTCTTATCTTCAGGTACCACAGTGATATATTGCTGTCTCTCCTTCAACAAATGTACTCTTTGTAAGTCGCTTTGGATAAAAGCGTCTGCCAAATGCCCTAAATGTAAATGTGTCATCCATCAGACACCACCAGAGTACAGTGAACGCAACCCGTCTGCTCCACCTCAGGAGAGCCAGAACAATCAATTCACATCAAGACAAACAACTGGCTAATTCATGTAGAGGACCTCTCAGAAGTCCTCTCTTCCGTACTACATTGCAGGCAGATGTTATTGCATTTGCATCTCTCCTGGCACGGAGAAGGATACTTCTGTCATGGAACTTACCTCATCCTCCTAAGGCCTCTTCCTGGTTGGGAGATGTAATGTTTTTTCTCAAACTTGAGAAAATCAAATATACTCTTAGGGGTTCCCTGGAGAAATTCAACCAAAGATGGCAGCCCTTTATTTCCCACTTTAATAAGCTGAAGCTTCTCCCCATTGACTGAACCACTACTGTCCTGCCTGTATTATTAATATTGTGTCTTGGTGCATATTTTTACATCCAAGCTCTTAATTTCACTTTCCAATTTGTACATGTTTTTTTTTTTATTTTTTAAATATAATGTAGTCTATTGTGTAACTATTATTAATATTACGTATTAGTATTATCATTGTTTTGTATTAGTTTATTAATTTATATTTCTTTTTCTCATTATGACTGTTTTAATTATGTTAGTCCAAGGTCTGTCAAGGATAAGGGTGTTCTCAGGGAGGGAGGGGGGAGGGAGGGCAGTTTGTATTTGTTATTTCATTTGTAAAAAAGTGATAAAAGCAATAAAATCGTTGTTAAAAAAAAAAATAAGTCCTCTCTTCCGTCCTGTACATCAGCGTATCTGTGCTCAGCGAAGTGGAGAGCCACCGCAGTCCATCAGGATCAGGATTATGACAGCCAGGGGAGAGCCAACGATGGAGGAGACGCTCAGACACGGATCATCCCGACTTATATCTGGTGATATACCGGCCATACAGAGGGGGCTGTCAGAGAGCTGGATCCCACAGCCTGCCAAACAATGTGAGCTAGGGACAATGTTCTCTCTCAACGCGAAAAAGAAAGACAATTGTACGGATTGTATAAGAAGTCATCTGTTGTCCATTTCCGTGCTCACGAAAGTTTCACAACAACATGCAAAAACATGTCAGCTTGATCCAATGAAAGAAGCGTTTAGGGGCATCAAGCGCTGCGTTTTGTCCGTGAAATAAGAGGACTAGAATAGAAACAACCTGTGTACACAATATGGTTTACAGCACGGAGAAAGTAGCGCACACCAGTCAACAGACCCCCCTCTCAGGAAGGCCTGTGACCTAAACCAGCTGGGAATGAATGATCAATCTGATCCAGTGAAACTGACAAAGTAGTCACACACACACACACACACACACACTGACATGACACTCCACATTATATGACCCAGTCAAACGTTTTGCATTCTTTCCAGTCAGCGTGTTTACAACGTCAAATCCCTATAGCTGGTGACCGTGAACAGACGGATAGTGTGGAACAGGAATAGTCTCTGGACCGTTGGCGGCAACACGTTTCTCGAGCACAGATGACGCCCCCCCCCCTGTGTCATACAATGTAGAGGGGGGCAGGGTTTCAGTGATTGACTCCCAGCTGAAAGGTTGAAGGTTCGAACCCCAGTGTCCACAGTCCACCTGAAGGCATCGCCGCAGAGTATGCTGCCCAACCCCTGCTTGCTCATCAAGTATCTGTTGTCATGCTGCGTCAACATATTGGATGCTAAGCAGCATTTAAAATGGCCGACATTTCAAATATTACATGATCGATGTCTTGAACAATAAAGAATGAAAATTTGCAGTGTTGTTTCATTGTTTTCGTGTTTTCTTATGGATTTGTATTTCCCTCTAAAGTATTGTAACTGAAATAACACATTTGTCGTTGTAGTTGCTTTGTGAACTTGTAGGTTGGTATTTGTAGTGGCAGAAAATACATCTGTGATTGGATTTGCAAATCTGTGACGTGATTGTCACATGTGTACATTAGTTTAAGAATTAATACAAAAAACACTGTTATACGCAGTTTCGAGCGGTCATCTACTGTGGCTGAAGTTCGGGTTCAGGCTCGGGTTCAGATTCTGGATTGTCTGTAGCAAAGCAGCAAGCTCGGGAATCAGTGTGACAGTATCACCCGGAATGATTCAAAGTTTATTCAGATACATAGAGCATATATACAGTTTGGGACGGGAGAGAAGACGTCAGACGTTGGGAGCATTTACATGGAGACACATCAAGTCAACTTGGGAAGCAGATATATGGCTCCAAACAGAGACACTCCTGTCCCTATCTCCCAGGCAGCCAGCCCGAGAAGCAAGGACACCATGGCCTCACGTGGAGATGTAACTTGGTATATATACTGTATGTACAATTTATTCAAATACAACTATATTTGTGATTGTGTAATTATTATTTGAATACATTGCCACTTGGTTTTGATAAAAGTGTGCAAACAACTCATTGATTAATCCGTTTGGAGGTCATGTTCCTTTTAGTGATCAGCCACAACCACACAGCTTTGTGCAAATCCATCCTGTGCAAACTATTTGTGATTTTTAATGCATTTTATGTTGAAACTGTCCCTGATACCATTACAACTGTCCCCAGGGATGAAGTCAGTTTCAACATCTGACTTCGTCCATTGGTATGCAAATTCTGAACTATATGTCATGTGAGTATGAGTCAGGTACTATATTACTAATTGTTCAAGAGTTGTTTTAGTATATATGTTTATGAGAATACTGTTCAGAAGAAAACGTTTTACTGTGCCTTTTACTGTACTAGGTACCATTACTAATTGAGTTGTTTCGAATTTGTTTAGAAGACTAGTGCAGGAATGAATGGAGAGTAAGACTTCCATTGTGCTTGTTACTGAACATATGGCAATAAAGAAATCTTAATAAAAGAATCTTGAATGTATGATCATCTTTAAATTGTATGGGTGTAAGTAGAAATATGTAAGTATAGTATATTCAAATGTGGTTGGTACAGACCAAATAGTCAGAGTAGGCTAATGGAGAGAAGTGCAAAATGTTTAAACTGTCCCCACTCTCTCTTATTATTAATAGCTAGTGTCCAAGTGCATGAGATGTAGTTGAAGGGGAGGGGTTGGGTTGTGCTGGGTTGGGTGGGTTGGGGGTGGGAAGTGTGGACTGCGGCAATTCAAATTGTAATAAAAGTGCTATAGTGGACCAAATGCGTCGACAGAATGCTTGAACGACGCAGGTGGCGATGACTGCTTATGTATTCTTGTATGTTATAATACGTTGCCAATCAAGTCAATAGGTGCTGTTCATTTCCATGTGGTTTCCTTCCAGTGGATATCGCTGAGGACCCCCGGAGCCCCACGGATCATCTTGTGATGTGACTTGACTTGTGCGCCACAGCGGCGCTTTTACGCACGGAGGATGGAGGACTTTCCACGGCAGCAAGAAGCGTGGCTCCTTAACGCCTCGTTTATCACGAGTAACTCCAGTCGCAAAAACCCCGCCGACGCGGGGAACAAAACATGGAACCCCTTAAAGCGAAACGAAGACGTGGCCAAAGTGGAGGTGGCCGTCCTTGTCCTGGTGCTCCTCTTGGCCCTGGTGGGCAACCTGTGCGTGCTGGTGGCCATCCGCACCGCCAAGCACCGCGCCTCTCGGATGTACTACTTCATGAAGCACCTGAGCATCGCCGACCTGGTGGTCGCCGTCTTCCAGGTGCTGCCCCAGCTCATCTGGGACGTCACCTTCCGCTTCTACGGACCGGACGTCCTGTGCCGCCTCGTCAAATACCTGCAGGTGGTCGGCATGTTCGCGTCCACCTACATGCTGGTGCTGATGTCCGTCGACAGGTGTCTGGCCGTCTGCCAGCCGCTGCGCTCCCTGCACACCCGGCGGGACCGCGTCCACGTGGTCACGTCGTGGACCCTCAGCCTGGTGCTCAGCTGCCCCCAGGTGTACATCTTCTCGCTGCGGGAGGTGGGCGACGGGGTGTACGACTGCTGGGGGGACTTCGTGCAGCCGTGGGGCGCCAAGGCGTACGTCACGTGGATGAGCCTCACCATCTACATCATCCCGGTGGCGATCCTGAGCGTTTGCTACGGTCTGATTAGCTTTAAAATATGGCAGAACTTCAAGTTAAAGACCCTGCGCGGCGGATGGGGGCTTCACATTTTTGAATGTATGGACAAGCAATGTTGGCCATCATGAAGTTATGGAGTGAGTTTGATGAAAGTCATTCATCAGGGTGTCGGCCGAGCTGTTTAATGTATAAGTCTGGGCAGGGTTTGAGCCACGCTTGAGTAAACACAGAGCAAAAAAAGTCAGCAGCGTGAGTCAACAGAGAAGTGCAGCCCAAAGACGAGTGGAAGGAGTGGAAGAGCGAGGGAAATGACTTGTGAAGCGGCTACTCCTGGTGTCCAGAGACATCCCAACTTATACAGCTGGAT
Organism: Coryphaenoides rupestris; assembly: GCA_002895965.2. Lineage (NCBI taxonomy): Eukaryota > Metazoa > Chordata > Actinopteri > Gadiformes > Macrouridae > Coryphaenoides > Coryphaenoides rupestris. The sequence goes on along the minus strand of PIJE02000064.1, from coordinate 857,624 downwards.
ATCCCCAAGGAACTTCTCTGTTCTTTTCCATCCTAAATAATGAAAAAGATGAAGAAAGAAGAAAATACAAATTTCCTGGCCAGTCCATGTTGTTAATGCACCAGAAAATGACTCATGCCACATATCTTTGGCAAGCTAAGTTTATTGTGGTTTGATTGATGCCAACAATTTCAAGTTACAATCACAACTGCAGGTACAATCGACAACTCAAACAAGACAAACAAACAATTGAACTGAGTTGCAAAAAACTTCTCTTCTCTGAACTAAGTTAGACTGCAAACGATCAGAACCCCACCGCCACCACTACCCCTGCACGAGTTGGGGGACACAGTGACCAGTCAGTTTGATCTTTTAGTTATTAAAGCTTAATTAATCAAGACAGTCTTATACAATGTGTATCCATGAGCTCTTTTTGTAAAGCTATACCTCCCTAACATGGGTCCAGGAACAATCAATTTGGACTGGGAAACAAAGCAAAAAATCTAAATCTAAACGTTGTTTCATATTGGGAATGCGACACATATTGAACATGTTTTATAAAATTGCCTTTACTCCAGGTGCTGTACCAGGCTACTGTTTTGAACGTTTCTGACAGATAATGGCATAATGACTATTGATTTGTCTTACCGAATTGTATGCTACCAGTTCACGAGAGCCACCAGCTTCCTAACATGTGTCTGATCGATTTTACTTCGATTTTACACCATCAGTAGAGCTTTGATGCTCAGTGGTTAAAACTACCTGTAGTATGGCTAAAATTGACGTTAAATGCTCTCCATATATTCAAGAAAACACAATAACTCTTTATAAACTTTAAATTCTCGTTTTCAATTCACACTTCTTGATCCGTTTGCAAACGAGCACGCAACTAATTCTAGATACCGCATTGTCCTAACCACACGCGACCTATGTGTCAGCAGGGTTTTTGACGTATCATTATGTATGGAAAATGTATGTCTGGCTATCAAATGTCTCCTCCAAGACGCTGTTACCCAAGCACAGTGTCTTTTTGCAGAGCTGAGCACAATTTCCAGACTGGGAGAATATTTCAGAAGAGAAACAGCCAAGGACTCAGAGGAAAATAGTGCCGAGGTCTAATATTATTTCTGCCGACACGCCAATGTGAGTATCGTTGTATGGAGGAGGGATTTAGAATATTGCAGGAGGTGAACATTTCCTTACATTTTAATAAAACCTGGATAAATCATGTGGGTAGTACCCATTTTATAATATGTTTGCAATACGTAATATGTTTTGTGTGCTTGCATGTCAAGTGTGCGTGTGTGTGTGTGCATGTGTGTGTGTGCGGGTGTATATATGTATGTGTCCATTTTAGGTATAGGATGTATAGGTTTATATGATATCGAGGTTGTTCCCCTGAAATCTAACAGCCCTCCATCCATCTCCAGCTGCTTTATGGTTTCAATGTCCTTGACGAGCTGCAACACTTCTGTTCCCCTGTGTGTGTGTGTGTGTGTCTCTTATCCAGTCATACTGAAATCTGTCAATAAAAGGCTATGCTATGAAAGAATGCATTCCATTTTATTGGAAAAATGAATAATGTAAAATCGATGTTCTTTTATGATAAGCATGACTTGTAGGTCTTGCAATAGGGCTGTAACATATTAAATCTGGTCTGGGCAAAATGCCCAACCCTATGATGTGAAATCCATATTCTTGGTTCATCTTCTGCTTCAGACAGAGAGTCTCTCGCTGTGCTCAGTGCAGTCTGGGTAAATGAGTTCTCCAACATCATGTGCAATGAACTAGAGGCATTCTCCCCGGCAGACGCTTGCATGCAAAGCCTCTATTCAATTCCATACGATTGTCTTGCTGTTAATTTAGCTCAGCCGCTGATAAAGTGGGAGATGAGAGAGATAGAGAGAGACAAAGAGAGAGAGAGAGAGAGAGAGAGCGACAGAGAGAGCAGAATAGGGCAGCCAGGGGCCACAGCTCTGCATGTGCCTTTCTCTGATTGGCTGCTAATGTGGTCCTCTGCGATCTTGCCTCTCCACTGCGAAATTATTTGCACATGCCCACCCTCCTCTCCGGGAGGGCCCCGCATCCCTCCCCGTTCCCACACTGCCAATGTGGGTCCAGGCCGCAATGTAAACACGGGACAGGATCCGCGGTTCCTGTGGCGGAACTTGCGATTGGCCTCGTCAGGCTCTCGACTGTAGATTGAGAGCAAGTCGAGCCAACTCAGGGGTGAGAGTGTGGAGTTTGACGTGGCAGTAAACGTAATCATATTTGGTCATATTTCTTAATATAAAAAAAAAAAAAGCTGTAAATAGTGACTGTAAGTAGTGTGGATATTCGGATTCTTTCCCTTCAATTTGTGATATTTGTATTGTTCTACTGCACATTCCGCTGGGCATCACCCCTTGTTAATTTCACTGCACATCCTCAGTCAACAGACCCCCCTCTCAGGAAGGCCTGTGACCTAAACCAGCTGGGAATGAATGATCAATCTGATCCAGTGAAACTGACAAAGTAGTCACACACACACACACACACACACACTGACATGACACTCCACATTATATGACCCAGTCAAACGTTTTGCATTCTTTCCAGTCAGCGTGTTTACAACGTCAAATCCCTATAGCTGGTGACCGTGAACAGACGGATAGTGTGGAACAGGAATACAGTCTCTGGACCGTTGGCGGCAACACGTTTCTCAAGCACAGATGACGCCCCCCCCCCTGTGTCATACAATGTAGAGGGGGGCAGGGTTTCAGTGATTGACTCCCAGCTGAAAGGTTGAAGGTTCGAACCCCAGTGTCCACAGTCCACCTGAAGGCCTCCCCGCAGAGTACGCTGCCCAACCCCTGCTTGCTCATCAAGTATCTGTGTCATGCTGCGTCAACATATTGGACGCTAAGCAGCATTTAAAATGGCCGACATTTCAAATATTACATGATCGATGTCTTGAACAATAAAGAAGAAAAATTTGCAGTGTTGTTTCATTGTTTTCGTGTTTTCTTATGGATTTTATTTCCCTCTAAAGTATTTGTAACTGAAATACACATTTGTCGTTGTAGTTGCTTTGTGAACTTGTAGGTTGGTATTTGTAGTAGCAGAAAATACATCTGTGATTGGATTTGCTAATCTGTAACGTGATTGTAATATATGTACATTATTTTAAGAATGAATACAAAAAACACTGTTATACGCAGTTTCGAGCGTCATCTACTGTGGCTGAAGTTCGGGTTCAGGCTCAGGTTCAGATTCTGGATTGTCTGTAGCAAAGCAGCAAGCTCGGGAATCAGTGTGACAGTATCACCCGGAATGATTCAAAGTTTATTCAGATACATAGAGCATATATACAGTTTGGGACGGGAGAGAAGACGTCAGACGTTGGGAGCATTTACATGGAGACACATCAAGTCAACTTGGGAAGCAGATATATGGCTCCAAACAGAGACACTCCTGTCCCTATCTCCCAGGCAGCCAGCCCGAGAAGCAAGGACACCGATGGCCTCACGTGGAGATGTAACTTGGTATATATACTGTATGTACAATTTATTCAAATACAACTATATTTGTGATTGTGTAATTATTATTTGAATACATTGCCACTTGGTTTTGATAAAAGTGTGCAAAACAACTCATTGATTAATCCGTTTGGAGGTCATGTTCCTTTTAGTGATCAGCCACAACCACACAGCTTTGTGCAAATCCATCCTGTGCAAACTATTTGTGATTTTTAATGCATTTTATGTTGAAACTGTCCCTGATACCATTACAACTGTCCCCAGGGATGAAGTCAGTTTCAACATCTGACTTCGTCCATTGGTATGCAAATTCTGAACTATATGTCATGTGAGTATGAGTCATGTCTTAAGGTACTATATTACTAATTGTTCAAGAGTTGTTTTAGTATATATGTTTATAAGAATACTGTTCAGAAGAAAACGTTTTATTGTGCCCTTTACTGTACGAGGTACCATTACTAATTGTTGTTGAATTGTTTCGAATTTGTTTAGAAGAATAGTGCAGAAATGAATGGAGAGTAAGACTTCCATTGTGCTTGTTACTGAACATATGGCAATAAAGAAATCTTAATAAAAGAATCTTGAATGTATGATCATCTTTAAATTGTATGGGTGTAAGTAGAAATATGTAAGTATAGTATATTCAAATGTGGTTGGTACAGACCAAATAGTCAGAGTAGGCTAATGGAGAGAAGTGCAAAATGTTTAAACTGTCCCCACTCTCTCTTATTATTAATAGCTAGTGTCCAAGTGCATGCGATGTAGTTGAAGGGGAGGGGTTGGGTTGTGCTGGGTTGGGTGGGTTGGGGGTGGGAAGTGTGGACTGCGGCAATTCAAATTGTAATAAAAGTGCTATAGTGGACCAAATGCGTCGACAGAATGCTTGAACGACGCAGGTGGCGATGACTGCTTATGTATTCTTGTATGTTATAATACGTTGCCAATCAAGTCAATAGGTGCTGTTCATTTCCATGTGGTTTCCTTCCAGTGGATATCGCTGAGGACCCCGGAGCCCCACGGATCATCTTGTGATGTGACTTGACTTGTGCGCCACAGCGGCGCTTTTACGCACGGAGGATGGAGGACTTTCCACGGCAGCAAGAAGCGTGGCTCCTTAACGCCTCGTTTATCACGAGTAACTCCAGTCGCAAAAACCCCGCCGACGCGGGGAACAAAACATGGAACCCCCTTAAGCGAAACGAAGACGTGGCCAAAGTGGAGGTGGCCGTCCTTGTCCTGGTGCTCCTCTTGGCCCTGGTGGGCAACCTGTGCGTGCTGGTGGCCATCCGCACCGCCAAGCACCGCGCCTCTCGGATGTACTACTTCATGAAGCACCTGAGCATCGCCGACCTGGTGGTCGCCGTCTTCCAGGTGCTGCCCCAGCTCATCTGGGACGTCACCTTCCGCTTCTACGGACCGGACGTCCTGTGCCGCCTCGTCAAATACCTGCAGGTGGTCGGCATGTTTCGCGTCCACCTACATGCTGGTGCTGATGTCCGTCGACAGGTGTCTGGCCGTCTGCCAGCCGCTGCGCTCCCTGCACACCCGGCGGGACCGCGTCCACGTGGTCACGTCGTGGACCCTCAGCCTGGTGCTCAGCTGCCCCCAGGTGTACATCTTCTCGCTGCGGGAGGTGGGCGACGGGGTGTACGACTGCTGGGGGGACTTCGTGCAGCCGTGGGGCGCCAAGGCGTACGTCACGTGGATGAGCCTCACCATCTACATCATCCCGGTGGCGATCCTGAGCGTTTGCTACGGTCTGATTAGCTTTAAAATATGGCAGAACTTCAAGTTAAAGACCCTGCGCGGCGGATGGGGGCCGTGCACGCCGCTGAATCCGCGCGCACGCCGGGACGCCGCGCTGTCCCGCGTGAGCAGCGTGCGGCTGATCTCCAAGGCGAAGATCCGCACCGTGAAGATGACGTTCGTCATAGTGGTCGCCTACATCGGGTGCTGGACGCCCTTCTTCTTCGTGCAGATGTGGTCGGCCTGGGACCCCGGCGCGCCACGGGAAGGTATACTACACCTCACCTGCTGTGGTTTGATTCCGCTGCATGTGTCAACCTTACACCAAATGTCCTTTTTAATAAGATGAACTCAATGTGGGTGATGCTCAATCAGGTTGAACCGAAATTAGGAGGCTACTAATTTTGAATATTTTGTTTGTGCTTGTTTGTGTCATTAATGAGCAATTAAGGGTTAGTCACCCTGCTTCCATGATGGTGCCCCGCAGGTAGACTCTGGACTTTCTGGGTTTCGAACCCAGAACCTTTCGGCTGGGAGTCAAAACACCCTGACCACTTTCCAGCCCCCAATTCAAAGCCGTGCATTGGAATGTAATACAATATAACTGGAATACACTATTATTATTATTAAGGAATAAACTGACAGTGTTGTTAATATTATATTGGGTCTTAAACCATTGTAACTCTTGAGACAAATATTTGACCCATGGACACACATTCACATGTGGATGACTTGGAGTCTTTATGTGCACAACATAGATTATCCCCATGTTATAAACATATGTTAACATGTAATGTTTGAGATCACAAGCTAATTGGGCACAATCAATTCACTAAAGTGATACTAGTCTGAAGACAAGGAGTCCCTCAGGAAACCAGGCCGATCAAAGAGTCCCATCTTAATGGTGATTACGTGTCCGCGTTTGAGAATTACCACTCTTATCTGTTTAGGGCCGGGCTCTTTAAGTGGAGGGCAGTGAGTTATGGCCTTCCTGTTATCCTAAGCTCTTAAAGAAATAAAACACGTCTCTTGTTGTGTGCCGTTACCTCACTGAAAAGTAGGAAACACAGCTCTCTCCACAGTCATAACTTGTACAGTAACAGTGGGCTACTACTGGCCATTTAGTTTTCATTACAGCACCTGTTGACACGTTGTTAAGACATGTGTACTATTATTCAATGACTGTGTTCTATGCTGCGGTTGAACCATCATGCTGCAGATTTGTAATATCCCACACCAGAGTGTGAGTATTTATGACCATAGCGGGTCCATATCCTGTACTCTTGACTGTGTCGTACATTTTGTTTGACATATTATACACAGCGAATACCTTTTGCAGACAGATTGTAAGAAAGTGCGTGACTCTGGATTCTGTCCAGCTATAATAACAAGGAACGCACTTAGCCTGTCCTGGGCACTCCATACACTTCAGTCAGATGCAGACACACATTCATCATGAGAAGAGAGAGCCTTTACACTGAATACTGTACATATTTCGACCTGTATTTTAGTCCTGGCCAACAGATGTGACAAGAGCATGCGCCTCAAGTCCATTAATGCTGTATTTTTTTTTATTTTTTTTAAACCTTTTAAACCTTTTAATGTCATATCTTCTTTGTGGTTAAGCTGATCGTTGCTGCCAAAATATTGGTTCTGTTGTTAGTTACCATGCTGGCCTTGGCTTGATTGATGATTGATCTTCATAAACATTGTTTATGAAGATGTTTTTGTCCTTTTTTAATTTGATTTAAAAGTGATATAGTTAGGTGTACATATGCTTACAGGAATGACACAAACTGCCTACTAAGATAGTGTACTAAGGTAGTGTCCCTGTCTGATAGGATGCCTCAATCAGTCAGTCAATCTTTTGAAACTTCAAAATTGACATTCAATTTGACCTTTGACCTTTGCTTGGGGATATCTGTCCGTCACCATTAACGCCAATTTGATTTCTGTCCCCCGTACATCCAGACACGGCCTTCATCATCGCCATGCTGCTGGCCAGCCTCAACAGCTGCTGCAACCCCTGGATCTACATGCTGTTCGCCGGCCACCTGTTTCGGGACCTGCTGCGCTGTGTGCGCTGCTGCTGCTGCCGCTCCGGCTGGTACCCGAGGGCGCCCTCTAGCGGCTGTGGGCAGCAGTGTCGCGGCCGGGCCAGCAGCAGCACCACCACCACCACGTTCGTCATGAAGAGCGGCTGCAGCCAGAGGAGCCTCATGCACACGTCCAGCACGGTCGTGTGTCCCAGCACAGATCAGCTGATCAGCTCGCAGCAGTCGGACCCGTGTTTATGCATACAGCTTCCCAGAGAGTAGGCGCTGCTGCTGCTCCTGCTGCTGCAGACAGGGACACATAGTGATTGCATTTGTATATTACATAATGTGAAGTCCATGTCCAGAAAATGACTGATATTTTTTTTTCTTTCCAATGCATGATCATCAACAGCTCAGCAGGCTCGCTAAAAATAGTCCTGCATAATGATATGATGATATTATCCAGCAACCGGAGCGACATCTTTACTGAGCGGCAACGGTTGTTATGTCAACAAAAGCTGTCTCTAATGCGAATGTGTGTGCGTGCGTGTGTGTGTGTGTGTGTGCATGTGTGCCTGTGTGTGTGCGTGTGTGTGTGTACATATTTGACTATCTATGCCTTTTTATCTTATTGCTGTGTCTCTCATGCGTTGGCTTTTTACATTTGCTTATCTTACACTTGCCTTATGTTGGTTGATGTTGTTGTTGTTGTTGACTCCTTTTGTACGTTTCACCTTTGAGAAAAGATGTACATTGTGAGGTTATGTAATGACTGAATGAATAATTCCAAGGCTGATGATTATATATGAAAAGGCTGGTTTCATGGGGATGGAGAGAGAGCCCCTGGTTTATTTTTAATGATACTGTAGATTATTTCCTTTATGCAATCCACTTTTTAACTTTCACCGCACTTTAACACTTTGCCAGAGGCGTACTTTTCCACACTTTTCCATTTATTTTATTTTTTCAACTTATGCACAAATAAACTGTAGTTTATAAGATAACCTCCCCAAATGTTCTCTGATCCTTTTTCAATATTAACACAAATGCATCAGAAGGAATGTGAGAAGAATTTGATGATAAAACTTAACAGCAACCAACGCTGAGCTATGGTTAGAGCTAATATTTCCACAATCCTAGCTTTCCCACACTTTCTGCCTAGTAAGGCTACAATATCTGCACTTTGTTTCATTTTCTATTTTGATATAATTACATAATCACCATTTGTTATTTCATTCATTACACTATTTAACATTTCTTGGTCCAACAATTTGAACAAGAACAGACACACAAAATACCCTTCTTGTGCCTGACCTGCTTGGTTGCCTATTATTATTCTGTGTTGGTACTTTGCTTTAAAGTCATCTATCATGGTTGTTTGTTTTATTGGGATGAAGGAGAGCATAAAAAAGTCAAATATTAGCGGTTAGAATCGAAAGCCTCCGCTAGACAGATCCAAAATGAAGAGGAGAGGAGAGTGGAGGTTTGGGGTCAAGGGGTTCATTCTAATCCAGCTAAATATGGGCATGTGAGCATCTTTCAGCCTGGGGTGAGGGTCTATACACATAAACTCAACTTCTTAGAAAGACATCTAAGTTAAAATCTTTAGGTCCATTATATAAAGGTCAGAATGGCTCTTAAAAAATGTAATCTTAAAGGAGCCGACTGGTTCATGTTCACTTCACATTGACATACTCCATCACCACCAGACCAGTGCTGTGCCGTGCTATTTATAGAGACCACTCCCGGATGCCCACTGCTGCTGCATGTGGACATTCACATTGTGACCTGAGGGGTCGCTGTTGAGCATACTAAACTAATGCAAACCCCAAAACTCATTTGAGTTCTCAGATCATATCACTAGGTCGACACCTTTTGGGAATGTACAGGGGCAGTGTTTTGATTTTGAAATGTCCTGAAGTAGTCCATGCCACTTATATCATATATCATAACGTTTATTTCATATCATAGATGTATTTGCAGCTTTACAATGTAAAAAAGTACTCAAATAAAATAAAAAATACAATAAAAGCACAATGTAATTCATGTCATATTTGACATGATATGTGACAATGTTTAAGACGACAATAAGGCAATGACAAGACAACAAAATGGTGTGCTGGATCATCCAGCCTGGATGATGAATGACATGGGTGATAGCGAGTGACCAGAACAGCACACATCAACTCATCAACCTCGTGGGTCTAATTGAAATGTGTCTCCAATATTCCGGCATTATCAAGTAAATCACATGTTCTCCAATTGTGTCGAAGGGCTAGAGTGATGACCAAGAGCTATTGAGGCCTTTGGCCAAGATGTACGAAACTACAAAACGAATTAGAGCACAGATATATCATCTAATTAAATAAGCATGGGTCTCTTGTCTTTGGCAGCTCAACACACTGAGAAGAGAAGGACCCACACAAAAATGCTATTGGCCAAAGCAAATCTGTACAACCAGGAAGTTCAGTGAATTGGACACGCCCCTTTTCCATCCATCCATACAAATCCCATACTTCAAAAACCCACCCGTGACATCACAAGAAAGGGGCGGTGCCAGAGTGGATGCATTGTGCGCAGACGTCAGATGCTTGGCCTCTACATAGCGGTTGCCCAGGCCGGCGGCAACGCAGCAGCGTGTCCATGGCTCCTGGAGCTCATTCCTCCGCCAGGTGGACACTGAACCCGCCACAGCATCTCCCGGCGCTGGTGAGGAGGGGCCGCACCGCCACCTCCAGCACTACCGCCCACAGGCTCTGCACCCAGAAGGTGCCGATGAGCAGGCAGCGCATGCAGGGCTGCACCGTCCTGGGGAGAGAGGAATACGTGGTGGAAGTATACGCACACACACACACACACACACAAGCACACACACGCACGCACACACACACACAGAGACAAGCACGCAGGCACATGCACACACATACACACACGCAAAAGCATGTACACACATACACACACACAAACACACACACGAAGAAGAGTCAAATAAAGAATCTCATCGAGAATCAATCAACCAGTGGATCAATGAATATTTTTCCTAGAACCAACCAGATGTGCAAGCAGCTGAGCAGGGCGAACAGCAGGCCCGACAGGAGGGCCATGGGCAGGGCCAGCAGAACACTGAGCACCCTGTAGCTCCAGACCCGACACACCTCGAACAGAGCGTTGCTCCAGAACCACACCTTGTCCGTACTGCGCACGGACACCGGCTCCGCAATCACATCCTCAAATGTCACCTAGAGGGGAAAGAGAGAGGTAACTTTGTCAGGAAGCGAGGGGTTTGCGTGCTGCAGTACACATGACCACCACTAGACGGCAGGCTTTTTTTTTTTTTTTTTACAGTTTTTACAAATGCTGGCCAAGGTTTGTGTTCGCTGTTACCAGCCAATAGCAAGCTTACAGATGCCAACAACATATTTGGTCGAAACAAGCAAACAATGAAGCAAAATGAAAGTGAAATGCCCACGTTTGCCCTGATTTGAGCCCGTCCGCAATCTAAAGTCTGCCCTGAGAGACGCAGGACTGCAGGCATTGACAGAAGTCGCACGCGTACCTGAAGACACTCGTTGATGCCTCGCGGGTCCCGGGCACAGATCAGGGGCCTGGTGTCGCTGATCTCCACCAGGTTACAGGTGTCGTCCATGTTGTCCTCGTCATCCAGCGGCACCGGGGCCCTCCAGAGCGGCTCCTCCCGGTCCTGGGAGTCCTGAGAGTCCTCCTCCTCCGCCGCCGTGCTGCCGCCCTCCGAGTCCCTCAAGTCAATCTCCACTTCCTCCAAATCCTCCCCGTGCATCATGATTCCTGGCACCACAAGCCCCACGGAAGAAGATACAAAATAATATCACTACGCAGCTAATAATAATAGTAATAATATAATAACAATTCACAGTTGTGCTAGTTCCTGAACGTTTCTGTGGGGCTCATTCTGAAGTGTGTGTCGGGTGGGCTTGGGGGGCGTGTTGGTGGGCAGAGCACCAGGGGTATTTTAGGAAGGTTACAGAGCTCTGGCTGGTATTCACAGATTGTCTTCCATGTGTGGATCACTGCCCTCTGCCCCCCCCCCACACACACACACACACACACACACACACACTCCGACCCCCACACCCCCTCCTGCTGCCAGGGGTAGGAATACCAGCCGGAAGAGTTGCTCTGTACAGTCGTAAGAGACACTGCGGGAAAACCCCAGACACACTGCGTCCACACACACACACACACACACACACACACACACACACAACACACACACCACACACACACACACACACACGCATATGCACGCAATCTCTCTATCGCACTCTCACACACACGCACACACTCGCTCTCTTTCTTTCTTTCTCTCTCTCACTCACAACACAAACACACACACACACACAACACACACACACCACACACACACACACACACACACACACACACATATCACTTACTCTCTCTCTTCTGCACTGTGTGACTATCCCCTCCTTACACACACCACACACACACACACACCACACACACACATGCATGCACTCACACACGCTCTGTCAACACACAGTGGCTATTTTTGCTTCTGTGTGTACGTGTGTGTGTGTGTGTGTGTGTGCAAGTTAGTTCTTTAAATTGTTTTAAACAACACACTTTTTAAAAGTATATATGCCATAGAACTATAATTAACTATATAAAACTATAATAGCTGGCTGTGTTTACACTCACTATATACTCACCGTGTTTATACTGTACACACCATCACCAGGCCTGGCTTAACTGCATTTCAATCAGATGAGAAGAAGTCAGTAGGCGACTGCCTCCCTCTGGCCAACAGAGAGCAGTGCTGCTGCTGCTGAGGTATTATACCATATTATACTCTGATCCTAGCTATTATGCTGGCAACCTAGCAGTTATGAAACTTGATCTATTAACCTTGCAATTATAAATGCTTTAAACCTGTTCTATTGTTATCTTTATGTACCACAGCGATATATTGCTGTCTCTCTTTATACAAATGTACTGATTGTAAGTCGCTTTGGATAAAAAGCATCTGCCAAAGACCCTGACCAGGGCCGGCACACATAACATGTACATTTACATTAAGGGCCTTTGGTGTGTGTGTGTTGCTAATGGTGTTTGTCCCTTGGCACCTGGACAGGAAGACAGGAGGACGTGAAGTGATGCTGATTCCTCTCGTTGGGGGCGGCGGCTTTCGGTTTGTTCCGTGGGCTCCATAAGGGTTGGCTGAAATCCTTTCCTTAGTTACATTGCTTGCATTACCTTTGGTGTGCTATTGGCAGTTTTGGTTAGCAATCATTTAAATGAGTGCTAAACAAAGCTGCCAAGAGATCGAAAAATATCCCATTCTGGGGGCATAACTATTGCCCATATTTAGTTTCACACAATCAGCCCACTTGGGTTAGCTCACGTGTGACCCAGAAAGTTAACCCATGGGAGGGAAAAATCTAAAAACCCAATCTGGCCCCAAAACTATAGCCGATACTTAAACCACTTAAACCACTGTTCCATTGTGTGTGTGTGTGTGTGTGCGTGTGTGTGTGTGCGGCAATCCATCCTCGGCTGCTGTTTGAACCTTCGGACCCATTAGCAAGTCGTCATCACACTGCTATTAATAGGTGGGGGGCCATACTGCTTAAAACCACTCACAGCAGAACAACCTGACCTGTGTGAGATGAGAATATGGTCTGATGTTGTCATCAACATATTTATATTTCGAAGGTAAAAATCCATCACATCGCATCACATCCACCAACATTGTTTGTCTATTCATAGACAGTTGAGTAACAACTAAAAAGTGGGCTGATCGATAAAGAAGAATACTAGTCTGTCTTTTGAACTAGTCCGAACTGTTTCAGAATCAGTATCAGAATGAATCAGAGCTTTGTTGGCCTTGGTTTTTACAAACAAGGAATGTGTTATTGTGAAATTGTGAACTATTTTTCTGTTTGTCAACATTTAGTTTTGTCTATTTTTTGTTTAAGCAACGATTTTCAGAATATCCCAGAAGCAACAATCAGTAAAAGTAGTCATTGGTGTGGAGCTACACCTGCACGCTGTGATGGTTGATAAATAATGGTGTTCTGGAACGTATGATCCCCTCGGAGCCGACCCCAAAAAATGTATTTGCGTGGGAAGTTCACCTATGTTTTCAGTGAATAGTAATTTGAAAAGCGAAAAGTAATTCAAATATAAATGCCTTGTCAACCGCCACCACCACCACCATCCACCACCCCCCCCCTTTCCTCTGCCAAATGCGTGAATATTCATCCTTTTTTTGGTCATCCATAGCTACTGGTGTACCACAAGTGCTACTCCAGCATGGCCGCTGAATGGTCGCCATGGTAAATGGTAATATCTGGATCCTGGAGGAGAGCGCGTGAGAGGGCGCACGGTGCATTGATGGCAGAGAGCTTCCTGTGTGTGTGCAGGCTAGCGGGAGACAGCGGTATGCTAATGGAACCGAACACCTTGCCAGATGGCTGGGGGTTTGTTTATGTCGACAGGTGAGTAGATTGGAGGAGAGTGTGTGTGCGGGTGTGTGTGTGTGTGTGCGTGTGTGTGCGTGTGTGTGTGTGTGTGTGCGTGTGTGTGTGTGTGTGTGTGTGAGAGGGATGGGGAGTGTGCGGGAGTGAGACAGATTAAAACAGAGAGCTCTAGTGCAGTGGTTTTCAAACTTTTTGTGCCCAAGACACACCAAAGGGCAAGCATAAATCTCAAGGCACACCACACCTGTATTCATATCCGTGCACATTGCCTTTACAAAATGTGTCAAGGACAACTTTTCAGATTTCCAACCTTATCTCTTATCTATCCACATTAGGAATGTCGTGTGAAAAACGGCTGCAGTTGTTGCCAACGCTCTAGGTGTCTCTGGGGTTCTGTGGAGTTCAGGTGAGATTTGCGTCAATTGGATGAGGAGAAGAGCAGGGAGATCTGGGTGAAGGCAACATGGAAGAAAGGTACACACCTATGATCATTTGCATACATTACTACCTATAAGTGATACAAAGCCGGTTAAAAATCGGCTAAATTCCCCTTTAATAGTGAGTCATAACAGAAAGCACAGCAAGAGATTAGCCGGATAGACAGAGTGTACAATGTGCATACACATACACACACACACACACACACACACACACACACACACTCACTGCCCAGCTATGACCCAAATCTCCATTTCATAAAGTGAACAGACAATAATGGAATGGATGCAGACTATATTCCCTATGCCCAAATAAGGCGCATATATACTGTAGGTGGTTTTGGTCCAACGGCTCACTTCAATTACAGCCTTGATAATATCCGAACCAGACAACATGTCTCTGACCTGGGAGCTTACATGGACCCTGTGTTCCTGCTCTGCACCTGTCACTCCAGATGTTTCATCACACCCCAGACAACAGACACATGAAACGCAACGCAACGCAACACAACACAACACAACACAACCCCCTCTCTGCGTCTGAAGTCACCAGTGTGCAACAGTAGTCAGCGGTGGTGTTTGGAGACACTAAAACGGTGTGTATTTACCCATCCTTTAATCATTTACCTGATCTGGGGAGAGCGGGGGGGTCGGGGTGGGGGGGTGGGGGGGGGTGGTATGCATCATGCACCCGGCCCCTCTCCCTTTATGCCGGGGCCCTCTCTCTGTTCTTGCTTTTGAAGTGTGTGGGCATAATGATCTAATGCGGTCAAGCCGGCTGAATCGACGGCAGAGGCAGGACAGAGACATCAATCGCACCTCTGCCCTTTGATTGTGTGGTGTCTGGTCGACTCGCACGGGGGGCCGGCCGACGGAGAGAGTGTGGCCGAGTCGCACGTCAACGTCGACGGACGGAAACCTGGTGTGGAAGACACCGTGGAGGATTTGATGTGCCCTTGTACAGCAGACAATTCATATTGGGGGGGTTTTTTTGTCTCCCTGCAGCGGCTAGGTCTTGCGTTTGATCCTGCGATGAATACAATTAACGTGTCTGTCCGTACTGTTGAATAAAGCTTTCTTTCAGGTGGGAGGTCCTTCACTCTAATGAGGTAATTATGAAAAACGCTGTTCAGAATTCACCGAGCATGTGACATGTAAGCTCTTCTGGACACTGGTTATGAAATCATGAGTCTACTTGTTTCAAGCAACCCCCTTGCCCCAGTGCATTGGCTCTGTGTAGGCCTACAGTAGGCTGGCTTTACATCAAGCGTATTTCATTACATATGAACGTGGTACGTGCCATTCGGTCCTTGCACGAACAACGTGCGAGCTGCGTCCGTATTCTCGGCACAAAGTCAAGCACGTTCTCAGTGGGTGTTGGACTCCGCCAAGGTTGTCCCTTGTCACCGATTCTGTTCGTGATCTTCATGGACAGAATCTCAAGGCGCAGCCGAGGTGAGGTCGGGAGAGTCAGCACCTCCAAGTCTGAGGCCATGGTTCTCTGCCGGAAAACGGTGGAGTGTTCCCTCCGGGTTGGGAATGAGTTACTGCCTCAAGCGAAGGAGTTCAAGTATCTCGGGGTCTTGTTCACGAGTGAGGGCAAAATGGAGCGGGAGATGGACAGACGGATTGGTGCAGCGTCTGCAGTGATGCGGGCGCTGTACCGGTCCGTTGTGGTGAAGAGGGAGCTGAGCCGGAAGGCGAAGCTTTCGATTTACTGGTCCATCTACGTTCCAACCCTCACCTATGGTCACGAGCTTTGGGTAGTGACCGAAAGAATGAGATCACGGATACAAGCGGCCAAAATGAGTTTCCTCCACAGGGTGGCTGGGCTCAGCCTTAGAGATAGGGTGAGGAGCTCAGACATCCGGAGGGAGCTCGGAGTAGAGCCGCTGCTCCTTCGCGTCGAAAGGATCTCGTCTGACCTGGGAACGCCTCGGGATCCCCAAGAGGAACTAGAGAGTGTGGCTGGGGAGAAGGAAGCCTGGGGGGCCCTGCTTAGCCGGCTGCCACCGCGACCCGGCCCCGGATAAGCGGACGAGAATGGATGGATGGATGGATTCATTTCAATGTATTTTACAATTGAATAGGCCTACATGTTGTTTTCTAGCCTGTGAAGAGAATGCCTTATGCCCGCTGATCCTGCCTACTTTATTTGTTACGGCCTTTACCTGTACTTCTTACATGTTCCCATGACAACCAGGGCAGATGGTATGAGTTGTCAAAACAGGTGCTCTTTCATATGCATCTGTCCCTCTAATGTATTTATGTTACTGATGCTACTGATTATTAAACGTACTAAGCATACGCTACGGAGATAGTTCACTGTGTCCTTCCTTGTTTGTCGTCGATATTCGACACATGCGTCACAACATACGTTTTTAATTTCTGGAAATCTTGTCAAGATGAGATTTTCATTTGGTTTTAATGACGGGAACAAGAACACCATATTGGATTTTATCCCCAGTGATGACTTTATCTGCTGTTTAACGATGTTCATCCTTTAATCTGCCGGTGGACTCGTATTAGGAGACAACCACTTTGAGCTGTTATGAAATGGTCTTTTCTTCTTATGTAATTGTGGACCATATGTGGCTTCAGTTTAAGGCTCTCTATCAGAGGACACGAGCCTGTGGCGCTACGGACCCCAAGAATCAGTTACAAAACATCAAACTTGGAGGAAAGCAATTGTACAGTAGACTTATGCTAATTTGTACATTTGGAGAGGTCTGATGATGCCAACATTTATTGTCGATATTTGTGCCCAAGATGTGTTGATATTTGTACTGATATAAAATGAAATGCTGGTCAATTGCAGGTAGGAAGAGAGAAGGCTTTATAAAGATACAAAGCCAAACACTGGGACTGATATTGTATCAGATTTGTTCATTTTTATTTAACATATTCCAAAATAAGTACATGAATGGCAAATAGACACCGCAACTCATAAACGGAAACATTTCCCTGTTATGAAGTAATAATTTCACGCTTAATTTCCTGTTCAAAAAGAATGATGATTATACAAGAACATAGAACAGAGCTCTGATAAGGACAAACATTTTGCTGTCATTAACATATTTATATTTTGTACAAAATGTATTTCTCCAGCACTTGTGGATAATGTGTAGACTAGAATACTTGCTGGTTAAACATTATGTTTAACCAGTGTATTGTATTATTATTTACATTTCAAGTCTGGCAATATTACCCGTTATTACACATGTACTGGCAAAGAAAGGACAGAAATTAACCAAGGTTTCAACTTACTTAACTTACTTCTTGCAACAGATATATTTAAAAAGGTTTAATATAGTACAAGTATGCTTGTCTTTAAGGGTTTGGTCAAAAACAACATTTTGTACCATTTAACTCATTATTTCATTTAAAATACAATGAAGGAGCATAGTATATCCTCCATGTTGTATTCAGGAAGTCTAGTTCATCTCCTCTGGGATCTGCCTGGTATCCTGAAGCCAGCCTGTGTAGTTTGGTCAAGTGTGTTCCTGGGACTGGATGCGGTGAAGCTGGCGTGGGTGTCCACCGTGCAGCTGGTCCTATGGAGGAACTGCAGGAAGTTCTCGTGGCCGAGGCCTCGTGACTGGAGAGGAAGAGCGCCAGTCGCCGGCCGGCCGAGTAGCACCGCCGTAGCTTGCCCAGCTCCTCCCTGATCTGCCGATTCAGGAGTCCGTAGAAGAAGGGGTTTATGGCGAAGGAGGAGTACGCCAGCCAGGTCACCGTGTCCTCCAGTTCCTCTGGGATCGTGGACGAGGTGTCCAGGGTCAGGTGGAGGTGGTAGGCAAAGTACGGCAGCCAGCAGATCAGGAACTGGCCCACGATCACCACCAGGGTCAGGGCGGCCTTACTGCCCCCGAAAGGCTGGTCCCTGGTCGCCCGGCGAGGGACGCTGCGTGTGGTGATGATGGTGGTCTGGCTGTTGATGGAGTCCGAGCGGCTCTTCGTCTGGCTGGCCGCGGCCCAGGGGGGCGGGGGACCGTGCTGCCGGGCGGCCATGCGGGCCACCTTGTACACGTTGCAGTAGACGGCGAAGATGACCACGGCGGGCAGGCAGAAGCAGGTCACGCAGAAGAGCAGCGAGAAGACCCGCCGGTGGTCGCTATGACTCCAGTGCAGCAAGCAGCGGGCCGCGCTCATGGTACCGTGGCTGCCGTAGGACGGCCACCCGAACACGGTGGCCAGGCCCAGCGCGGTGGACGCCAGCCACACCAGCGCCACCACGACTGCCGTCAATTTGAAGGTCATCTTGACCTCATAGCGCATGGGATGCACGATGTAATAGTAGCGCTCCACGCTGATGGCGGTAATGGTGAAGATGGAGGCGGAGATGAGGAAGACGTTGAGGAAGACGTACACCTGGCACTCCAGCGCAGTGAAGACCAGGGCGGAGAAGTACGGCGAGCTGCACAGGATGCCCAGGGGCATGAGCAGCACGCCGCAGAGCAGGTCCACCGCGCACAGGTGGCACACGAAGGCAAACTTGCGCAGGTGCGGAGCTTTGAGGATCACCACAATCACAGCGGTGTTGGCTAGCAGCGCCAGGACATTCAGGGCCACCATGAAGAAGAGCCCAGACAGGTCCTTGAAGCGCGTCTGGGCGCCGGGCGGAGCGCTCAGCTGTCGGCTGGCTGCCGAGGGCCCCGGAGCCCAGGGCGCGGCGGTGCTCTCATTGTTTACCTCTGGGGTCAGAAGTAAGCGAACCTCCTCCATGGCTCACAGCTCTGACTGGTTCTGGAGGTTCCCTCCAGCATCTCCCATCTCCCCTCAGCCAGACCTGAGATCCCTGAGGGGCGGGTCACATGGTGGATCTTCAGATCTGAGAGAAAGAAGACAGGAAGTCCATGATCTTTTTTTACCCTGGAGGCCAAACCACCCACTCAAGAGACAAAATGTGTCTAAAATGTGTGTCTGTGATAATAACACTGATTGCATTGTTCCTAGGAAATGAATCAGACCATCTGGTTTACAAGTATGACACTGTTGGCGTAATCACTCGTAAGCCCTGTCCTGTTTGATTTAATAATACAAGCTATCTGATCCAGGCAAACACACAACCAAGTGCGACCAATCCTGTGTTTCTCAACATGTGCTTCACAAAGTGATGCCTTCACGTTCTCCCAGCCCCCCTGTAGGTGTGTGTGTTGGCGCCACATACTGTACAGGTGCTGCCTTCTTACCAACACCGACTTTTAAAAAGAATGGCGAAGTGAACTGATCACCCTTTGCCGTGACTCGTGTGTGGGGACCGACTGAGATAGGAGGCTGTCCCCTCGAGGGGACCGGGGGGGAGACGTGATCAATAAGATAATTCATGGAGGGACGACCTGTCTGGGCTCCATCTGTCCTCACCCCCCTTTTGAAAATGAAAGATAATGAGAGTGGGTTGTTTTAGGCCAGCTGCAGGGCGCTGGCTGCATTGATTAGTATGTGCTTAATGTCACCGCCTGCCATAACGCATCAAAGAACACAACCTCCAACCACCGCCAGAGTTTCTCCTCGCACAACCGCACAACACTGAATCACATCCCCTGACAATTGTCCCCGGACACAATCTGTTGTGTAGGGGACATTAGGGATACATGAACTGTTTCCACAACGGTGGGGACTGTAAGGACAGACAGTCCCAAAGATTATCTCTGATATCTGTGCAATATGCATGATGAAGACCCATATTTTAGCTGAACTCCTCATCCCATATCCCAATATATTCATATCTGTCCTAAATACACGTGGCTGCTCACTGTGACATCGTGTTGCTGTGTGTCATCATGTAATCTTCTCTGGAGGACAGCCATGGGCACACCAGCAGTGTGTACAGGCTTTATCTACCCCCCCCACCAAGTGCCACTGGTACATGCACACATTCATCACATGTATTATGTAAGGCTGTCCTGACTTTCATGATAGTCCAGTTGTGGAATATGCTAGCGTGTTGCTAAGGCTTCTCCGTGTTTCCAAATAGGATTTTGTCTTGTAGCCACGATCAGCCCCTGGTCTTTGTAACTTTTTTTTTGTTTGGCTTATAGTGCTGGCTGGCCTGGACTGTGATGTCGGCATGTGTCCAGACATATTTTTTAAGTTGTGAATGTGATTATCAATAATTTGGGACAGATTTTGTTTCTTTGTGTGTTTGTTTTGTGTTAACGTTAACATTGAGAACAAAATGAGCCCAGAAAAATACTTCCAGCTGAGTACCCTGAACTCATTGTCATCTGCCACACGTTTACTGTGCTGGGTCCTCATGTTAACAAAACAACGCACGTATTTCTTTACTTTTTGCTGCATTTACATTATCTATCTACATCGTCCAATCAACAATCTACATGTGTGAACGTTGTAAAAGGACTAACACACTTCATGGCTTCAAATTAATTACACCATAAATGGCAAACTAAATAAATGCATCATATCTCAGTCATTTAGAGGCATTGCTTGTACTTTGTAAGCATTTAGCAGCATTACTTCTACTTTCCTGTATACCAGGATGATTTAGGTTAAATCTGAAAAAGTAAGATTCCATTATTTTATTGCACAATGACTACTTTTGTTGTAATGCAATATGTGATGTGTGTAGCATTTGTGCAATTTCTGTATTTTAGTTTTTACCTTACTTTTTACTGATACCAATAAGAAGCTTCACGCTTGAATAGCCAGAGTACATTTTTGTCTTTTCTCTTAGAACTTAATGAAACCTATTAGACAATAAGCACAAAAAAACTCACCTGACAACTTTCCTGACGTTCAGAAAATAAATTGAAGAATGGAGTAGAGACACGTGCAGGCCTAAGTACTTCCAGAACCTATACCCCCCAAAAAGTGAGGAATCCTTTTAAAGCAATCGTGTTTCCACTGGTATGACTGTATGGCTGTGACCCATGCAGCCTCCCTGCGGGCAGGGACCTCTGCTCCTGTGTAGACTCCTAATGCAGCTCAGCGTCTCTGGAGGACACACATACACACGCACACGCACACACACACACACATGCACCTCCCAGGGACCCAGCCTGGGAGCACATCAGCAGAGGGTAGGTGTGTGTTGTGCTGTCAGACCACAGAGCCAGCTGTGGCGACTGAGAGGTGGGAGGAGCCAAGTCCCATCACTCAAGAATGATCCTACCAAATCACACCCACCACAGTCTCTCTCTCTCTCCCTCCAGCCCACCCTCTCTCACTCACCACACACACACAACACACACACATGCATACGCATATATGCACAAATGCACGCTGATGAAAAATTATTTCTTGGAGCACACTGCTTGACAGCAAAGAATTTGATTTGATGGTGTGTGATGTGGGAAGACACACTGGGAGTGTTAACCAAGCATCTTCAGAGGCAATGGGTTTACATGATTTTCGAGGAAACTTTCACACTGTGGACAGCAACAACAAAGGAGAGGGGAGTGATCATCGTGGAAGGTTATGGCTGAAGCACATGGAGGAAGAGAAGTTCAATTGAAATGCACTATAGTTGGAAGAAGACATGTCTGCAAGGATGCAAGACAACTAAAGGAATCTACACAATAAAGATGTCAGGAGATTGGCTTGTCCTCGGTATCAGACTCAGTGGCTACAGTGGCAATGTCATCTCTGGGTGCAAGGAGAATCCATGCAAGGTTATATCGTTTGTATATAATTTTAGGATTATTAGGATTCATTTTCCATGACACACACACACACACACACACACACACACACTGTCTTTCATGTGGCAGCAGTTAGTCACACATTGTACACAGACAACTGCAGGCCTGGTCTATGTCTACTGACGTGGGCCCTTTTGAACACAAGCCACAAAAAAGCAATGAGAAACTTAGCTAAGATGGGAAAGAGATGTAAATTAGCCTCTTTTTTAAACAAACATTAATGTGTATTGTGGGAATGTGTGGTGTGTGTGTTTGATGGCTGGCCCCACCCCCGCAGATTCTAACTGGGCCAGGTGAGGCTGCACGCCTGTGGTGCATTGGCTAATCACTGCACCACAGGTTAAAGGCTGATCCATGTAGCAGCCTTAAGTCAGCCACCAGCACACACACACTCAGGGAGGGAGTTAGCATGCTAACAGGTACCACCTGCTCTGTTGTTCATTTCACTTTACAATAAACCAGATTTAAACACCGCTACGGCCTTTGTCCTCGGAGGAGCCCTGAACTAAAGCCATGTATGTGGCATTGTGGCTAAAGACTTCTACATGTATATTTTCAACTGATCTTCAATAGGGCGCAGCTGATTTCCTGTTTGGCGTATATGGACAGGAAAATAATTCATTGATCATCTGATTGGCTGCTATTCCCTTCTTGGTTCATTAACATAAATTAATCTGTTTCAACAATCACAGCTTTGTGTGTCTGTAGAGGTACTATGCTTGGCTTGTGACAGTTTTTGTCCCAATTTGCCAGTTCCTTGCCCCCATTCGACTGGTCCAAAAATACAGTACATCCTAAGTCCTTTCCCAACTACTTTTTCTTAACCCAGTCATGAGGTCAAGTGCACTTTAAGATACGTCATTATGTGTGGATGTCATGGACATGGGTCTGCCATGGTTGTACTACAATGATCCGAAGATGGATTACAAAAATTGCATCTTAGATTAGAAATATCTTAATTCATTACCAATATTGGAATTGAAATTTAAAAAAGTCATCCTCACACTCATCCTCCTGTCTGCTTAAACATGAATTTGTGTTATTTTACAAGATCGGTTGTTTTCATGAACAGCCGAATTGTGGGGCCACTATCTCGTTTCCTTTTGTAAAGGATGGTCCAGTATATCCTATGCTAAAGGAGGCATTAAAGGAAGCATTGAAGCACCTTTAGCAAAGTCAATTTATTGTCAATTCTGCCATTGTTTCAGTTAAATAACAGTTAAGACGGTAAACATGCTCTGTGTAACTGTTAGTTTTTCGGTAAAGAGAGTCCGGTACCACAACCGTTTAGGTTCATGATTTTGTCCCAACTCTTATGATCCTATTTTTGTTTTGTGTGTTTTTTTATCTTTTTGTGTTTTCTTCAAGATATAAATGTTACTTACTTCCGTTCTTCCGTGTCTAGTTTTGTTTTTGATTACTGTTTTATATCGCGTTTATCTTTCTACACGTTCATTACCCAGTGTGATATCCTACTAATTAACCGTCGACGAGTCACGACCCGACGTTGTTAATCAGTTACTTGCTATTCGGTACTGGTAGTCTAAAGTACAACCGTCGTGGTGCCTTTTACGCGACAAATACTTTTATTTTGGAAATTTGTTTGTGTGTTTATATTTTTTCAACGTGTTTCCATGTCATGTCTCCCCACCGTCATCGACACACGTAGAGCGAGCATTATGTAATTGTGGACCATATGTGGCTTCAGTTTAAGGCTCTCTATCAGAGGACACGAGCCTGTGGCGCTATGGACCCCAAGAATCAGTTACTAGACATCAAACTTGGAGGAAAGCAATTGTACAGTAGACTTATACTAATTTGTACATTTGGAGAGGTCTGATGATGCCAACATTTATTGTCGATATTTGTGCCCAAGATGTGTTGATATTTGTCCTGATATAAAATGAAATGCTGGTCAATTGCAGGTAGGAAGAGAGAAGGCTTTATAAAGATACAAAGCCAAACACTGGGACTGATATTGTATCAGATTTGTTCATTTTTATTTAACATATTCCAAAATAAGTACATGAATGGCAAATAGACACCGCAACTCATAAACGGAAACATTTCCCTGTTATGAAGTAATAATTTCACGCTTAATTTCCTTGTTCAAAAAGAATGATGATTATACAAGAACATAGAACAGAGCTCTGATAAGGACAAACATTTTGCTGTCATTAACATATTTATATTTTGTACAAAATGTATTTCTCCAGCACTTGTGGATAATGTGTAGACTAGAATACTTGCCGGTTAAACATTATGTTTAAACAGTGTATTGTATTATTATTTACATTTCAAGTCTGCAATATTACCCGTTATTACACATGTACTGGCAAAGAAAGGACAGAAATTAACCAAGGTTTCAACTTACTTAACTTACTTCTTGCAACAGATATATTTAAAAAGGTTTAATATAGTACAAGTATGCTTGTCTTTAAGGGTTTGGTCAAAAACAACATTTGTACCATTTAACTCAATTATTTCATTTAAAATACAATGAAGGAGCATAGTATATCCTCCATGTTGTATTCAGGAAGTCTAGTTCATCTCCTCTGGGATCTGCCCTGGTATCCTGAAGCCAGCCTGTGTAGTTTGGTCAAGTGTGTTCCTGGGACTGGATGCGGTGAAGCTGGCGTGGGTGTCCACCGTGCAGCTGGTCCTATGGAGGAACTGCAGGAAGTTCTCGTGGCCCGAGGCCTCGTGACTGGAGAGGAAGAGCGCCGTCGGCCGGCCGGCCGAGTAGCACCGCCGTAGCTTGCCCAGCTCCTCCCTGATCTGCCGATTCAGGAGTCCGTAGAAGAAGGGGTTTATGGCGAAGGAGGAGTACGCCAGCCAGGTCACCGTGTCCTCCAGTTCCTCTGGGATCGTGGACGAGGTGTCCAGGGTCAGGTGGAGGTGGTAGGCAAAGTACGGCAGCCAGCAGATCAGGAACTGGCCCACGATCACCACCAGGGTCAGGGCGGCCTTACTGCCCCCGAAAGGCTGGTCCCTGGTCGCCCGGCGAGGGACGCTGCGTGTGGTGATGATGGTGGTCTGGCTGTTGATGGAGTCCGAGCGGCTCTTCGTCTGGCTGGCCGCGGCCCAGGGGGGCGGGGGACCGTGCTGCCGGGCGGCCATGCGGGCCACCTTGTACACGTTGCAGTAGAACGGCGAAGATGACACGGCGGGCAGGCAGAAGCAGGTCACGCAGAAGAGCAGCGAGAAGACCCGCCGGTGGTCGCTATGACTCCAGTGCAGCAAGCAGCGGGCCGCGCTCATGGTACCGTGGCTGCCGTAGGACGGCCACCCGAACACGGTGGCCAGGCCCAGCGCGGTGGACGCCAGCCACACCAGCGCCACCACGACTGCCGTCAATTTGAAGGTCATCTTGACCTCATAGCGCATGGGATGCACGATGTAATAGTAGCGCTCCACGCTGATGGCGGTAATGGTGAAGATGGAGGCGGAGATGAGGAAGACGTTGAGGAAGACGTACACCTGGCACTCCAGCGCAGTGAAGACCAGGGCGGAGAAGTACGGCGAGCTGCACAGGATGCCCAGGGGCATGAGCAGCACGCCGCAGAGCAGGTCCACCGCGCACAGGTGGCACACGAAGGCAAACTTGCGCAGGTGCGGAGCTTTGAGGATCACCACAATCACAGCGGTGTTGGCTAGCAGCGCCAGGACATTCAGGGCCACCATGAAGAAGAGCCCAGACAGGTCCTTGAAGCGCGTCTGGGCGCCGGGCGGAGCGCTCAGCTGTCGGCTGGCTGCCGAGGGCCCCGGAGCCCAGGGCGCGGCGGTGCTCTCATTGTTTACCTCTGGGGTCAGAAGTAAGCGAACCTCCTCCATGGCTCACAGCTCTGACTGGTTCTGGAGGTTCCCTCCAGCATCTCCCATCTCCCCTCAGCCAGACCTGAGATCCCTGAGGGGCGGTCACATGGTGGATCTTCAGATCTGAGAGAAAGAAGACAGGAAGTCCATGATCTTTTTTTACCCTGGAGGCCAAACCACCCACTCAAGAGAGAAAATGTGTCTAAAATGTGTTGTCTGTTGATAATAACACTGATTGCATTGTTCCTAGGAATGAATCAGACCATCTGGTTACAAGTATGACACTGTTGCGTAATCACTCGTAAGCCCTGTCCTGTTTGATTAATAATACAAGCTATCTGATCCAGGCAAACACACAACCAAGTGCGACCAATCCTGTGTTTCTCAACATGTGCTTCACAAAGTGATGCCTTCACGTTCTCCCAGCCCCCTGTAGGTGTGTGTGTGCGCCACATACTGTACAGGTGCTGCCCTTCTTACCAGACACCGACTTTTAAAAAGAATGGCGAAGTGAACTGATCACCCTTTGCCGTGACTCGTGTGTGGGGACCGACTGAGATAGGAGGCCGTCCCCTCGAGGGGACCGTGGGGGAGACGTGATCAATAAGAATAATTCATGGAGGGACGACCTGTCTGGGCTCCATCTGTCCTCACCCCCCTTTTGAAATGAAAGATAATGAGAGTGGTTGTTTTAGGCCAGCTGCAGGGCGCTGGCTGCATTGATTAGTATGTGCTTAATGTCACCCTGCATAACGCCATCAAAGACACAACCTCCAACCGCCCAGAGTTCTCCTCCACACAACCGCAACACTAATCACATCCCACGACAATGTCCCCGCACAATCTGTTGTGTAGGGACATTAGGGATACACGACTGTTTCACAACGTGGGACTGTAAGGACAGACAGTCCCAAAGATTATCTCTGTTATCTGTGCAATATGCATGATGAAGACCCATATTTTAGCTGAACTCCTCATCCCATATCACAATATATTCATATCTGTCCTAAATACACGTGGCTGCTCACTGTGACATCGTGTTGCTGTGTGTCATCATGTAATCTTCTCTGGAGGACAGCCATGGGCACACCAGCAGTGTGTACAGGCTTTATCTACCCCCCCCCCCCAAGTGCCACTGGTACATGCACACATTCATCACATGTATTATGTAAGGCTGTCCTGACTTTCATGATAGTCCAGTTGTGGAATATGCTAGCATGTTGCTAAGGCTTCTCCGTGTTCCAAATAGGATTTTGTCTTGTAGCCACGATCAGCCCCTGGTCTTGTAACTTTCTTTTTGTTTGGCTTATAGTGCTGGCTGGCCTGGACTGTGATGTAGGCATGTGTCCAGACATATTTTTTAAGTTGTGAATGTGATATCAATAATTTGGGACACATTTTGTTTCTTTGTGTGTTTGTTTTGTGTTAACGTTAACATTGAGAACAAAATGAGCCCAGAAAAATACTTCCAGCTGAGTACCCTGAACTCATTCTCATCTGCCACACGTTTATTGTGCTGGGTCCTCATGTTAACAAAACATCGCACGTATTTCTTTACTTTTTGCTGCATTTACATTATCTATCTACATCGTCCAATCAACAATCTACATGTGTGAACGTTGTAAAAGGACTAACACACTTCATGGCTTCAAATTAATTACACCATAAATGGCAAACTAAATAAATGCATCATATCTCAGTCATTTAGAGGCATTGCTTGTACTTTGTAAGCATTTAGCAGCATTACTTCTACTTTCCTGTATACCAGGATGATTTAGGTTAAATCTGAAAAAGTAAGATTCCATTATTTTATTGCACAATGACTACTTTTGTTGTAATGCACTATGTGACATGGGATGTAGCATTTGTGCAATTTCTGTATTTTAGTTTTGACCTGACTTTTTACTGATACCAATAAGAAGCTTCACACTTGAATAACCAGAGTACATTTTTGTCTTTTCTCTTAGAACTTAATGAAACCTATGAGACAATAAACACAGAAAAACTTACCTGACAACTTTCCTGACGTTCAGAAAATAAATTGAAGAATGGAGTACAGACACGTGCAGGCCTAAGTACTTCCAGAACCTATACCCCCCAAAAAGTGAGGAATCCTTTTAAAGCAATCGTGTTTCCACTGGTATGACTGTATGGCTGTGACCCATGCAGCCTCCCTGCGGGCAGGGACCTCTGCTCCTGTGTAGACTCCTAATGCAGCTCAGCGTCTCTGGAGGACACACATACACACGCACACGCACACACACACACACATGCACCTCCCAGGGACCCAGCCTGGGAGCACATCAGCAGAGGGTAGGTGTGTGTTGTGCTGTCAGACCACAGAGCCAGCTGTGGCGACTGAGAGGTGGGAGGAGCCAAGTCCCATCACTCAAGAATGATCCTACCAAATCACACCCACCACAGTCTCTCTCTCTCCCTCCAGCCCACCCTCTCTCACTCACCACACACACACAACACACACACACATGCATACGCATATATGCACGCATGCACGCTGATGAAAAATAATTTCTTGGAGGACACTGCTTGACAGTAAAGAATTTGATTTGATGGTGTGTGATGTGGGAAGACTCACTGGGAGTGTTAACCAAGCATCTTCAGAGGCAATGGGTTTACATTATTTTCGAGGAAACTTTCACACTGTGGACAGCAACAACAAAGGAGAGGGGAGTGATCATCGTGGAAGGTTATGGCTGAAGCACATGGAGGAAGAGAAGTTCAATTGAAATGCACTATAGGGGGAAGAAGACATGTCTGCAAGGATGCAAGACAACTAAAGGAATCTACACAATAAAGATGTCAGGAGATTGGCTTGTCCTCGGTATCAGACTCAGTGGCTACAGTGGCAATGTCATCTCTGGGTGCAAGGAGAATCCATGCAAGGTTATATCGTTTGTATATAATTTTAGGATTATTAGGATTCATTTTCCATGACACACACACACACACACACACACACACACACACACACACTCACTGTCTTTCATGTGGCAGCAGTTAGTCACACGTTGTACACAGACAACTGCAGGCCTGGTCTATCTCTACTGACGTGGGCCCTTTTGAACACAAGCCACAAAAAAGCAATGAGAAACTTAGCTAAGATGGGAAAGAGATGTAAATTAGCCTCTTTTTTAAACAAACATTAATGTGTATTGTGGGAATGTGTGGTGTGTGTGTTTGATGGCTGGCCCCACCCCCGCAGATTCTAACTGGGCCAGGTGAGGCTGCACGCCTGTGGTGCATTGGCTAATCAGTGCGCCACAGGTTAAAGGCTGATCCATGTAGCATCCTTAAGTCAGCCACCAGCACACACACAGTCAGGGAGGCGTTAGCATGCTAACAGGTACCACCTGCTCTGTTGTTCATTTCACTTTACAATAAACCAGATTTAAACACCGCTATGGCCTTTGTCCTCGGAGGAGCCCTGAACAAAGCCACGTATGTGGCATTGTGGCTAAAGACTTCTACATGTATATTTTCAACTGATCTTCAATAGGGCGCAGCTGCTTTCCTGTTTGGCGTTTATGGACAGGAAAATAATTAATTGATCATCTGATTGGCTGCTATTCCCTTCTTGGCTCATTAACATAAATTAATCCGTTTCAACAATCACAGCTTTGTGTGTCTGTAGAGGTACTATGCTTGGCTTGTGACAGTTTTTGTCCCAATTTGCCAGTTCCTTGACCCCATTCGATTGGTCCAAAAATACAGTACATCCTAAGTCCTTTCCTAACTACTTTTTCTTAACCCAGACATGAGGTCAAGTGCACTTTAAGATACGTCATTATGTGATTGTGGGTGTCATGGACATGGGTCTGCCATGGTTGTACTACAATGATCTGAAGATGGACTACAAAAAGTGCATCTTAGATTAGAAATATCTTAATTCATTACCAACATTGGAATTGAAATGAACAAAAAGCAATATAGGCTACCAGTATAGCAGTCACAAAAGTGAAACAAAATGCTTGTCACACTAAGAATGGTTGCTCATCCTCCTGTCTGCTTAAACATGAATTTGTGTTATTTTACATGATCGGTTGTTTCCGTGAACAGCCGAATTGTGGGGCCACTATCTCGTTTCCTTTTGTAAAGGATGGTCCAGTATATCCTATGCTAAAGGAGGCATTAAAGGAAGCATTGAAGCACCTTTAGCAAAGTCAATTTATTGTCAATTCTGCCATTTGTACGAGACACATTGACAATCAAAAAGCCATTTCTCTCAGGCCATGGTGTTGGCAAATCCAAGTACTAAAACAGGGTTGAGAATACTAGGATAAAAACAAAACACACAAAAAAATAGAAAAACACAAAAGAAGTTCTATATTTACAATGAATGAAGGCAAGAAGGCACAGATCAAAACAAAAACTAATGACAAAATATAGCGCAAATAGAAAGATGTGCAAGTAATGGGTCACACTATAGGATGATTAATTGGCAGCTGCTCAGTGCTGGGCTGCAACAATTAGTCAATGAACGATAAGCCATGACCATCAGATTTCATGTTTGCAGCACCACGGAAAATGCGCTGTTTATGAAAATAAAACCTTTAAACAAACACACAAATATAAAAAAGTTGCACAAAGGTACAGTACAGAGGGGTGGCAGTAGCTCAGGAGGTAAGAGCAGGTCTGGCACCATAAAGGTTGCTGGTTTGATCCCTGGGCTCCGCTTAGATAAGTGTAGTGTCGTTTCCCTGAGCAAGACTAACCCTAATTGATCCTGACGTGTTGGTTGTTACCTTGCATGGTTGACACCGCCGTTGGTGTATGAATGGGTGAATGTGAGGCAACTGTAAATCGCTTTGGATAAAATCGCTATATAAATGCTTACCATTTATTCTAATTTGGATGAGAGCCACAAAAAGGTCTTATGCACTACTTATGACTTACGTGTACCATAGGGAATAAAGGGTATTGTGCTGTGAGGCAACGGTTGGCCAGAGGCCAGTGTAAGAAAGAAAGTGACCAACGGTCACATTAGGGAGTCTCCACCACATCTCTCTTGGGCTGAGCCTGGAGACACACTTTGAGCTCCAAAGTGTGTGCTCCTTTTGAAGTAGCAATGTGGAGGTGTAGGAAACACATCCTCAAAATAAAATGTGACAGATTATTGCAATTATGAATAATTGTGCACAACACAGCCGGTAGTCAAACACAACCCGCTGCTATTGGTAATTTAAGTCTGTGTTTCTCAAATAGGGTACTGGAACATTTTCCAAAAAAAAAACAAGTAGAGAGGAGTCTGCAAAAGAAGATCCAGCCAAGACAGAAACGCCAAAATGCTGTCTGTTAAGCCATGTCAGTAAGACAGCCAGATTTTGTGCAGGTGAAAAAAATACTTGGCTGAAATAATATTTTCGAACTAAAAATAGTTTGAGAACTCCAGTCGTACGTCAGTGGTGGAACGAAACACAACCCACGGATCCCTGCACTAAAGCATCTCATGATGAAAAACAGAAAACACACATGCCCATTGGTTGATATAATATAAATATATTACGTGTTTATTGGACCTTGAGATAGCCAGGCATACCAAATGTGCACGCAGTGTGACAGAGGAAGCACGGGAATACATTTCCAAACACATCATTTGTACTGACATTTAAATTGTTCCAGCAACACAGTACTACCCGTCTATATATGCAATGCCCATGGCTAGAAAACATAGATAGCCCTCTAGTGTTAATCAAATTTCTATAAGTAATATTCTTACATAGACTTGGCTGCTAAGATATTTTATTGAGTAGATAAAATCTAACAATAATCAAAACTACTAAATACTCTGTCCACAGTGATGTCCATTACAGTACCGTTGATGAGTTGACACGTTTCAATAGCTAGGAAAAATAGTTCATTTCAAAAATTGCATTCTAACACGTTTTAACAAATGCAATATCGATGGTTGGTTTGATCCAAAGGCCAGTAGGCCTCGAACCAGACACCTTCGTACAAATAACATCAATGTCA
Source organism: Coryphaenoides rupestris (assembly GCA_002895965.2). Classification (NCBI taxonomy): domain Eukaryota; kingdom Metazoa; phylum Chordata; class Actinopteri; order Gadiformes; family Macrouridae; genus Coryphaenoides; species Coryphaenoides rupestris. The sequence continues at coordinate 825,961 of PIJE02000064.1, read as the reverse complement.
ACAATTGTTACATTGTATAGTTAGTTGTAAATTCAATATATAAAGAACTATCATCTAAACATTCATTAAATAACCGTATTTCAACTCGAAATATATCCATCAAAAAACAGTCTACTGACATAGCTATCTGCTATTTAATACTGGTGACCAAGACACTCAAAAGGAAAATGATCAGTGAGGTGAGGGATTAATCATTTTCAGTGTGTTGCCCCTCAGCATTCTGTTCAAACATAGAATTCTGATCAAAGCTAGAGCTTTGATCAAAAACATTTTTGTTGTCGTGTTTACTAATCCCCAGCCTCTTTTTCAATAATTTGTCCTCATTGTTCAGTTTAGTTCGGATCGCCGTCTTAATCTGGCTGCCATCCACGGCGAACTTGACTCCAACATGATCTGAAAAAACAAAGTAAAAAAAAAAGATATTTTCACAAATATGTTTTCTTAACGAGTCAGAGACTCGTGCTTGAAGCGAGATCACAAAACGGAAGAATTTACAATCGATCTGACGCACCGATAATACTGCTCAGGATTTCAGGCGGCAGCTGAGGTTTCTGACACTCGTCGCCGTTGGTGCGGCGGCCCTGCAGCGAGTGCGTCGCCAGCGTTTCCCTGTCGAAGAGCATCATGAGCAGCGCTGACGTGTACTTCCTGAAGTCTGTGATCTCCGAGATGCGCTCGTAGAGATTCCTCGGCACCCTCAGACTCTCTGAGAGGTAGAGGAAGTTACTATCCTCCTGCGAATGAGAATAAATAGTTAGCTGCTATGTTCGCTGCTGTGGGGGGGGGGGGGTTCAGCCACAAATGAAATCTGTGGAATTGAAGGTGCTATATGTTACAATGACACTGGGTGTAGAACATGGGAATTACAGTCCAAATTCACAATCTGCCCGCCCCCTTCTCCCCACACTCAAAGCTGTGTGTAGCCAGGCGCAAGAAAATGCGTGTTGCCAAGACAATCAGAGGGCAATATTTCATATCTGGCAACCCGGTGTGTTAAAATGGCCAGTGGGCAGAGTCAACTCAGAGGATAGTGAATCACACATCCCAAAACAAAAACATTTCAAACCGGATAGGAAATCACAAAGGAGAACATACTGGCTGTATGTCTCATCCAAATTAGCACTGTTGTCAGAGAAGCCAGTATTTCGACATGTTGCGTGTTTCTTTAACCTCTGATGACATAACATTTTATATATCATTTTATATTTGAAGTAGGCTGCATTCCTTACATATACCACCTTTAATGTCATGAGATGAAACTCATGACATGAGAAGATTGTTAAAAAGCATTTGTTTCTTAGATTGACTAAATCATGTCTATAAAGTTCTTAAACTGTTCTTGCAGTTGGAGAACAGCGGGTATGGACATTTACCTCAGCTATGTGGTAGGGTATTCTCATTTCTTCGTCTGGATCTGCAACCAAGGATATTTCTTCTTCTGCGGGGCCCTGCGGTGAGATGGCGTCGCTGTTTCCTTGCCGGACTTGGTCCAGAGTGGCCCGCAGTTCATGTGCTGTGTGTCTCATCTGCAGCATGAGGGCCGTTCATCTCTGTAAACAAAGCATGTATTATGATAGACAATAAACCAGCAATCCATTGTTAACTTAGACGGCCAACAATGTAGGGCTTTAATCAAAATAGAATCAGAATGTAATAATACAATTAATCCAGAAGGAAATTCTTGTACCAGGTTATAGCATAGCAATAGAATAAAACAATAGAGAAATAAACAGTTGAATAATAAAAAAAATACAAAAAAAAATATATATAAAAAAATACTAAATACTAAAATTCAATTAAATAATCATTGCTGCACTCTGTAATTATTTCTGATTCTTTTCTTTCTTAATAAATGAATGAGCAATCACGGCCCACCTTTAAGTTCTCGCAATTCTCTCTCGGCCAGGATCCGGCATCTGCGTTCATACTTGAGCTGAGCCTGGAGCTGCTCTATCTTCATCAGGAGGCTGATGGTGTCTGTTCGGATCCCCGGACTCCCGCCGCCCTCCTCTTCCTCCTCGAACCCGGCGGCTTCGCTCTGCTCGAGACACACGTGATCAGTTGTTTTGGGTTATTTAAAAATAAAAATAAAAATAAATAAAAATGTATTTCCGCTGAGCAAAGCACAACTCTTTAACCTCTTGATTAGCGAACGGTGAGTAACCGGGACACTCGGCGAATCTGTCCTCCAGCGGATCACACACAAAGTCCTGAGTCTCTGCGCCCATCTTCATCATCTTGACCGGCGGCGGCTGGTGCTGGTGGTGGTGGTTCGTTGCCGCCACAGTCTCCTTCTTGGGTGGCATATGAGCACACACTTCTGAATAGAAGAGAATAGAAAAGAAGAGAAGAGATCAGCCTCGCAGTCATTCGTTTTAAAAGGGAGATTAAAAGTTACACAGTTACAAGTTAGCATCATCCTCCTCCCCCCTCCCCTCCCCCCTCATGTACCTCCACCCGCCCCTTCCTTCCTTCCACACACACCTTGCGTGGAGTTGACACAATTTAAACATTTCAAAAGGTCTCTCCCGGGCCACATTTTGCCACATCTGCATACGTTTATTGTCCGCGTATTTGACAGTGAGCTCACCTGGCGAGTCGCTCGGTGCTGTGGGACGCTACGGAGAGATACGCGTTGAGGAACAAAAGACACGCAGTACATGGAAATACTGCGTAGTAAAGGAAGTGGTAGTACTGCAGTAGTGCAAGTACATTACACCTCGACATAATATGAGGTAGATTTTGTGTCGCGCGTAGGGGGGGAATTTCCTCGCGTTAAATCCGAGTCAAATGTGCATAAAATGTTTCCATATGCGGCGTACATTGCTGATGTATTTATGTGTGTATTGTGATTTTCCGTTTTTTCCCCCAATTATGAACGGAACACATTTGTGAGCACGCAATGTTCGCGGGAAGGATTTGTCACTGTACACGTTTCCTGTTCAAATAAATGTCCGGGGTCTAGCCAATCGCAATGTCGATGTGGAGAGATTTAGGTTTCCCCGTCCAATCGTACTGCCGCATTCCGACAGGAGGGGCGGGACACGAGGCTCTGTCAATGGGCGAGTGAAAGCGTAGCGGCGCGTCGGCCAATCGGCGTCTCCGTTCGCGCTCGTCGGCCGCCGTACAAAGCGCACGTCCCCCTTCTGTTCATAGTTCGGTTGAAACGCACACATGTGGGTTCAGCGGTGGCGTGCAGGAATAAATTCAGAAGATAACTTTTGAGAACGTTCATCATGTCGTCCTCGTTTTTTATAAAGAAAAGTGCGAACTCTGCGCTTCCGAAAAAAGGACGCAGTTTAGCGACGTCTAAACGCAAGGTAAATCCATTAGCGGTATAGCTAATTCATAGTGGAAACGACCACTTGATATTATACTTCTAACTATTAATCGGTTGTTGTAATGATATGAAACGTCAAGCGTTATTATCTTGCGTTTAAAACAAACGTGTCCCTTTGCAGAGCAACGACGACGTGGGAGGCAATAATAAAAGTCGAGCAAAGAAGCCCAACTCGAGACTAAATGAAGAGATTTCCAGTGACTCGGAGACAGAAGCGTAAGTTATGATGTGGTGTGTGTGTGTGTGTGTGTGTGTGTGTGTATGGTCACTGTTTGCTCATGACTTCGACGACCAAATGTTTCAATGAATTAAATGTCGATTCATGCCATTAAACAGCACTGCAGCGCAAAACGAGAGGGAGGAGGAGGAGGAAGAGTTGGACGAAACGCCACAAGAAAAGAAGCTTAGATTAGCCAAGTCGTATCTTGATCAATTGAGAGACGAAGGTAGGTGTCCGTGCTTGGACACTTGCAAAATCATGTCGTAAAGTGCAGTCAGGTGTAATGATGATCTACTTTTAAGGTGACTTGTGTATCTCCTCCACTTCCCAGAGGAGAAAAAGGCAGAGGAAGAATCATTTGAGTCTGAGTGGGTTGCTGGGAGGCTACAAGATGAGCTGGTAAGGATGATCGTCTGCCGTCTTGTTTGCTGGATGTGTATGTGATGGATGAACATGGGTTTAATTTTCTGTCCTTTTTTTCTTTTTAATATTTTCACAGCTTGAACAGAAAGGAAAACTTCAGCGATCTATAGCCAAAGATGTAAGTGTGTGAATTGAATCTGCGTCCTGCCACGTGTTTCCGTGTTATGTTTATGAGTACTGAGGATGTCTACCAAGGAGATTTAAACAACTGACCACTTTGTGTTGTACTTGCAGCTCCTGCCACCAGATGCCTCTGAGATCCGTGTGTTAAGAGGACATAAACTCCCCATCACGTGTCTGGTCATCTCGCCTGATGAAAAGTACATCTTTTCTGCTGCTAAAGACTGCTCTATTATCAAATGTGAGTATGCACCTGATGCCTGCTGCCGCCGCGATACCTTGGAGCAACCATGAGACGGGTTTTCTAGATCGCCGACAATATGTGTTTATGTTGTCGTCAGGGGACGTAGAGACCGGGACGAAGCTACACAAAGTCGCGGGTGGAAGAAAAGGAACAGAGGCTCGACATGTCGGCCACACCACGCAGATCCTGTGCATGGCCATATCCTCAGATGGAAAGTATCTGGTGCGTATTTCTACCATAGATGACCTGACAAGACACTCTACACAGAAACAAAATTATTGTCATCTAAAGTGGCGCTGATGGTAGATTATCTTGTCTGTGTCCAGATTTTTTCCAAGTTTATGCCGAACTGTCCTCTGATTCTGTGTTTCAGGCCACTGGAGACATGAGCAAATTAATCATAATTTGGGAGCCAGAAACGTGTAAAGAACTATGCAAACTCAAAGGACACAAAGGCCCTGTCTCGGTAAGGTCTCACGGTCCGCTTTCGGGATATCTATGCTGTACAAAATGGGCCAGGCCTCCTCATGAGAACTCTTTATCAAATCTCTTCGCTCCTAGGCTCTTTCCTTCAGAACAGGAACCCACGATCTCTACAGCGCTTCCCACGACCGCTCCGTGAAGGTGTGGAACGTGGACGAAAAAGCCTATGTGGAGACCCTGTGAGTATTCCCTCTGTCCCCCCTCCCCCCCCACCCCATCCTAAAGCTCAGGTGCATACACATCCCGCCATCTTTGTCTTCATCATTCTCATTATGGTCGTGTCGCTTAGCTATGGGCACCAGGATGCCATCACAGGTCTGGACGCCCTGAGCCGGGAGCGCTGCGTGACCGCGGGCGGTCGGGACAACACCTGTGAGGGTCTGGAAGATAACCGAGGAGTCCCAGCTGGTGTTCCACGGTCACGGGTCAGTGGTCCCTCCCTCCCTCCCTCCTACTCCACACAGCAGACACTGGACTGCAGTTGGGTGGCTTTATTGGGACAGATGACTTGTCCTTTGACTCGAAGAATAAGGGCTAACTAATAACAAACGGCCCATATGCGAAAATGAAACCATGATATTAAATGTGGCATTATGTCTACATGTATTCCTGAGAACTTGGATATAACATACCACCACCTTCATCTGCAATTGACATTGTTCATGTTTCTCTGCTCTGCATTACCCTGAGCACTATACTGTGTTGCTTGGGTTCCTCTGCATAAAGCTGACCATCTTACAGTGTCCCTGAACTATTGCTTGGGCTTCCTGCAGGGGATCAATCGACTGCATCCAGCTGATCAACGAGGAGCATATGATCACAGGATCAGATGATGGGTAAGACAACTTCTGTTACAGTTACAAAGTCTCAACCACACACTTGCATGGCAGTCCGGTGTCTTTGCCCTCCATTTCCCCTCACTGTTGTGGTTTTGTGTGCGTGTGTTCCAGCTCCGTGTCTGTGTGGAGCGTGAACAAGAAGAAGCCCCTCAGCACGGTGAAGGTGGCCCATGGTAGCTTCGGCGACGCCGGCCTGGAACAGCCCCACTGGGTGGCGTCCGTGGCGGCCCTGCGCAACTCGGACACCGTCGCCTCAGGTGCCTCCGGCTGTGAGAGTCCTTTAGGCTGTTACACACTCACTGTTTGTTTTTATCACACAAGGAGCAACTCGGGACATTGTGAATGTTTGACGCGTCAGTATAGTGATATTGGTGGATGCATGTACTGTAGAACTACCAACCTTGTTCTGTTGCCAGCCGAACCAATCTGTCTGAAAAAATGGGTTCCTGTTTAAACTCTTGTGATCTGGCTCCTGCATCAGTTTGTTTGGCAGTTCTGTGTAGCCGAAGTAACATACACATGCTGGTTCCCAATCGCATAAAACTGCGCAGAGTAGCAGGACATGATGGGGGGGCTACAGTAGCTCGAGGGGGGACAGCAACCACAAAGGTTGTTGGTTCCATCCTGACTCCACTAGCCAAGAGTCCCTGAGCAAGACACCTAACCCCAACAAGCAAAAGGTGGCTACTTTGAAGAATCTAAAATATAAAAACATTGTGTTTGTGGTCATATTTCTGTTTTGCTTATCTTTTTCTTTATTTTATTTTTTTAAAGTACACCGGCCAACCCTAGCTCCTTGTGACACGAGCGATGTGCAACGCAAAACATGCCAACAGTCATACTAAAACACGCCAACATTCATATTAAGGAGTCCCTATAGGGTCCATAGGTGGAGAACATGCACCTGACATGCCAGCCAGCTCATTCCCAGTCAATGTCAAACATAATAATGAGTGAAAATGGAGATCATGTCCCCTCTAAAAATAAAATGGGGATGTCAGGAGAAGGAACAGCGCCACCCAGTGGAAAAGTACAGTCACCGTTGATCTTTCTTTGATAGAACCAACTGTATGGAAGAAGTTACCTGTGCTCTTGTCCCACGCCTGCCACCAGGAACTTCCCAGAGGTGGAGAACTCCAGGGCGTTTATGAATCCGGTCTAAAATACAAAAAAAGATGTTATTTTGTATTCAAACAATTATGGACGGTGCTTGTGACAAACGGGGATGATCTTGTGATGGAGAGCTGGATCAGGATTGCTCCGACACGACTTTAGTGCAGCTAGCAGGATGTAGTGAGGAGGAAGGGCTCACCACTGGCACACTGAACAGAGGCCGCAGCGAGCGGGTGCCCTGGCCACACGCCCACAGACGGATCTCAGAGTTGTGGGAACCTGGAGGCCAGACATTAGCAACACATTTAGAAGCCGGACAAATATGGCAAACACACAACAAATGATTAACAATAAGACACCTGGATGTCCCCAACATGCTCCCTTTTCTTGATGCCATGGAACCAATAGTCCAAGTGTTTCCCAGAGTCATGGGGTTGAAATGTATAGCGGTGTATTCATTTATAGTGCCGCAAATAAATTATAATATGCTCACTAAACTGCAGGTCTCTTCATCCATTTTTGGGAGTCAACCACAAGTAAGTGGAGTCCAATGATGTGATTAATTCTTCGAGCCGTTGCATTGCATCAGTTTGTTTGGCAGTTCTGTGTAGCCGAAGTAACATACACATGCTGGTTCCCAATGGCATAAAACTACGCAGAGTAGCAGGACATGATGGGGGGGCTACAGTAGCTCGAGGGGGGACAGCAACCACAAAGGTTGTTGGTTCCATCCTGACTCCACTAGCCAAGAGTCCCTGAGCAAGACACCTAACACCAACAAGCAAAAGGTGGCTACTTTGAAGAATCTAAAATATAAAAACATTCTGTTTGTGGTCATATTTCTGTTTTGCTTATCTTTTTCTTTATTTAATTTTTTTTTTTAAAAGTACACCGGCCAACCCTAGCTCCTTGTGACACGAGCGATGTGCAACGCAAAACACGCCAACATTCATACTAAAACACACCAACATTAATATTAAGGAGTCCCTATAGGGTCCATAGGTGGAGAACATGCCAGCCAGCTCATTCCCAGTCAATGTCAAACATAATAATAACGAGTGAAAATGGAGATCATGTCCCCTCTAAAAATAAAATGGGGATGCCAGGAGAAGGAACAGCGCCACCCAGTGGAAGAGAACAGTCACCGTTGATCTTTCTTTGATAGAACCAACTGTATGGAAGAAGTTACCTGTGCTCTTGTCCCACGCCTGCCACCAGGAACTTCCCAGAGGTGGAGAACTCCAGGGCGTTTATGAATCCGGTCTAAAATACAAAAAAAGATGTTATTTTGTATTCAAACAATTATGGACGGTGCTTGTGACAAACGGGGATGATCTTGTGATGGAGAGCTGGATCAGGATTGCTCCGACACGACTTTAGTGCAGCTAGCAGGATGTAGTGAGGAGGAAGGGCTCACCACTGGCACACTGAACAGAGGCCGCAGCGAGCGGGTGCCCTGGCCACACGCCCACAGACGGATCTCAGAGTTGTGGGAACCTGGAGGCCAGACATTAGCAACACATTTAGAAGCCGGACAAATATGGCAAACACACAACAAGTGATTAACAATAAGACACCTGGATGTCCCCAACATGCTCCCTTTTCTTGATGCCATGGAACCAATAGTCCAAGTGTTTCCCAGAGTCATGGGGTTGAAATGTATAGCGGTGTATTCATTTATAGTGCCGCAAATAAATTATAATATGCTCACTAAACTGCAGGTCTCTTCATCCATTTTTGGGAGTCAACCACAAGTAAGTGGAGTCCAATGATGTGATTAATTCTTCAGGAGCCAGATCACAAGAGTTTAAACAGGAACCCATTTTTTCAGACAGATTGGTTCGGGCACTGAGACCCTTTGTGAACCTGATAACCAAGGTACCGTAGTTCTTTTCCCTCGTACAACCCCTGTAGGTCCACAGAATAACAATTAGTAAACAACACACAAACGGTATAAACAGGCCGAAGATTTACACAACGATTACAGACCGGAGGTCCAAGGGTGTTGAGACTCTAGGCAGACACCCGCACACCGGTCCCGTGGGCGAGCGACGCCGGAGACAAGTCACACGGTCACCACTCGGGAAGGAGGAGTGATGTAGGACGATCGACGTGATTTCAGCACAGCCTCGTTAGGACTAGGTCGAGAGGTAGTGTTCTAGTAGGGGCAAACAGTGTTCGTCACAAGCACCGTCCATAATTGTTTGAATACAAAATAACATCTTTTTTTGTATTTTAGACCGGATTCATAAACGCCCTGGAGTTCTCCACCTCTGGGAAGTTCCTGGTGGCAGGCGTGGGACAAGAGCACAGGTAACTTCTTCCATACAGTTGGTTCTATCAAAGAAAGATCAACGGTGACTGTTCTCTTCCACTGGGTGGCGCTGTTCCTTCTCCTGGCATCCCCATTTTATTTTTAGAGGGGACATGATCTCCATTTTCACTCGTTATTATTATGTTTGACATTGACTGGGAATGAGCTGGCTGGCATGTTCTCCACCTATGGACCCTATAGGGACTCCTTAATATTAATGTTGGTGTGTTTTAGTATGAATGTTGGCGTGTTTTGCGTTGCACATCGCTCGTGTCACAAGGAGCTAGGGTTGGCCGGTGTACTTTTAAAAAAAAAAATTAAATAAAGAAAAAGATAAGCAAAACAGAAATATGACCACAAACAGAATGTTTTTATATTTTAGATTCTTCAAAGTAGCCACCTTTTGCTTGTTGGTGTTAGGTGTCTTGCTCAGGGACTCTTGGCTAGTGGAGTCAGGATGGAACCAACAACCTTTGTGGTTGCTGTCCCCCCTCGAGCTACTGTAGCCCCCCCATCATGTCCTGCTACTCTGCGTAGTTTTATGCCATTGGGAACCAGCATGTGTATGTTACTAACACAGAACTCTTGCCAAACTGATGCAATGCAACGGCTCTCGCACACAAGTGTCTCCTCCCGTTGATCCTACACCACCAACCTCAGTCTTTTAATAAGTTTGTTTCAGTTCGAGTGCAAGGTGGCCTCCTGCCGTTCACCTGGCCTAACCAACCTCTGAAGTCCCACCCCCCTTAGCTGTGGCTTGTGCTTCTGGGAGCTTTGTGCTGCACGCTCCGCTGACGTGACTCATCCGCGCTCACAGCAGCTTCTTCTGGGTGACCTGCTCACTTCATCAGAGCGCTGGCTTGTTTCCGTCGCATGTTGAGTGTTCACTAATTGAAGGGCAATTCAAGTGCCATCACAGAATTGCTGGCTCTGTTTCAGCTTTTCTGATTAAACCTCCCCACTCTGCCATGTCTTAATAACAGTACTTCATATGCATGTGGGGGGAGAGAAAAAAAGATGGCAAAGCATGACTGTTCCCCTCATTTCCCTTTTCACATTGTGTAATTTGTATTTCATTCAATTTGATGCCTTTTTATTTCAGTATATTAACATCAAGCCTCTTTTATGAAGTGCTTTTGAAGGTTTTATGAGAAATTGATCCCCAACTAATTCCAATGCGACAGTCTGCTGTGTGACGGCTGGCATGGGGCGCGCTCTGTTTCTATATCGCTTATTTGCTCTGCTGCTTGTTCAATCACAAAGGTTGAAAAGTTGCCCTTTAGTGACCATTACAGGCTTTTTGGAGACCTTTTCTATCCGCCGTTGGGAGCTCTGTGGGAAAAGTGATTTCATGTGGCTTAAAGTTCAGTAAATCTACTCTCTGACAGTGCACTTATTCTGACTATAGTGGGTTGCGGCAGGTGCTAGTTAACGGTGCAGTGCATTGTAACGGCACTAAAAACAGGCAGATACGTAGGTGTCAATATAGGCTAAACATACGAATCAACAAATCAAACAAACAGACATAAATCAAATCAAACCACATCAGGAAACGCTAAAGGAATGGCATCCGATAGTGAAGGAAGTGTGTCTGTGTCATAAGCAGAGGGTGTTTTGTTGTCTGCTTCCAAGCTGCCATATGGCAAATCATGAATATACTTTCAATATAATGTGGTGTTGTATGTATATATTCTTTAATAGTGAGTAATACAAGAACTTCCATATCTATTACAAGTAGGCCTGTATTTATTTTACATTTTAGGGGGCTTCAATTATTTTTTATTTATCCATGTATATTCATTAGAATTAGGTTTATTATTTCATGTATACTTAATGTGCATTGAATAGGCTATAAGAGAATTGAGTGAGGATGACATATAACTGAATGCACATGTATGAATCAAAATATATACTAATGGGCTAATTACATGATCAATAACTGTGTTTGGGTTAGGAGGAGTAAAATAATAACACATTAAGGCACCCCTTATTGATTATGCATGCGGTGCATACAGGGGAGAAGCCTGGTTTATGCGGGGCGGCCCAATGCCTGCGGTGCACTGTAAACAGTTAGCTTTTACCATTAAACCTGCCCTTTGTGGGTTTATTCATTGAACGTTGTTCTATCCACGGTGATAACTCCCCACCAAATAAACAGCTGCTGGCCATCCCACCTCCGGGGCCTAACATTATACCACCTTACACCCGACTCTTAACAAAGTCAAAGTGTTTTTGTCTTATCAACAACTACTCACGTCCCAGAGCGGATGAGGCCCGCCGAGACATCTTACACCTCTAATCTGAGTAATGGGTTTGATTTGATTTATGTCTGTTTGTTTGATTTGTTGATTTGTATGTTTAGCCTATATTGACACCTACGTATCTGCCTGTTTTTAGTGCCGTTACAATGCACTGCACCGTTAACTAGCACCTGCCGCAACCCACTATAGTCAGAATAAGTGCACTGTCAGAGAGTAGATTTACTGAACTTTAAGCCACATGAAATCACTTTTCCCACAGAGCTCCCAACGGCGGATAGAAAAGGTCTCCAAAAAGCCTGTAATGGTCACTAAAGGGCAACTTTTCAACCTTTGTGATTGAACAAGCAGCGGAGCAAATAAGCGATATAGAAACAGAGCGCGCCCCATGCCAGCAGTCACACAGCAGACTGTCGCATTGGAATTAGTTGGGGATCAATTTCTCATAAAACCTTCAAAAGCACTTCATAAAAGAGGCTTGATGTTAATATACTGAAATAAAAAGGCATCAAATTGAATGAAATACAAATTACACAATGTGAAAAGGGAAATGAGGGGAACAGTCATGCTTTGCCATCTTTTTTTCTCTCCCCCCACATGCATATGAAGTACTGTTATTAAGACATGGCAGAGTGGGGAGGTTTAATCAGAAAAGCTGAAACAGAGCCAGCAATTCTGTGATGGCACTTGAATTGCCCTTCAATTAGTGAACACTCAACATGCGACGGAAACAAGCCAGCGCTCTGATGAAGTGAGCAGGTCACCCAGAAGAAGCTGCTGTGAGCGCGGATGAGTCACGTCAGCGGAGCGTGCAGCACAAAGCTCCCAGAAGCACAAGCCACAGCTAAGGGGGGTGGGACTTCAGAGGTTGGTTAGGCCAGGTGAACGGCAGGAGGCCACCTTGCACTCGAACTGAAACAAACTTCTTAAAAGACTGAGGTTGGTGGTGTAGGATCAACGGGAGGAAACACGTGTGCGAGAGCCGTTGCATTGCATCAGTTTGTTTGGCAGTTCTGTGTAGCCGAAGTAACATACACATGCTGGTTCCCAATCGCATAAAACTGCGCAGAGTAGCAGGACATGATGGGGGGGCTACAGTAGCTCGAGGGGGGACAGCAACCACAAAGGTTGTTGGTTCCATCCTGACTCCACTAGCCAAGAGTCCCTGAGCAAGACACCTAACACCAACAAGCAAAAGGTGGCTACTTTGAAGAATCTAAAATATAAAAACATTGTGTTTGTGGTCATATTTCTGTTTTGCTTATCTTTTTCTTTATTTTATTTTTTTAAAGTACACCGGCCAACCCTAGCTCCTTGTGACACGAGCGATGTGCAACGCAAAACATGCCAACAGTCATACTAAAACACGCCAACATTCATATTAAGGAGTCCCTATAGGGTCCATAGGTGGAGAACATGCCAGCCAGCTCATTCCCAGTCAATGTCAAACATAATAATAAGAGTGTAAGCTAAACTGAACGCACGTCACTACTAATGATGAAATGCTGAATAGGGAAATGGTCTCCACGGGGCTTGCAGAGCTGTAGTTTCTCTCATTTTACGTTTTATTGCAATGACATCTAGTTCACGTTTGTATTTATAGTATACTTATTAGTACATACTCATACCATTTGTAAACATCTATAAATACAAAACTACATAATTATATATATATGATTGTAATATATAGATATAATATTTTGTATGTACAGTATATATATACACACACACACAGAATATATACAGTATTGTATTATGCATATGTATTCGACATTATTAGTCCATTTATAATGTGATCGTTGATATTGGCAGGCCAACCTCTGTTAGCATTAGAGCTAACTTGAGTGTGTGTGTGTGTGTGTGTGTGTGTGTGTGTGACCGACCAACAGGTGCAGACCACCACCATGTGCATCTCGGTCAGCCTGAGCGGCTCCGTGGTGCTGGGCTGCCTCTTCGCCCCCAAGGTCCACATCATCCTCTTCCAGCCCCAGAAGAACGTCACCTCGCTCAGAGTCACCACCAACCGATTCAGCGCCACCGTGTCCGCCTCCGCCTCCGCCCCGGGCTCATACAAATCAAGACATAAATCAAATCAGACCACATCAGGAAACGCTAAAGAATAAAAGTGTGTTTTCAGTTTGGACTTAAAGGAGTCAATGGAGGGGGCGGATCTAATAGAAAGGGGGATGCTATTCCACAGTCTAGGGGCTGCAACAGCAAAGGCTCGGTCACCCCTAAGCTTAAGGTTTGATCTTGGGACAACCAAGAGCCCTAAGTTGGCCGACCTGAGGGACCTGGAGTTGGAGTAGGGGGTTAAAAGATCTGAGATATAAGATGGGGCCTGCCCATTCAAGGCTTTAAAAACAAACAGGAGGACCTTGAAGTCTATTCTAAACTGCACTGGAAGCCAATTTAACGTTTAACTTTTTAAACGTGGGACGCGAGGGCGCTCATCTCCCTACCCAAAAACATCTGGGTTCGATCCGCGGTATCCGTTGCTTAACTGTCCGCATTCTTGAGCAAGAACCCCATACCTGCTCCTTGGTGGATTCAGTTGTCTAATGTAACAGTACTGTCAAGTAACCTTGGGTAGCTGTGTACTAAACTAATGGTTGTTTTTCCCAGGTTGGGCCGATGGTGGAGACTAAAGCAGGCGAAGAACGGGATCTACATCATTCCTCTGAAAAGACGGGGCGCTCCGCAGGAAGAGCCCCATGCTACACAGTAACAATTCAGATTAACTGATTTATTCATTATGTTCACGTTTTTGTTTTTTTTTTGTAATTAAAAGTCTATAAACAACCACCACTCCAAACTAAACTGTCTGGTTATTAATCGTTTTGTGGAGTAAACAAAATGTGTTCACGGTACACAGATCTCAGCCTACAGGTTTCTGGGTATATTTAGCTGCATGTTCCCCTGTGATGTGAGTGTGTGTGGGGGGGGGGGGGGGGGGGCTTTTCACAGCTTGCGTCGATGAACGCATCAGACTGACGTGGGTATGGCGATGAATAAAGTTGTAGTTTTGCACATTTGTGCCATTTATGGAGGAGGAAAAATAATCCCAGTGTGACTCACCAAACCTTGTGTCGTTTCTTTCTTCCAAAATGTAAATGTTGTGTTGAAGTCTTAAGTGTACAGTTCTGCTTGTTTGACATTTGTGGCATCAGGTGAATTGTTAGTGACAGTGCTCCATGACATGTCTCTAGTCTCCTTTATTTTTTTTGCTGGGGTAAAAAGTATGGAAAATGCACAGGAAGAAGTGTCCTCCTTATACTCTCGGGTGTTGCCAGTGGTGTAGCCTACTGGCCATCATACCTACTGGGACGGCGTCAAAAAAAAAAGGTATAATGCTGGTATAACATTAAAGGTCCTGTATGTAAGAATAATGAATCCATTCAGGGACTACATGTAGGATTGTACAGCACAAATCACTTTCAATTGCCAGATTGTGGTTGAAGTTAAACCATGAGAGCTTCCCTGACTCTCTCTGTTGGTAGAACAGCTGTTGGGCTGATTTCTCTTATATTTGAGTCAGGTCGGATTTCGCGGGAAAAAGGATCGAAGTGACATGTAAGCGTGGATAATAAAAACAATTATATTATAGCTTTTTTTAATATGTGTACAAGGTTTAAGTATGATTAATGATTGTGATTATGTCTCAACCCACGGAGTTCAGAATGCACTTGATTCTTACATATCGTAACTTTAAATGGCCCACACGTCAAGTTAGTCAACCAAGTTAATGCACGTTAACGTTGAGTAATTATACCAGGGGCGTCATTTACGGGGGGGGACACAGGGGACAGTATTCAACTCCACTTTTTACAGTCCGGAAACTGACGTTATATTAAAAAAACTCAACCCCTCCCCTCTCGCACTCTCATTCAAACTGAATGTATCTGCCAATGATTGAAGACAACATGTGTTTGGAAGTTTTACGTAGAAGTTGGCTTAATTAGAAAAGGTACATTTTCTGGAGAAAATGTCTGCAAAATTGTAGCGGATTTAGATTTTCCATTATAGTCTGGTGACCAGATTTTTTTGAGCAAATCCGGGGCCATGTGTGTGTGTGTGTGTGTGTGTGTAACTCTGAAGGTATGGAAGTTGGAATGACGTTTGTATCTTATAAGTTGTAGCAAATTACATGGAGAGTATGGAAATGAGAATAACCTGTATAAAGTCTTTAAAATAACTATCTGTTATAGTGGAGCTTGGAGTGTCTAGTTTAAACACTGTAGGAGGAGATACATTTTGTATCTCCAAAGTATAAAAGAGATAAACATTTTTATTTTTGCATACTTTGTTACATATTAACATGAAAAAAATGCATTTTACTCCTCACTTTTGCTTTATTGCACCACCTTTATTGTTTTTGTGCAAAGTTTCTTAATCAATGTGATGGCCTGAACTGTGCCAACATACCATCATATATTACCTTCAAGTAAAAGTAACTTTCTTTTAAAAAGTTGTCTGAAATGTCTGCCTATGACAACTTTGTATTTAAAAGCCTCCAGGCTCTAGTTTTATAATAAATACATATTTTGATATTCTTATTGCTTTGAGGTGTAGGGCAGATATCAGGGCACTATTAGTGCAAATTTGAACTAAATCCAAGCAACAGGTGAAAAATGACATGAGATTAAGTAGGTACCCCCCCCCCCCCCCCCCCCCCCATCTCCAGAGTGGCTTTATTCTGCACTTTTTCGCCTGTGGGGTGAGTCAATATATTGATCAATTTCATCACTTTTTTCTGTATTTTGCTGGATAAAATATTTTTGTTAAGACCATCCATTTCATGAAGGGTACAAAAAAACATGGTCGTGTTTTGTTCTACCTCGGGGATCTGAAAAACTAAAGCCCTTTTGAGGATTGTGCTGTACTAACTGTGTCCCCCCCACCTTTGAAATCAAAATTCCGCCCCTGAATTATACACAAGTAGCGCGAAGCATCAGGACTGACAGAAGCACACAGGGCCCCTTCACATGTTACAGCATTTCTTTGAAGACAAACAATCATTTGCTTTATTTTATTTGGCTTGTTTGAAAATATGTAAAACACCCCCGGTAGCCATGTTCACATGTTGGCCATATTATGTTTTTATTTGAGGAAATCATCATTGTAATTATTTTAGGACTTATTTCAGGATCTTCTCTGAAAGATAAAAGAAGTAACGATAACAACGGATAAGAAAATGTCAAAATGTAAAGGTGGGACTGAAGGAGGAAGGCATTAGAGGCACAGTGGCCTCTAATGCCTTCTCGTGGACAGTGAGCATCGTGGCCCATCACCCCTGGGTGTTGCACACAAAACATCACTTGTCGTTTAATATTTAAAAGAAATGTTTTATTTACAGAAATTACAAAAAAGCACAGACATCTCTACGCAGGCTACATTAAAACAATGTCCATTATAATATTTAGTCTAGTTTGATTTACTCTCACAAATGATGTTACTCACACGTTTTTTGTTCCAATGGCTCAGCTTAGTTCAGTTTGTATCCGTCTAAACAGCATGATGTGGATCCTATTCACAACAACGTAAAGACCATTTTGTTTCTGTATTAAATAAAGTCGACGGCTTCACGGCCACCTGCTGATGACAAAACTTCTCACGACATGTTGCAATGCATTCAACTTTTACTATATTTTTAAACCAAGGTGATCACAGCATGTTAAGTCTATACAGGACGGCTCTCACGGCTGATAACACCGCAGGCCGCAAATCTTTTTATTGTACTTTTTAATGAAGCTTTCACAGTTAAAAATGTATTCTCGCCATCGTCGGCCTACACGACAAGCTGTAGAGCTGGAGTGCAGCTTGTTGAACGCAGGTTATCTCTCGTGGGTCGCCTGGCTTAGAGGGACATTATTCAAATGTAATGGGAAATCTTGTGCTTGGGGGTGGGGGGGGGAGAGAGGGGGGAGTTCTCTCACAAGGAAGATGTTGTGGAGTCCACTACTTCTCGACCGTTGCAGACCGCCGGTACGTAGTTGGAGGCTGAACCTGCAGAATGACCACAGCTCTGGGTTAATAAAACATGCCCTTTAGCGTGTAACCCTACACACACACACACACACACACACACACACACACACACACACACACACAAACAGACCATGTCATGAAACAGGAAGCATGCGTATCTTTAACTTTCAGATGTGCTACCCCAAATGCCGAGATGGCATCCGATAGTGAAGGAAGTGTGTCTGTGTCATAAGCAGAGGGTGTTTTGTTGTCTGCTTCCAAGCTGCCATATGGCAAATCATGAATATACTTTCAATATAATGTGGGGGGGGGGTGTGTGTACCTTTTGAGTAGCTGGAGCCCGGGGCGGAGGCGGAGGCGGACACGGTGGCGCTGAATCGGTTGGTGGTGACTCTGAGCGAGGTGACGTTCTTCTGGGGCTGGAAGAGGATGATGTGGACCTTGGGGGCGAAGAGGCAGCCCAGCACCACGGAGCCGCTCAGGCTGACCGAGATGCACATTGTGGTGGTCTGCACCTGTTGGTCGGTCACACACACACACACACACACACACACACACACTCAAGTTAGCTCTAATGCTAACAGAGGTTGGCCTGCCAATATCAACGATCACATTATAAATGGACTAATAATGTCGAATACATATGCATAATACAATACTGTATATATTCTTTGTGTGTATATATATACATACAAAATATTATATCTATATATTACAATCATATATATATAATTATGTAGTTGTTTTGTATTTATAGATGTTTACAAATGGTATGAGTATGTACTATTAGTATATTATAAATACAAACGTGAACTAGATTGCAATAAAACATAAAATGAGAGAAACTACAGCTCTGCAAGCCCCTCTCACCCATGGAGACCATTTCCCCATTCAGCATTTCATCATTAGTAGTGACGTGCGTTCAGTTTAGCTTACACTTATTTGCGCTGTACGCATGAATAAGAGGGCAAAAATAATGTACGTTTTGAGGCTGTGACGAGCACTGCTGGCTGTCTTAGCACGGCAGCGCCTTATTAGTCACATGTGCTGCATTAATGTGAACCGACTGCTGGGGTGGTCTTTCAGAGCAGAGCCTGCCTTCCTCGCAGCCCACTGGCGAGCCCTGCAGTCCACAGGCTTCTGTTTGCAGAGCAGTGTGCTATGGAGTGCTATGGAACCACTTTTTATTAGACTGCATCCCAAAACAACAACGACAACAACAACAACAACAACAACAACAACACAGACGGGGGCCTCTGCAAACAGACACAAGATTATTTGAAGAAATTGCTTTTTCATTTATTTTTGGCGCTGATATCGTGTTTTAATGTGAATTTCAATCCAGATCCTTATCCGCCTTTTATTGCTTGTTTAGTGTTGTGATTTTCTGTGTATGAATTGTAATTGCCGTCTTTAAGTATAGGCCTACTTCAGGGCTTTGTTGGGTACTTCTTTGTTTTAATCAAAGAACAGCAGATGCTCACAGTGCAAATACACACATACACATACACACACACACACACACAGACGCACACAGACACAGACACACAGACACACACACAGACACACAGACACACACACACACACACACACACACACACACACTCTCGTGATGACTGAATCGCATAGTAGCCACCCAGCCAGTATCTCTCTTCTTATTCTACAACTCACTCATCAACTTTAAAACATAATCCTTTAAGTGTTTAACTCAGTACACATTTAATTTAATCGGTAAGAAGAGAAGGGCAAGTAAAAATAGTCATTGGGCATCTTGATGCCATGCTGGCCTCAGCATTGCAGACATAAATAGAGAGAAAGATAAAGGACAAATCTCCTTCTGGCAAATAAAACTATCTTATTGTGCATCCAAAACAAATGGTCGGCTGCTATAGCGCCAAATTTGCCCTTGGCACCCGTTCCCTCAAACTTCCCCTCTCATCTCCATGCCTATTGTTATGGCTTGTTTGCTTTTGTGTGCTGTGCATGGAAGAATACTAGTGCAGCCTTTAAGCCCGATAGTCTCTCCTTGAGCATAACAAAGTGCTTATTCTAATTCCAGTGGGCAGGCGTGTGCACAGCAACAAACATGCAAGGTTCCCCTTTGGCGTATATTCTCCTCATTTGGATACGGCCGTTTGTAGCGGGATGGCCAAAGGCTGGAAATATACGTACAACAAATCAGCAGTAAAATATAAATAAATAATAAAATTGTTTTTTTAACCTGAAGCAGTACACACTATACGGCCCCCCGAGCTGCGCTCTCAGTGGTTTGGTTGTTATGTGATGAAAAGCATTTTTATTCACACAGTTAACTTTGGCTGCAATAAAAATGAATGCCCTCGCCCAGGATTAGCGAAATACAATTCTGTTCAATTTTCCACACGACATGTTGTGTGTGTTTAGTTTTGGGGGAATAGCCGGCACGCAGGAATATCATATCGGGCCGAAATAGATTATTCCTTCTGCATATTCAAGACAGTCTGCTTTTTTTCCTCGGCTTTGCGAGCCTTTGTTCTCCTCTTCGAGTCACATGAAACGAGTTCCCGCCGCCTTCGTGAGATGGCTGGGAGGCGATCAAATGGAATGTACGAGTGACACCTCCGCTCTCGACGGCTCGCTAAGCAAGCGACAGGGTTTAAGGACCGTGTTCGTCTAGAACACACCGACACCGTCGCCATTGTTGCGCAGAGAGTCGCTGTACATGTGCTTGTGTGTGTAATGGTTGGGTTACACACACTTTACACACATTACAGTACACCCGCACACACCAACACATACATACACACACAGACATATTCTGTGTATATACTGTATATATATATATGTATTAAACATTTTCTAAATGTGTTACAGGAGTTTTGTAGGTATCCACGCTGAGGGTAGAAAAAACATGGCTTCCAACCCAGTGTGTGTATGTGTCGAACGGTTAATAATTCCAATCACTTAGTCCATCACGTTCTCTCTCTCCACAGCTGTAGGAAGCTGTTCTGTCAGTCTTATTCGGCAGATTCTCAATACGTCGAGCTTCCCACAGGATGCACTAATGGTTGACCTATCGAATTTATGTGTAATCTATTCTGTTTTTACTGAGCAGCAGGCCTACAGACTGAGTTGTTTTGGGGCTCATTGAAACCTCTTCAGCTGATTATCTAGTTAGTAGCTTACTTCTGAAAAGGGTTTCATTCAGGACCTCAGTATGTGCCGTGTAAACACATTTAGATAAGATTCCCATCAGCAATGCTAGAAAGATTGACTGCTATATGGTTAGCATCAGTAGCATCCAGCCCGCCATTGTAAATGCTAAATGGATTGTATTTATATAAGCGCTGTACAATATTGTCTCCCATTCACCCGACGGCTGTATCAACCATGCAAGGTGACGGCCAGCTCGTCGGGAGCAGTTAAGGGTGTCTTGCTCAGGGACACGTGCACACAAGGCTGAGCCGGGCATCGAACCAGCAACCTCCCGTTTACGAGACAACCATTATCTTCCAAGTCCATTTCCTGAAAAGAATTCCTCAATGAAATTACCAAATGATAGATTGAAGACCCAACCTTTCTTTTCCATTTCTCTGCTTCCCTTCTTCCCATCAAAGATGTTTACACCATTTGCCCCGGTAACTCACTGCGGCTGCAATTTAATGCTTTTTTGGTCTTGTTGCAGAATGGCCTAGAAGGGAAAGGTTAATGGTTGCTATACATCAAGCCAAGGTGGAACAAGTTGTACGCCCTTTTTGGTTCTTGGGGAAAATCGATCGTTGTGTTGGACCGCCTTGACACTCTGTAGATATTCACTGTCCTTCTGCGTAAATACTGTCAGTCTTCAACCTCCTTCATGAATAAGCTGTTGGATCGCTGGACGCTTGACCAGTCCAATTAAACAAGCAGGAAACCACTGCCTATACTCCCCCCGCAGCGAGGCAGCTGCAGACAAAAGCAATTCATCCATACAATTCAGCTATCCCAGTTGAATTGTATTTTTATTACCAGCTGTAATTTCATATAGGTCTCTCTTATTCTTTCCATTTTACACTTAAATGCACATTTGTGTCTTTTAGCTCAGGGCTCAGTAAGGGTTCAC
This sequence comes from Coryphaenoides rupestris, assembly GCA_002895965.2. Lineage (NCBI taxonomy): Eukaryota > Metazoa > Chordata > Actinopteri > Gadiformes > Macrouridae > Coryphaenoides > Coryphaenoides rupestris. The sequence continues at coordinate 804,538 of PIJE02000064.1, read as the reverse complement.
AAATGAGAGGGGTTTAAGCAAAAGCTACTGCTAATAGTAAAGCTAATGTAATTATTTGCGTTAATAATGAAGTAAACATCGAAGCTAAAAGCAGAAATCAGCCATTTCTTTCTTTTTTTCCACACTCACCCTGTAGTCGCTGGCCGTGACGTAGAAGATGGGCTGGAAGGCCAGCCAGATGATGCAGGTGGTGTACATGGTGAACCCGATGAACTTGGCCTCGTTGAAGTTCTCCGGACACTTGCGGGTCTTGAAGGCGTAGACGGTGCACAGGATGATGAGGATGCAGTTGTAGGTGAGCGACACCAGCATGCTGGAGTCCTTGCTGTTGCACTTGAGGGTGACCACGTCTCTCCTCTCGGGGCTCACCTCCTTGCGGACACCGGGCGTCTCCACCAGCAGCCACACCAGCACCACCAGCAGCTGGCAGGAGATGAGGCCGCCGCAGATGGCCAGCTGGGAGCCGGGGCTGATGAAGCGTGGCCGCTGCGCTCCGTCCTTCACGCCGCTGAAGATGCGGGCGATGCGGTTGGTCTTGGTGAGCAGCGCCGAGTAGCACACGGCGAACGAGGTGCCCAGGCCCAGCCGGCGCAGCGTGCACACGGCCGTGGACGGCTTGCCGATGTAGATGAAGGTCATGCTGTAGCACATCAGCACGCCCAGCAGCAGGATGTAGGACAGCTCCCGCCCGCTGGCCTTCACCACGGGGGTCTCGTTGTGCTTGACGAACAGTCCCACCACTGCCAAGGTGCACAGGATGCCTAGGCAGGAGATGGAGACAGGCCCGATGGCCCAGGCGTCCTCCCAGCGGATGTACTCCTCGGGCAGGTCGTAGCAGCCAGTCAGGTTGGCCAGGGGCCACTGGCCGAAGCTGCAGTCATCGCAGGTAAACTCATCTTGGAGGTACTGGTAGGACTGGCAGGGGATGCAGAGCCAGCAGCACACCTCCCCGGGCTGCATGCTCTTCACCTCGTTCTTCTTGCAGGGGTCGCTGCACTGGGAGGTGGGCGGCCCCAGCCCTCGCCAGGAAACCAGGGTGGTGTTCAGGGTCAGACTCTGGGCCCAGTAGCCCATCTTCCTGTAGGTGAACCTGCCGTCCTCCTTGTGGTAGTGGAAGATGTTGTAGCGGCCAATGCTGTCACCGACGGCGTTGAAGCGGACCATGTTCTCCGTGCCAGTGGGCCGGAACGGGGCTGGCATAGAAGTCACCAAGAAATAAATATAGAAAACGAAAACTTTCGTTTTCGCATTCCCCAATTAAACAGTCAAACAAACAATGACGTTTGCATTTTATCCACAGTGCAAGTCCAGGATTCTTTGAAATCAGCATATTCGCTCAACTTTCTTAAAACTATAACTATGACAATAAAACAATAAAGACATACCTTCAAATTTGGTCTTCAAGATGAACTCCTTGTAGAACTTTCTTTCCGTTGCCAGGCTTCATGGCGTCACAGAGCTTGGCCGTGCTGGGGCAGACGGCTTGCCTCATGTTGTGCAGCGCGTACGCCATGGCGTACACGGCGTTCACCACGAACATGATCTTCGACTCCTGCTCAAAGGTTCCGTCTCTCAGGCTGCGCTCGCTGCAGCCGGCCTGCTGCAGGCTGCAGCCGAACTTGTGCTCCCAGAACTCCTTGAACCAGGGGTTCCTGGTGTTGGTGTAGGGGTTCAGCTTGGTGAAGTAGTCTTCAAACTCCCTGATGGGGTAGGAGGCCAGCTCGAGGGTGAAGGCCCGTCCGCCACCGCCTCGCTGCCCCGCACCACGCTCTCCTGCGCCCCCCAGCCGTCGCTGGCCACCCAGGTGAAGGACATGTTCATGCGGGCGGCGGCGGCCAGCAGCTCGCGCGCGTCCTCGCTGCGCGTGAACAGGATCACCACCTTGGCGTTGGACTTCTGCTGCAGCGAGCGGATGACATTCTCGTAGCCCTGGTGGCTCATGGAGCGACTGACCTTGGCGGAGGTGGCGATACAGATCTGCCGGGCGCGGGCTTCCTGCTGGAAGGCGTCGATGCCCGTCTCGCCGTAGTCACCCTCCGACGCCACAGTGGACACGTAGGTCCAGTTGAAGTAGCGCAGGATGTCGGCGATAGCCTTAGCCTGGTAGAAGTCGGGGGGCACGGTGCGGGCGAAGTAGTCGTAGCGAGACTTGTCGCTGAGCTTGGCACTGGTGGAGGCATAGCTGATCTGGGGTATCTGGAAGAGGCGGAGAAGGTTGGCCACCTAGGGAAATATTAAAGGTGCAATAGGTAAGAATCATGAATTCCTTCTCATTACAATAACAATCATAAACTAATGCTAATTCTAATCATAAATAAATTTTTGTTCCAAGATGAGTCAAACTCCTGGTAAATAATAACTTTAATTGCACCACTAATATCACACATAGATCTTGGTTAGTTACAAACACATATTGGTAGAAGGGAGTTAGATATATCATTCTAGGCGTCGAGAAGAGGGTGGAAGGCTGGAGGGCCGGTGGAGGTCATAGGAGGTCTGGTCCCCGTGGACCCTATATGGAGGTTTTCAGGGGTCTTTGGCCCCTGAGGGAAAGAGGGCGGTGGGGGTCTTTTTTGCGCAGAACACAGCATGGCTCATTAAGTGGGACAGCCGTGGAAAGCATGGAGAATGCAGTACAACTGACTGTGTCTTTAGCCTCAGAGATGAGTGACATGCGGCCTCTGATGTGGTCTCCTACATGAGCCGCAGTGACAGCTCTGTTTAGGAGAGCCCGAGACGAGTCGTTCGATGCTCGGCTCTCGCTTGTACGATGTATTCATGCATGCAGCTAATGAACAACATGAACAACATGACTGGTAATCATGCTAATAATTCATGCTAACTTATTGTATACTGCAGTGCACTACTCGGCCATTTACTACTATCATAGTAAACAAACATGATCCTTATCCAAGTCATAATCCACGAATGCCGAGGAACAGACGTGCGATTTAAACGGTAGCCGCCAGACCTGCTGACCTCATGACTTATGGAGAGACGACAACCGGCGTAATAATTAAACATGGAGACAGACACGCAGACTTAAAAGGGCTACGACCACGTATCGTCGTAGCCCTGTCAACGAAGCAAACGGTAGGACCTTTATTAGCTTATCCTTTTAAAGTCACAGCAAGCTGAACGTTGACGTCCGTCTAGCGCCGTGTGTGTTTGTCTGCGGAGGTGTTTGATATGCAGCAGGCTTAGCGCTCTCGGCCCCGCTACATCGAGTCAGGCATGGCGGCGGTGGCGGCGGCGGCGGTGGCGGCGGCCTGCTTCTTCTCCGCCGCTCTCGCTCACAGAGCAGACCGCCAGCCGTCACCCGAGGAACCCGTGAAAGGCTTGACAGTTTACCTTTCAGGATGGCACTCAAGTGTGTGACAGACTGTTCCCCCGTAAGCTAAGCAGCATCTCTCTCTCTCTCTCTCTCTCTCTATCTCTCTATCTCTCTATCTCTATCTCTCTCTCTCTCACACACACTCTCTCTCTCTCTCTGTGTGTCTCTGTCACTTTCTGTCTGCCTCTGTCTGTGTGTCTCTTTCTGGTTTTCTCTCTCTTGCTCTCTCTGCCTCTATCTCTCTCTCTCTCTGTGTCTCTCTCTCTGTCTCTCTCTCTCTCTATCGCCCTCTCTTTGATTCTCTCTATCTGCCTTTATCTCTCGCTCTCTCTCTCTCTCTCTGTGTCTCTCTCTCTCTCTCTATCGCCCTCTCTTTGTTTCACTCTATCTGCCTTTATCTCTCTCTCTCTCTCTCTGCCTTTCTCTCTCTGCCTCTGTCTCTCTCTCTCTCTCTCTCTGGAAGAATTCTTCCACTGTTCTATTCACAATATGATCTTGCCACAGGCTTTTAAATATCAACCATCATTGTGTTCTGTCATCAACGAGGAGTGTTGCATTCTGACGATATTGCGTACATTTTAATCTATAAGAAGATGTGTGTGTGTGTGTGTGTGTGTTTTTGTGTGTGTGTGTGTGTGTGTGTGTGTGTTTGCTGTGTGTGTGGCTTCTTCTTCCTCTTCTCCGATCTGTTCAGCACCAGTCTAATAGTCTACCGTGAAGCTGATATTGCCAACAGCAGTACTAGAAAATCTGTTCTTTTGAAATGACTTCTTTCATCATATCCAATATATTGGTTTTTTTCCCCGGCCATGTGGTGACGATACGAGGAGGATTGTCCTATTTTCATTATATTCATTTATCTGGGGACAGATCCAAGACCACGCCATCCTGACACATTCTTTCTAATTATTTCTAGTGTTTTCCGTCACTCCTGAAAACGCTGAACACGGAATATAGTGCTCTTTTGCAACTGCTTTTATTATTGAACATTTTAGACGATTCAGTAGTTTTTGTTTCTCCTTTGTTCTTATTCTGTTTGTGCGGTGGTGGACGAGCAAAAGCAGAACTTGGAGTTGAGCGACTATCGAGCGACTGTCAGCAAACAAACATGGCTGACCAGACCAGATCAACTGACCAAATGAGAATTTCATCAGATTGTATCTTCTAAAACTTCTGAAAACCAAAGAGAATATTCAGAACAATGTACCAGTGATCACATGTTGACTGTCCCCAATATAAGTGTATCACCACTGATGAATATGACATTACAAAAAGTAATCTTGACACTTGGAGTGCAGTCATGTGCAGTCATGGTTGAGGTTGATGTGGTGTTAAAGTGGAAGTTCTATCTATCCGCGTGATGGGTATGGTGTGAAAAAGCCTGCAGTTGTTGCCAATGCTCTCGCTGTGTCTCTGGTGTCGTGGCTCAGCGCCGATGCAAAATCTTACCCCAACGCCATCTTTTGAGTTAGACACGTGTATCTGGGAGATCTGGGTGCAGGCAACACAGCGGAAAGTTAACCACTGTTCATTTGACTATGCCACCCACATTGAAATCATACGGAGCCCGTTGAAAATCGTCAAAGTTCCGGCTTTAATAAGTCATGATCGGAAGTAGTACTCTAGGAGACAGTCCACTGCTGCTCTGGAGAACCGGGTGGGTGTGTTGGGTGTGTTGGGGGTGTTGGGGGTGGTGTTGGTGGGGGGGGAGGGGACACGGGAACATGGGCAGCCACTAATGCATGTGTCCATCATGATCATCATCATCCTCTTAACATGAAAAATCCATCTGTGTGTGTGTGTGTGTGTGTGTGTGGTGTGTGTGTCCCATGAGGGGCCCTCCACCAGAGCCTAGCCTAGCCTAGCCTAGCCACTAACCGACTGAATGACACGTATGGAAGGGTGCCTTCATGAGTAGCCTGATATGTCTCGGTGTTATAATTGTTTCAATGTGTACAGATACAAAATATTTGTAAAAGGTGAGTTTATCTTCTCATTTCAAGTAAGCATTGGCGATATTAATAATTTGTTCAGCTGTTTTATAGAAGTTAAAATCACGTATTAATTTAGCTTTTACAATAGTGCTCATGGGAGCAATCTTCCAATACATTGCCCCCCAGGGGGACAAAGTGCTGAATACGTCTGTGAGTGACAATACAGAATTACCTACAGGCCGTGTGTGAACTGAAACAGGACATGTCGGTGAGGTTTTTCTGATCTTAAATCTCCTTCTTGGACAAATTCAGCATACTGGACAAATTTCAATCAGGTTTTAGGACGCTCCATAGCACAGAGTCCGCTCTCCTGAAGGTAACTAAAGATTTGTTCTTGTCTTTAGATTCAGGTAATTACACTATTTTCATTATTTTAGATTTCTTGGCCTCCTTCGACACAGTCGATCACTCCATCCTCTTGGACTGCCTTAAGCATGTTGTTGGCATTCAGGGACTGGCCCTTCAGTGGTTTGCCACCTACCTCCAGGACCGATCAGCCGCTGTTAGGATTGATAATGTGTCCTCTTCCTCTGCACCCATCTCCTGTGGAGTACCACAAGGTCCTATATTAGGCCCCATTTTATTATCCCTTTATATGCTTCCTTCGGGGTCTATTTTTAGAAAAAATAATATATCCTACCATTATTAAGCTGACGACACCCAGCTGTACCTCCTGCTGGAACCTTGTGATCCATGCAGTGTAAACATACTTCTGAATTGCATTGAAGATGTGACATTTTCGATGGCAAATAGCTTCCTTCAGCTAAACCATAATAAAACTGAGGTCCTAATCTTCGGCTCTGCAGACAACTCTGGAGCCACAATCAATGCAAATTAAAGTAATTCCTGTCCGCTAAAGATTTGGAGTCTATAATTGATGCTTTTATTTCCTCTCGCCTCGACTAGTGTAATTCTCTCTATGCTGGAACAGACATCGTCAGCCCTATCTCGCCTGCAGCTGGTTCAAACTGCAGCAGCGAGACTCCTCACAAGTACCAAGAAGAGAGACCATATCTCTCCTGTACTTGCCTCTTAATTAGCCATCGTGAATATATTCCTGACCACAATCCCCCTTTTATTTGTTTGTATTTTATTGTTGTTCGTGTAATGCTGTTTGTGTTGATGATTTCATTAAAATATTCTATATTTTTATTATTTGACTTATATCCTCTTATTGATGTCTGTTTTTATATTTCATCATTACTGTGTTAATTTCTCTGTAAAGCACTTTGGTCAACGTTTGTTGTTTTTAAATGTGCTCTATGAATAAATTGACAATATTTGACAATGCTTGAATGACCACTGAAATGGAAAAATATATATTCCAGATTTATTTGACACAACACTCACACTTTATCACTTAACTCAAAAGGAACCACTGCTGTCACACGTTCTCTATATGCACAATACAATTACATTCACCACCACTGAAAAGCACCCCACTAATTCCGAACAAAAAGTATATGCTAATGTATTCCGTGCGACCCTGTGAAGCATTGGGCGAGTGGGGAGCGTTGTGGTGGTGGGGGAGTGGGAGTGGAGGGGGGGGGGGGGGGGGGGGGGCGGTGTACTGGCAAAACAATACAACTGGAGGAGATGGAGGGAGGGGGGGGGCTGCAGATCACTTGGCCGTCAACGTGGCTTCTGCATCTGCCTGACCTTCTTCTTCTCCACACACCTCTCCTCCCACTTTTAAGCGACATACAGCCGTGCTAATTAGCCAACGGAGGTGTCTGCATGCACGCCGGCACGCTCGTAGTGTGCTACTTTTTTTTCCTTCTCCGCACAGCGCGTACATAACAGGTTCCCCCGTGAAGGAGGCCCCATGCGGCGCGCTGCCACAATTTCCCGTAGTCAACAAGACCCCAAACTCATAACGCGGGAAGAGGAATCTGTTCCCTCCGGCTGTGGGCATATTCTCTGTAGAACAACCACTTTGTCATCTAACCTTGTCCAGTTCCTTACGGTGACCTAGTAAGAGAATGACTTCACCTACAGTATAGCTGCAATCCTTTACACTGAAGACGTCTCCAAGCAAATAGAAGCCAATCTAACACAACCTGGGCCTTGGAATATGATAATTAATTAACATGGCTAATTAGCGCTTTATATTGTATTTATTTTACAGCAGTTAAAACATGTGTGGGACAGTTAAAAGGGGATTCAGAGTGACCCCCCGTGCATTTTGACAAATTACTTCACAACTTGTATAAATAATGGTATTCCTAAGCCATTAAATGTTATTTTTCATCAATTAACAACAGACACTGATGACATATCAGCATTTAAATTATAAGCATTTAAATTATAAGCATTTAAATTATAAGCATTTTAAACTGTTGATATTTTATTGATATTTTACTATCCTATTAAATGCTTGTTCTGAGGTTTAGGAATGAAAGAACGAGAGTCCAATGGCTCGGACACCGTGCAACCCCCTGCCGACTCCCCCCCCCCCCCCCCCCCCCCCCCCCCTGGGGTCTGTGACAGGTCCCCCTTGCCAAGTGATTGTGTGGCCCACCGTCCCCACCCCACGGATGGGAACGACACTCCCCTTGAGCTACCCCGCCGGGGCCCTCTCCGGTACCGGTGGCACTGGTGTCGCACCCTTCGTCCAGCGCAAACAAGATCTTTTTTGCGGGGCACAAAAGGCCGCGTTAGCATGGCCCAACCTCTCCCGACAACAGGCTTTTCACCACCACTCACAAGGGAAGGAGTCAGGAAGTGAGAGCCCACCGACAGACAGATCCCGGGGCCAAGGAACATAAGTGGGCATTCAAGCAGGGAAGCCCCTTCACAAAAACACTGGAGTGTCTTTTCACAACGTGGAGGCAGCTGATGACCTCAGAGGATGGTCGGAGGGAGCCCTGGTGAGAGCCCCCCCCCCCTCTCTCACACACACACATCCCTAAAGCGGGAGAGCTCTGCTGTCACAGCCATCAGGGGCCATTGAAGAGGGAACAGGGCGGCCATTGTACTGCCCTTGTTTTACACGGTGCAAACCGATTGGTCCAACGTTACAGGCATGAAGACCGAGTCAAAGTACACTCAATGATATTACTCAACGTGGTGAAATTTGTAATAAAGTGGCTCTCTAATTACACCCGGGTTTCGAGAGAGGGCTCTGGTCAATTTTAAGACGTGCTCTCGGATCAACATCGATGTCCAATTAATGGTTGACATTTGGGATTAATCCACCTTTCCGTTTTATATCGGGTGATTAAGAGAAACAAATGATGTGACTTGGTAGTAAAGTGCAGCCAAACTAAACAGCAGGCTTGTGCTGGGAATGCATAATCAGAATGCTAGCTCTTTCTTCTTCTTCTTTTTGCTATTAAAATGGCGACAGCACCCGCTATTAGGTTTCGACTTGGCTTTAACGAGCACCAGTGAAATGCATAAACACATCAACGCTTAACTGTGTTGTGTGTGTGCTTGTGTGTTTGTCTCTCTCGCTCTATCTCTCTCTATCTCCCACAATGACACATTTATTTTTTCCCATAATCCTTCTCTCGTGCGTTAAAGTATGCGTGTTAAGCGTGCCTTGGGCGGCTCTCCATACGTGTGCGAAAGGTCAGTGTTCTCGCGTGGCTAAAAACGAAGGCGATCGACTCAGTGGAGGATGTGAACAGCGTTCAATCATTATAAACAATACGAATGTAGAACATAAAAATTGTGGAGACTTTCATTGCCTGACTGTAATGACGTGGGCACTAAAGCGCTTCACGTCATCATCTCGCTGCAGACGATGTCCATGTGTGTACGGGACCTCCCATCCCATGGTGTGTGAGTCACCGATTTACCTGAATGGAAACATCGCTGTAGGATCCTCCGATCACACCGGAGATGGCCAGAGGAACATCGTTCTGGATGGGGTTGGAGCCGTCGGGGCAGAAGAACCCGGGTTCGTGTGCCTTGGTCAGGGACGCCCTGACAAACTCCAGGGACTGTTCCAGAGCGTAGGTGTCCTTGGAGCAGGTGTCCAGGATGTGGGCTCCCAGCTTGAGTCCCGGGAGGATGCGGGTGTTGGAGTTGATCTCGTCCAGGGCCAGCAGCATGGCCTCCAGCCTCTGGATGCCACGCTCCTCGTTGATCTTGCCACAGTCCTCAGTCCGGTTGCCCTTCTCGTGCACGGGGAACAGGCCCCCGATGACCAGGTCCCCGTTCAGGATGATCTCCCGCTTGGCGGACGGGGGCAGGCGGGGGATGCTGGGCAACACCCCCGGAGCCAGCAGCTGCAGCGGCAGGAGCAGCAGGAGGAGGTGAGGCCAGTGGTGGGCCAGCCGGGGGCTCGGGCCTGCACACTGCATGGCCCCCGCAGAAGAAGAAGAGGTAGAAGAAGAAGAAGAGGAAGCAGAGAAAGAAGAAGAAGAAGAAAAAGAAGAAGAGTGGTGGGGAGGGAGAGGAGGAGGAGGTTCTAAGCCGCTAAGCTTGTGAAGTGCTAAGTGTCATGTCCACTCCCATTTGAACCTTCCTGAAATAAATAAATGAAGACAGAAAGACAGAAAACAAGAAAGAAAAGGGGAAGCACTTGTTCAGGTGTGACATAAAAGGTGTAAAACACATTCATCCCGCGTCTCGCTGGGATTTGAGCGGGCGCTATACACTGTCTCTAATTTGAGGTATGAGCGTTACATGTAAGCAATGCATGTAAGCAACAAAGACCGGCGTTGCCATGGAAACCCATGGTGGGTAACAGGACTAAGGCTGGGCGGCAGGGTAGGAGAGGCAGGAACGCAGATAAACTGATCTAGATGACTATCATGTTGAGATCACAGGATTAGTTGCGCACCCCGGGCTTTATGGGTAATTTCAGAGGTGTGCACACACCAAGTCAGGAGGAGACAGGGAAGGATCTTGCTAATTGCTTTCACTTAAGCATCATGGTTTCCACGAGGGACGGGAGACTGGCAGTGTGTTGAGCCAAAGTTCAGCTGGAAATCAGAATTTTTTTTATGGATGGTTGGGTGTAAATATATTATGCCTCAGATGGAAATGTGAGATCGTATTGAGCCAAGAATAGAACTAAGTGTTAATGCTGGGTGATTACTCATCTTTGGCACTTTGGATGGCGGTGTTTATTTGGTTTTTAATAGCTATAGTCTTACATATAATTGGTAATTTGCACTTTAATAACGTTGAGCTTGTCGCTGTAATGTTTCTGATAGACATACTATTTCCTATGATGACATGCATTGGACCATTAACCAAATGTGTTAGGTTAATGGTCCAATGCATGGCATTATGGGAGTTGGAGTTGGCATTATTTTATATGTATAGCACTGTGTGATTTTAGATTAAAAGTTTTTTTGTATTTTTCATCTTGGTTAATTTTTGTTGACACGCGGTGGCAGTTCCACAAATCGGGGGAGAAAGTTGGTGAATTACAAATATCTTCCTTGGCAATTACATTGAGTTGAGTCTGTGCTTTACCTGAGGGCCTTTTGTGCATGTACGTGCATGTGTGTGTGTGTGTGTGTGTGTGTGTGTGTGTGTGTGTGTGTATGCATGTGTTTTTGCCTGTGTTTGGGTGTGTGTGTGTGCGTGTGTGTTTGCGTGTGTATGTGTGCACGTGAGCATATGTTTTTCAGAGAAGATTGAGGAATATGATGTGACTCTCGATGAGCAGATGCCAGGAGAATGCCATCGCAGCGAAGACTTGCAGGTGTGATCATAAGTCCCGGCAGACACGTAGCTCAGAGCGGCGGGGATGCCATCTGGCCGACGGATCTGCTGCTGCTGATAATCAGCCACTCCTCACTCTGAGAAAACATAGACCCGACCACCAATGGTGGATTGTGGGAAATTAAAAACCTGCCCCTTCATTTAGCATCTGCTCTATCTATCTATGTATCTATCTGTCTATATCTATCTGTCTATCTAGCTGCCTCTCTCTGTCTCTCTCTCTCACCGACTCTCTCTCTCCCTCTCAGTCTCTATCTATCTATCTATCTATCTATCTCTTTCACTCGCTCCCTGTCAGTCTCTATCTATCTCTCTCACTCTCCCTTTCTCTCTCTCTCTCTCTCTCTCTCTCTCTCTCTCTCTCTCTCTCTCTCTCTCTCTCTCTCTCTCTCTCTCTCTCTCTGTCTCTCTCTCTCTCATTCAGCTATCTCTCTCTACTGTACATCCATGTTTCTTTTACATACATGGAAATCAGCATTTGACGTCTTCACCACCAGTTATGAACAGCCTCTGTCTGTCCTCTGGCTGTCCGTCCTACCTTCATTCCATCATTCACACAGAGCCTCACCCTCCCACCCAGGCGGAGGGAGAGAGAGAGAGAGAGAGAGAGAGAGAGAGAGAGAGAGAGAGAGAGAGAGAGAGAGAGAGAGAGAGAGAGTGGTGCTGCTAACCCTGTCTCTGTGTGACATCATTAACATGCGCAGACGTGAACCTGCTGTGTTCAAAGTTGAGCAATATTAGCTGGCTGGCAAGGTAGGACCTGCTCCTCATCCTCCTCCTCCTGCTCCTCATCCTCCTCCTCCTCCTCCTCCTCCGTGAGGGACTTCGATGGGTTTCCCCTTGTAATCGCATCGAAATATTGCTAATGTGTAACTAATGGGACTCCCAGTGACATGGCGTCGAAGATGAATAGCAAAGCGCAGAGAGTTAGGGGAGATTCACATGTTGTTTTAACAGGACTGTTTTCCTTTTTAAATGGCAAAATATGAACATGAAATGTGTGACGTCCTTACTTTTCGGACTGAAAAACCAACTCTTAAAACAAACTCTCCAAAACAACTCAGAAAAAACAACAACAAGCACAATATAGGGCCAATTATTTCTGATTTCTGTTGTTGTGATTTCTGCGTGAACACAGTTTATCCCACCACCTGTGCTTCCCATCCGAAGGAATTAGAAGTTCCCCCAGCGCTGGATTACCGCATTGCATTGATCAATTATACCAGCGACAGCCAGAAGGACTGTGTGCTGAATCAAATCTTTGCTAAATAATTCCCTGGAAAGTCTGTCGTCGTTGATGTGGCATATCCATGTGTTTCAATGTTGTGGAATGACAGTCTCTCCTCGGTTATTGTTTCCCGTCGAATTGACAGGAGGAACAACAAACCAACAAGAACAACACAATATTTGTCATGTAGGGATCTGTCAGGAACACTGGAGACAGTGGAGGGGAGCGGAGGGTCCCCGGGTCAAATCCCAGAACACACTCATCCTGCATGAATAGACTTTTTAGAACATACATAATATATATTCTATATATATATATATATATATATATATATATATGTATTTAAAGTAGCTACACTGAAAAGAAATGCATTCAATATTTTCAAACAGAGTGCAGTGCCTTAATAAATATCTGTCTATGTCACATAGAGTTGGACCCAAGTGGACAAATTACTCTGAGAGATAGGCCTATATATACATACATTATATGGACATATGGATCTAACTCTGCTACTGTCGTGATGTTGTACTCGTCGTGGTACTCTGACTACTCACATTCTGTCTGTATTAGTCCCTATAGTCCACATGGTTGTGGAGTCTCAAAGGGGTCCACGGTACACACGCCACCCCCGGCCCCCTAACTCTACAAGCCCCCTGGAAGGCAAGGAGACGCTCCTCCAATCCCAGTGGGAATCAGGACGACCCCTCCAGGAGGAAGACCAGAGGAAGACGCCCTCCTTTCAGCCACATATATAGGCTACTACTGGATGACATAGCGGTACATGGGGACTGTAGTGCATTACAGCCTCTGATAGCCATCCTGAAACATCACTTATATTCCAGACCACGACTATTCCTTAGTTCTTTGTTTTGTAACATATCTATCACAATATATACTTAAATACAATATATATATATATATATACACACTTTTGTCTTTCACATTGATTTTTGGATGCATACCTTATCATCCTGTTGCCTTGATCATAATGTGTTTGTTAATTGATCATTACGTGTACAGTAGTTTAGCAGTAGGCGTACTGAAACTGAAACGAAGCACAAATTAACCTTTACATTAAAAAAAAAAAAAAGGACAGATGCAGAGGATTATCATTTTAATGAATTTTATAGTCTACAACAATATTACCGTCAATATAATTTCATAACTGAGGATGGAGTACAAATCAATTAGCCTACATCCGTCCATAAAATGAAAGATAGGAATTGTCGATTGGTAATTGCACAACACAGATCTTACAGTATAGTATTCTACCAGTCGAATTACATTATTATGTCAGAGATGCACTGGAATGCATCACAACTAGTGGTTTGGCAGGGTGATCACATTTTATGTTTCGACAATAAAAAACGAATGAACAAGATCATGGCGCAATGAATGTGGTTATTATAATGTGCCATTCATATCAAGCAATAAAAATATAAACTTACCTGATTTCCGCTCGACTTAACGGCTTACAGGTCCTCCGTCTCCGGGGGTAAAAGTATTTTTCTCCGACAGAGGGAAACAAAACAGAACGTTGTCTAATCACTCCTGGGTCTAGTCTGGCGATGCCCCCTCTGGATCTGTCTGCTAAAGTGCTGAACTTCAATGAGAAGACGTGTGTCCGTCCTGTGTAGTGTAGTAACTTTACGCACGGTCTCCACGGAGATGCTGGGACCTGGCCATGGTCCTGAAGTTGCCCATTCGAGTCTCTCAGGTTTGCTCTACGTGTGCCTTAATAGCGCAGACGTCGTCCCCAAGGCGGAGAAGTCACGTAGTACATAAAAAGTGCTCAATACCTCCACACACCTTACCGGATGTCGTATTATTATTAGCCTACCTGCCGTTGGAAATGCACATCACTAAGTTTAGAATCTTTTCAAAAAAGGGGGTGTATCTTCGGCTCATATGTCATGAAGGAATGCGTCCATGGATCAAATTAACCAGAGACGCTCTCCCGAGGTCCGCACATGGTCGGGGGCTGAGACGCGCCACCGCTAGAGAGGGTTGCGCAATGTGGAGACGATCTGGTGTGGAACACGGTGATGCGACGCACACACACGCACACACACACACACACACACTACACACTACACACACACACACACACACACACTACACACACACACAGACACACACACACACACACACACACACGGTGTCCAGCTATAATGGAAGCGCTTACTTTTCAAATACAAATACATGATACATTAGTTTATCAGCAACAACACAACAACAAAACACTAAAATACTGTTGCATGTCCATGTGGGGTTAGATCAATGTCAATGTAGCCTATATCCGATATAGTTAGATGTCGGATGTAGGATCAATTATGAAGAATTTATTCCAAACTAGTACTATTGGGCGGCAGACACTCTTCATAGCCATAACGGAATGATGGGGATTCTACAATGCCGTTGGTCTATAGACTAGTTGAAACCTTGTAAGAACCATAGAAGAGATAAGGAATCACATTCTGATTGGTTTGTTATTTAACAGTTCATGTTAATCCTTATCTGATGTCTAATGTCAAATTAGTCAACAGAAATCCTGTTTTAAGTGTTGTGTAACTGTGTAATATTCCCTTACACAGTTCATTTGAAAGAGTACATACAGTAGATTGTAAGGAACATGTACTAAGGCTGGCTCGCTATGCACTTGCTATTTTCTTTCACATGAATGATTATAAAAAAAAATAGACATTATCGATTTAATGTGATCAGATAGAACCATATTTATGGCGGGGGTGCATCCCGTGACACGATCCATATATATTTCTGATCACAACCCTTCCTACTGAACACATTTAAGTGTCAAACTGCGCTTCTTCACCTCGCGTGTTGTCCTCCCATTCAGTGGTTCACTCAACACACATTCCTCGTCCACAATTAGGGGGTTTGGTGCAGAAGTGGGCCTGCCGCGTTTCCAGTCCGACACACTGAGACAACTCAAGCCAAATTAAAAAACCATCATCAGATCACAAATAGTCTTCTACCTGAGCTCATTAGGCCACGCATCGCTGTCACGGAGAGCCGGGCCAAACGGGATTGGATTTCATATGTTGCGAAACAATTTGCCGGTGCGGTCGTTAGAGGAGCGGATCTGCGCCTTTTTTTTTGTGCCGCCGTGTCAATTAAAATGAGGAGCCGCTTGTTGTACAAACCCCTCAGCATTACACAAAGGAGACCAACTCTCCCTCGGAATAGAATAGTTGGAGCCCCCCTCTCCCCCATACACACACACACACGCACACACGCACACACACACGCACACACGCACACACACACATGCACACACGCACACACAGTCGTCAATAAACAATTTAAACGCCATCTTGAATGAATCCACAACCAATAACCCGTTTGTTAAAATATAGATTTTCATCAGTGTGAGCGCAAACATTCTTGATCAGCTGTGAGGTTTGACTTGGGACAACATACGTTTGTTTAATTTTATTTATTTCTTTGTCATCAATCATGCACAGTTGTGCTGTGTGTGTTTTCTCCCCCAGGAACCGGGCATTCACTCCGCAGTCTCCCGTCGTTGACCCCCAAACTAAGCTCCAGTGACTCGTGGTGGTGGTGGCATAATGGGCTGGTTAAGACCCCCCAGCCCCCCACCAGCCGCCCCACCATAACACTGGGATGTTGTTAGTGGGACTACAGAGAACAGTACTGAGGCCAGGGGGGCGCATCCCCTTTCTGATCAATGTCATTAAACATTCCTGTCTGACCACCCCCCACCCACTCTTGCGTTGTGTGCAATTATTAGCATTTAGATGAAACGTTCTCCCACTAAGGAGTCATTACTTGTCTATATGTATATATGTTATATGTATATATATCACTTTGGGTGTTATAAAAGTGCCCTGTAATGAAAACAAATGGGTGACCCTGTCTGTGGTGTCAGCAGTGGCAGTGAAAGCTAGAACTGCCTGTTTGTGCTTATTCCTGGAGCACAATACAGTAAATGTAGTCTATATATTCTATATACTTTACTACCTAGTCTTAGTGAACATTATATTGGCTCCTTAAGTGAGTGAATGATAATTGTCCTCTCCGTGTGTGTGTATAAAAACACAGTGAGTTTGATACATTGCATGAGATGTGCTCTTCTGAGGCATTAATCTCGCTCTCCTATCAACCTCTTGTACTGGAACATGACTTTATTTATGTGTGTTTCCTCTGTGAACAACAATCCGTGGGAGGTTTGTCAAGTTGGATGCGTATCAAGCCTTGAGAGATGGAGTTATCCCACCGACAGTATTTTCCTGGAAGGCGCTGCTGGCTTTAGCAGTGGCTGTGATTAGAGAACGGGGAAGGAGGGTGGAGGACAGAGGAGACCAGATGAGGAGGTAAAGAGCACCTGTCAGAAATCAAGTGTATAATAATCACAGCCCACGAATTGTTCATGCCGACTGTGATTCTCAGGTTGGGAGTCTGCCCTGTGTATGCTAACGCTAATTGAGCAGCTGGTGACATAAGAGGTTGCCAGGTAAAGCATTATTAATATATATATATAGATATATATATACATTTTACTGGCACTCTGGCACTATCACTTCACATTTCTAAAGCATCAGTTTTGTTTCCAGTAGCATATGTTTTGTCTTTAAACCCTAGTGTGTAGGCACTATTTTGTATCTATACATGGTTATTTCATGAAGAAAAAGAATGTTGTAATAAGCAGACTGTGTAAACAGGACAACAAACTGTTGAAGAGTTGGGCTGAGGTGTGCACAAGCTGAGAGGAGAACAACGGGATTCCGATGGAGAGTAGAGTTTGAGCAGAGCTGAATGAAAATATATACACTATATGGCCAAAAGTCAGTGGACACCCCTACTAATTATTGAGTTCAGGTGTTCCAGCCACACCCATTGCCACATTTACAATTCAGAATGGTTCGTAAAGAGCTCAGTGACTTTGCACACGGCACTATCATAGGAAGCGCATATCGCGTAAATCATCTATCATCTGCTGTATCACTCACTACAGAGTACCAAACTGCCTCTGGAAGCACCATCAGCACAAGAACTGTGCGTCGGGAGCTTCATGGAATGGGTTTCCATGGCTAGCGTCGGTTGGAGTGGTGTAAAGCACACCGCAACTGGACTCAGGAGCACTGGAAACGTGTTCTTTGGAGTGATGAATCACGCTTCACTCTCTGGCAGTCTGATGGATGAATCTGGGTTTGGCGGATGCCAGGAGAACGTTACCTTCCGGAATGCATACTGCCTACTGTAAAGTTTGGTGGAGGAGGGATAATGGTCTGGGGCTGTTTCTCAGGGTTTGGCCTAGGCCCCTTAGTTCCAGTGAAGGGTATGCTTAATGCTACAGGATTTGAAGACATCTTAGCCAATTTCGGCGCTTCCAACTTTGTGGCAACAGTTTGGGGAAGGCCCTTTGCTGTTCCAGCATGACTGTGCCCCTGTGCACAAACCAAGGTCCATAAAGACATGGTTAGACGAGTTTGGTGTGGAGGAACTCGATTGGCCTGCACAGAGCCCTGACCTCAACCTCATTGAACAAGTTTGGTGGGAATTAGAACGCCGATTGTGAGCCAGGCCTTCTCGTCCAACATCAGTGCCTGACCTCACAAATTCTCTTTTGGATGAATGGGCACAAATTCCCACAGACACACTCCAAAATCTTGTGGAAAGCCTTCCCAGAAGAGTGGCAGCTGTCATAGCCACGAAGGGGGGTCTAACTCCATATTAATGCCCATGGTTTTAGAATGGGATGTCCAACAAGCTCATATAGGTGATGGTCAGGTGTCCACTGACCCTTGGCCATATAGTGTATTATTTGTAGAAATATTGTGTTTCTATATACAGTATATTACATTCCATTGTATTGATCATTCAGTTAGACGACCGTTATGTGTTGCTTTTACGACATCTTTCATTTTGAGTTGTGCCGTGAGTTAACTGTGACCAAGCTTGTGGAGGAAGTTAGAAGTTAGCTTAGTTAGGCTTTCAAGTGGACTACGAGACCTGTTGAAGTAAACACGAGTTTTCCGGGTCCACGTTCTCCCTTGTTGTTTTCCCAGGCGGGAATTGACCCTTTTTGGTTTGATCGGACGTCTTCCGTTGGACAAGTCGCAGCCAGTGTCCCTCCTCTGGAACGGTACTACTGTGTACCGCTGTGTTGCTACTGCGTGGCTGACGTCACTCGCCTGGAACCCTCTTGAGGATGCTAACCAGTTTGTTTATTTATACTTTCCAGGGATCCCCTTATATATTCATGTATGTTCCAGTATGGATGTACAGTATATAATCTGTGTATTGAATTATACATTATTTGAAGATCTTGGATACCTCAAATTGCCTTTATTAAATCAATACATTCTAGTTCAAGTAAAACACTTATTTTATTCATCTTCATCTCAAATCATTCATGTATACTGTATGTATATGGTTAAGCTTATTGATTCTATATTTTTTCATATAGATAATTCTAAGCCTACTGATTTGACCAACACTGTCACATATCTTCCCATGAACATTCCGTTCACAGGCAGTAAAAAAGAAGAACTAAAAAGGTAATTATATAATTAATTATATAATTGGCTAAACACATAATATTGAATACTGGCTCAACAACATCTTGGCAGTAAAACCTGTCAGCACTTAAGATAAAACACGGAGTAAATAAAAACATTGAAATCTTTTGTAAATTGAATCCAAAATGGATCCAACCATTTACACAACACCACGAAGAGGAAATATTTCAAGCAATTCAGGTAAAGTGAATCATTTCTTACAGAAAAAAAACAACATTTCACGTTTTTTTTCCCCTCCACCACAAACAAACAAACATGTCAACATCTCTGTCTGCGTTGTTGACCGTGTTGTCAAAAATGACTCACTCACTCAGTCTCTCTGTCTCTCACTCTCTCACTCACTCCTCCCCGTCCACAACCACCGCAGCCCCTCCATCTTTGTTCTCCGGGTCGTTCTCTGCGCTAATGACCTGACGCGCTGCTCCTCTTCCCCGGGTCCCTGGGCCCTCGCCGTTCGGCTCTTTGCAGGGGGTCCCGGTGCAGGAGCTCCTCCGGCGGCAGCCCGCGTCCTCCCGTCTCTCCCGTCTCTCCCGGCTCCAGCTCCGGGAGCGGGAGCGGGAGCGGGTGGGCGGCGAGGGCCTGCCCCCGGCCGACGACTCCCGGCTGTCGCACAGGAACACGCCGCTCCCTGAGCTGTACTCGCTGTTGGAGTCCGCACCTGCAGCGGCAAACACGGCCGGACGGAAAGTGAAACGGATAAGTCTGTGGGCCCGGAGAGACGGGGAGGGACGGAGGGAGGGACGGGGAGGGAGGGAGGGAGGGAGGCGAGTAAACAAACGATCATAAGCGATGTGGAAGGAAACGGCAAGCGTCAGCATTTTGTGAGAGACCCACATTGCGATTGTTTTGGACAGCATTGTGCAAATAAAAACCGATGCCTTAAGTCACAGTTTGCCAAACTTAAAGTTCTAGTTTAAATAAATAATAACAGAGCGAGAATAGAAATGCTTCGAATGGCTAATTGGTATATTTACAGGCTATGCATGAAGTAAACATGCAATTGTTTTCAATCAGCAATCGTTCCAATGCCATTCTCTGTGTGTTCATCCACTTTCTCATCAATAAGAATGTAACATAGCAACATGATGTGATTGCAGACAGAGTGCAGAGAATGCCCCTAATTAAGCTCAATAATATGCACAGTTTCCAGTCAACATCGCTAGAGGTTTGGTTTGGTAAACGTGAGGGAGGACTGATTTGCAAACAAAGAAGAACAAATACATGTTGGGAAAAGTGTGACTCTTATGCCATTTGGCACCAAACGGAGTGAGTAAAATTCAGCCTATTTTTGGAGGTGCTCCATTTTCCTTTTGATTTTGCTGGTTGCTAATTAGCGAGTGACTCACCAGCAACAGCCTCTGCCGTCTCCGGTGACTTGTGTTAGAGCGGAGAGTCAAATCCAGTATTATAAAACTTTAAAATGTTAATTAAGCATTCGTTTTGATGAGGGTGCGACCGCTTTTTAACAAACAAATGGATAATCATCGTTCAATACTGAGGCGTCCGATAGAATCCTCCACTGTTTTGCGTGCATTGTGTGCAGGTTAATAATATAGGCTTCGTACTGCCATTCATTTTGCTGTGAAAAGATAGTCGTCCAAAATACTAAAGTCTACTTGCAGCTGAGAAAGCCAATTAGAGACCGGTGAAGTATGACTCTGGAGAGGGGTGGGCTGGGGTGGGCTGGGCTGGGCTGGGGGGACAGTGGTAGAGAAGAGGACCCATTGTCAAACTATTACATTATTCATCATGAAGGAAAAAACTGCTAGTATTAAGCACAGGCTCTGTTCACATAGGGAACATCCACCAGCGATAAGGCACGTTCACGCCTTCCCCTGACACAAAATAAGGTGCGTGAAGGTGTTCAACCAGGAGGAGGCTCTGGGTGCAGTCCCGATGATCGTATGCAATAAATAATCGCGTCCTCACGCGCGGCCACAAAACGTACAACGGCAATTAAGCTCCGCACCGCAGAGGCAATTCCACAATTTGAGGGGTTTGGAACTTTGATCTAATATTGCTCTGGCTGAAATGCCGTTCTCCACTGCCCCCGACGCCTTAAGCAAACGCAACAAAATCCAATTAGACAATAGGGAGGAAATCCCATTTGTTTTGGCAAACATATGTTAGCCATTAAATTGGGAAGATATCCCGATTCTCTGCTGCTTAAATGGCAATAACTGAAAGAAAAATGATACCGCCTCCTTAGGGCATCCATCCTTCTAGCTGTCAAACTATTTTCCTATTTCTACATTCACCATCACACTTGTTTCCCCTTCTCTTGTTGCTTCCTGCAGCCTTCCCTCTCTGCATTTACTGTCTATTGTTCGGCCAAACATATTGGCATCCAGAGATGTGTACCAGGAGGCTTGACACGGCCAAACTGTATCAATCTAGACAGAGGGAGTCATTCATTTATTTATTAAGACGTGTTTACCCAAAACTATCTGCTAGCTTAAAACAATGTCAAGTGCGTCATTAACCTAACAGTAGTCATGGACCTGCGCTGATTCTTCTTCAGACACTTAATAATAGTGGTTAATAGTGTATTGATCAATGTCGCCCCGTCTCACTCTTAGCGGACTCTTCCATTAAGCGGCACACTTAATGAGAAGGCCAAGTGTGCCGCTCTCGTCTCTGATAAGGCGTTGCAAAGAGGAATGCTACAGTGTTCATCGGTTGGCATCCGATTAAATTAGCTTCTACGGAACCAAGTTTCCTCTGAATGTATTTATCGTTATATATCTTATTCAACTTATGTCTGTGAATTATGCATTTTAATGTTACATCTTGGATCATTTATCTGGAGGAAGTGAACTAAATACAGGCGTAAGTTAAGTTAAAGCACCCGCAGTTATTGTGTGGTGCTAGTCATGTGGCCACAATTAGGCTACTTTAACTTAATTCAAGATTCGGATGAAACTCAAAATGAAACTCAAAGGGAAACTTAAAATGAATGTAACTAAACGGTAATTTCAGTCTAGACAAACCAGACAAATTATTGGGCTCCTAAAGCTAAAACACTTTGCCATTTTCACAAAAGATTCAAACGTCTATCGATGTACTATTCATGCCAGGGTTTATATTACATTATTTGCAAATTGTCGCAAGTTGTTGCTTCCGGTAATCTGGTATGTTCCTACGTTACCCAGAATAACATCCAACATGGCGGATCAGATTTCGACCATCCCTTCCTGACAACAGCCGTGGGATGAGAGGGCTGGTGATGGGGTGGCAGCCACACTGGTCCAGGACCGCATGTCGAAACCTATTGAACCCCCATTGTGACTACAGCAGCAAATGTCTCCGTGTGACATAGCAGCGTCTACAGAAATCGAGTTTAGTCGTGGCAAAGCGAAATACTACACAAAACAGTAAACTGGCAACAGGAAGGTTCGATCCCCGGGCTCCGCCTAGCTAAGTGTTGCGGTGTCCCTGAGCAAGACGCCTAACCCTAACTCCTCCCGAGGAGCTGGCTGTTGCCTTGCATGGTGGACACTGACATCAGTGTATGAATGGGTGAATGTGAAGCGATTTGGATAAAAGAGCTATAAAAATGCAATCCATTTACCATTTCAAATAAGACCTTGGACACCAATAACATGTCTTATAACAATGATGACTGTAGGCCGTATCATCCCTTTAACACAAGTACTGGTGACATTGATCTTAGTCTTGGCACGGCGACTGCGGAGTCCGGGAGCAGCTGTCCATCCCTATGTTGTCCCGGAGACGTGAAGCCGATCCCGGGTGAGTGACGTCACATCAACACCAGGAGGCCTCGCCGCTTGTTCTTTTCATTAGCACCTCACAAGGTGTCAATCTCAGCCGGCGTCTAACGTGAACTCGGCTAATGAACCAAACGGCAGCACAAACAAGGCCCGACTCACTGGGGTGGAGATTGTGTCACCTGCTGTGGAGATTGGACGCTGCAGTTTAAAGTCAATTAGCAACGGCTAGAGTGTAATTCCGCCGTTCTGTCCAAATGTAGAAAAAGCAATGTTGACAAAACTAAATTGGCGGGACGTTTCTCGTCTTTCGTGTCGTTTATTATACATGTGTGATTCAAGTCATTCGTTGTGCATTGTGTTTCTGACACCCACAAATAAAAAGGCAAATATGGAGAATGTTATTGGGAGCCACTGGCTTGTGATTGGCTGGTTCGGTATCAATCACCTTGCCTATTGTAACGTATAACTAATGTTAATTCTGGCAACGACTGCAGGAGCCATAATCGGACCTTGGCTAAGAGACCTCTTCATTCAGTTTAGTTTTTAATGGCGATTGGAGAACTCGGCGTGATGTCAGCCACAACACAACTGGTGCTCATTCAGATTCAGGGGCTCGGTCCCAGCACAACTCATTCACATCACTGCGCATTAAGGCACCAACTATAAGGCCCTCTATTAAAAGGGTACAACATTATTGGGCATGTGCAACGCTCATGTAATATCATCTAAACTCTGCCATTCACTAAAAAGCTTTTCCTCCCCCTCTGTAATTTCCCACGGGAGAGTAGTCTCAATAACCCTGGTGGGTCCTACACCATACGTCTGAAGACGCTGTAAAGGATCCATTATCACCCCGTGGACACGTAAGAAAGGGCAAAAACATGTAATGTGTAAAAAATGGCACCGACATGTAATGCGTTTTAGATGAAAGAGTCCATCAGACCCGAGTGAATGAAAGCGACCTACCCGAGACGTCTGACTCACTCCCCGAGTCCTCGCCTGCGGAGATCCTCCTCTCTGGTTGGCGGAGCTCGGGGACGTAGAAGTCTCCCTGGCGGGCCAGGGGAACCATGCACTGGACCCGGCCCCCGCTGTAGACCTCCACGTACGGGTGGGCGCACAGCCTCCTCTCCTAGGGGGGCACCATGGAGGGGAGACAAGAGGAATAATGACGTGGGACACGTGAAAACTGCACAACTGCGAGGGGAGTTGTGGAAAGAGAAAATATAAACACACAGAGAGCGATGATTCATCCAGAGGTGACTTATAATTACAACGGCTTGTCAATATTTAACATTTGGGTTTTTTTTTTTAAGGAGAAGAGCACCATTTGAATAAAAATAGACTTCACAGCCATCACAGGCTGCTTCTCGATAAAGGACTTGTACACACCAACGGCCCCACCAACCCCTCTGTGTGTGTGTGTGTGTGTGCGTGTGTGTGTGTGTGTGTGTACATGTGCGTGAAAGTGTGTGTGCACATGAAGAGGAGCAAAAAAACAAAAACAAGAAGCATATGGCAGCCATGCCGTTAAAAACAGCAAACCCTTCTTGTTTGTTCACAGTCTGTCTGCACGAGCGAGAGAGAGAGGGGGGGAGAGAGAGAGGGGGAGAGAGAGAGAGAGAGAGAGAGAGAGAGAGAGAGAGAGAGAGAGAGAGAGAGAGTCTTTGATTTCCGAGCCGGGTAACTGTCAGCTCTGCCCCCGCACTAGAGCGAACCCCCTGCCTTGCTACCGCCCCCTGCACCCACCACCCCACTTTGATCCGCAGCTATCTGTCTTTTATGTGTTTGTGACCCTTCCCTGGCTCCATGCTGACTGAATTAACCACCACCACCACCACCACCACCACCACCACCCCCCACTCTCTCCCAGGCATCGCCCGCTGCACTCCTCCGGGGCAGGGGGAGGGAGAAGAGGCCAGAGATGCCTCCTCTTCACCGTGACGCAGAGCATCGTGTCTGGCTGCTCATTAACCTTTCATGCGCGAGGGTGTTTGGCGGCTCTTGCTCACTAGCACGCATGTACATGTACACACACACACACACACACACACACACACACACACACACACACACAGACACGCAGCCGCCTTCTCACGCGTGCACTTTAGTTGTCGTGTTCCACGTAAACACATCGGAGGCCAATTGAGTGAGCCTTGAGTGTGTCACGTTTTAGTGTGCAAGTGGGTGCACAGTCGTTTTGGGTCAAAAGTGTGATTAGTGAGAGAGAGTGTGATTTGCCATTACGAGCCATTTCGGAATCTCTAGCTTATGACATTATGACACATGTTGGCGAGTGTCCACCCAGATCTATGCAGCATGCAGCCCTTTAATAGGACAATATACGGTCTGGGTGATCAAACCATTTTAACCAGTGTCTCCTGCTGGCTTCATTAAAGCAACCGATATCAAGATCATTTGGCAACATAACTTCCTGGTACCCATTCTGCCAAAGAGCATTTAGCGCATTACACACCTGCCACGAATATGAACAAGAGCAATATAGCAATTTGGTCTTTGTGATGAGACATTTTGTGCTATATTGCTAATGTTTATGTTGGTGACAGGTGCACCTGGGCTAAATACTCCTCGGCAGAATCGAGGAGACTTTAGTTGTACGATGGTTTGAACCCCGAGACCAGTATGATCCTTTAGGGTCACGGGTCTGAAGGTTTATAAATGGGTGGTATTTTGTGAGACATTGCGGGGTGCTTATAACAAATGTTCAATTTAACGCACCAATTCACAAAAGCACTACTACTTGGCAATAAACCTGATTCTGATTCTGATGTAAGAGAGGGAAACTATTTTTCATACGCAAAGCAAGGTTTGTTCTCTATTCACTTCCTTTCCTGCTACATTGATGCTGGTGTTGTGGGTATGAATGTGGCCATATTGTACAAATGCAATCCATTTACCATTTAACACACACACACACACACACACACGCATGCACACACACAGTGATATTCGTAGCCCCATCCACACCAACATCAGTATAACACGTCAGGAAGTCTATCATGATAAAAAAACAAAAAAAAAGTTGTTACTGTAACAGTGACTTTCTCCTGAAGTAATAATAATAATAATAATAATAATAATAATAATAATAATAATTCAAATTTATTGAGCGCATTTCTCGAACCCAAAGCGCTGTACATGGGAGGATCAGTTAAAAGCAAACAAACAAACAAAAGCCGTGGAGCAGCACAACTGAATGCCCTGGCTCCCATGGTTTTAAGTCTGCAGCGTGGCTGCTGCAGAGAGATGGAGCTGGAGGAGCGGAGTGTACGTGTTGGGCAGGACAGTTCAATAAGGTCAGAGAGGTAGGATGGGCCAGTGGCATGGATGGCTTGGTAGGTGTGGGTTAGAACTTTAAAGTCAATGCGTGAACTGACAGGGAGCCAGTGTAGGCTGAATAACACTGGAGTGATGTGCTCACGGCGGGAGGTGTGGGTGAGAACACGGGCAGCACAATTTTGGACGTACTGCAGCCGGTTTATAAGTTAAGTGAGAGAAGTGAGAGAAAAGGTGCAGGGGATCTTGCAGGGAGAATTGCTGGGAGGGACGGAGGGACGGCCACACAAGTGAGCAAAAGGAAGCAAACTTAGCTCGTAACTGATTGGTATTCACACACACACACACACACACACACACACACACACACACACACACACACACACACACACACACACACACACACACACACACACACACACACACACACACACACACACACACACACACACACACACACACACACACACACACACACACACACACACACACACACACACAGGTTCTACTCTCCAGCGGTTGTGCTCTCGCTGTAATTGGCTGGTGTGTCCGGCTGAAAGGAAGCTCTTGCAAAAAGGTCAACGATAAAGGGCAGTAAAACATATGGTTGAAAAAGAGTTACCGCCGTGGCCCTGGGGATGCGTACAGCTGTACTGAATACCAATCAACATGCCATTTCCCACAGTTTCCACAGTGTCTATGTCTGGTGGGTTATTTTTTTTTTTCATGAAGTGACTTTTTACATGAATTCTATGTATACGAGTGGAGACCCTTCTTCACACAACTCAAAACACTCCCAATTAAGGCTTGTGGCTCTGCACCCTCCATCTTCCAAGCCAGTGCATGGGTCATGTCAAGCCTCATGTCTACTGATGCAATGCCCGCGGCGGTGTGGCACCAATCAGCCAGCAACATCAGCCCAGATTCTGTGAGAGGAGATGTTCTGATAGTTCAACAGAATAACTGTATAGAAGTGGAGGTCTGCTGGTTCAGAATCAAAGTCATCATCGCACAGCTACCCACACAGTGATGGACTGGTGGAGTGGCACAGCAGCTAACTTTACTGCTCCTAACGCTGCCGGCATTCAGGAGTCTAATCCGGATCCAGCACAAGTCCTACATGCGTTACAGCAGAACCTTCTCTGGGGAAAGACGTAAACTAGACACTGTAAGGGGCGGGGTTACGCCCGAGTTCCTGTTTCAAGATATTCTACCGAAGGGAAACTAATTCACATGGAGTGGATGAAGCTTTCAGAAGGGGATTTTGATCAGTGTATTTCTACAGTGGCCAGTCCACACAGCATTGATCTGAAACCATTACAAAGGACACTTTTTGTTGTTGTTTGTGCTCGCCAATCACACGCTTACAGATCCCCCGCCTCTGGTGACATGATTGGTCGACGTACAAATACGCAGCGGAAAAAGAAAGCGACACACCCCCGTTCACACAGATTTGAGCTCGTCCACCAGCAGCCGTCACCGAGATCCCTCTGGAGCCTGATTTGTCAGACTCTGTCAGGAGGGGTGGAGCATGCTGCCTGCTGCCTGTCCTCATGTTCAGCTGGGATCCGTGCCCTTGGGTGGCCCCCGATGTCTGGCTCCCCGACAGCGCTGGAGGTACCCTTCGCTCATTGCCCTCCAAAGATAATTCTGGAGGATGTTGCACTGCATTGAGCACACTTGAATTGCTGGATCACTGACTGGAGTCTCGCTGGCGTCGTAGGCTGTGCACACACGGGTCACGCATGTATTATACGTGGCTGCACCTGAGGACCTATGGAGAAGTAACTATTGAGAGCAGCGGCGAAATCACTGACACACACGCACACGCACACACACACACACACCTTGCCCTGTGAGATTCTAGAGTGGCGAAGGGGGATTGTGGGTACTACTGCACCTATTGATTTTTGTTTCTCTTGTTTACGGTCCTCAGCCATGTGATGATGGCACACCAGAGAGCACTCGGGTGAAGCCAAGTGCATTTTTCGAGACACACACCACACACCACACACACACACACTCTCTTACACACACACACACACACACACATGCTCTCTCACACACACAAACACACACACCCTCCCCCAGAACATATAAATGACATGTTCACAGATTCTCTCATTACTGGGGGAACTCCAGGAGCTGTATTTCACTTTGCATGGAGTTGGAGGCAAAAAAAAAAAAAAGTTAAGACTGAGATCCAACCAGGTTCCAGGATCAACCAGATACAAATGATCAATCAGATCCTAACTTCCTGACTCGGCATATTAGCATCATCTCAAATAGGACTCAATGCTGTAGAGAAACGGCAGTTACCCATTTGATAGCATTATCGCTGTTGGGAGTACCTTCAATAGCCTCAGACATACTGGGAGTATCTTCACAGCGTGTGTCGTCCCCCCCCCCCCAGCCTTCAGATACCTAGGCATTCTAAACACACTGTCAGGGGGGAATCCTCCAGGGTACGAGTGCAGTGAGGTTATAGGAAGTTGAGCGCTTGCCACTGGAATAAACCTCAACACACACGCGGTGCCTTGTTGCTTCCTACTTTGAAGAGGAACACAGGGAGCCGTCGAAAACAGATTATAAGGAAACCTTGGCTTTCAGCCCATCATCATCATCATCATCATCATCACACAGCACACATATACAACCATACGCTCACGCATTTGGTCAGCTAGGCTAGGTCTGCATGCATGTGTGTGTGTGTGTGTGTGTGTGTGTGTGAGTGTGTATGTGACTGTGTGTGTGTGTATGTTCTGTAATGAAAACAAGTAATTATCAAGGAGAGATATTTAACGAAATCGAAATATTTCATAGCCACATAAACACACACACACACACACGCACACACACACACACACACACACACACACACAGGTTCTACTCTCCGCGGTTGTGCTCTCGCTGTAATTGGCTGGTGTGTCCGCTGAAAGGAAGCTACACATACAGATGCGGCAGTAGCTCGGGTGGATTTGTGTGTGTGTGTGCGTGCGTGCATGCGTGTGTGTGTGTGTGAGCAGTCGAGGATGGGGTCTATGAACGCGAGGATGCATGCATGCATCCTCTCTCTCTCTCTCTCTCTCTGTGGGTTCTCAGCCTGGGGATGAACAGCTGTAGGAAAACCCTGTGCAGATACATCACATATGCCTTTGGATAAATAAATGAAATTGTGCGTTATTTTTAGAGCTTTTAAACAAGACCTGGGGAGCCCTCCACACTCTGGCTGAAACACACGCTAGACCCTTCGGCTGCATGCTAGGTGCAACCTCTCCTCTCCGAGAAGGTGGAGGAACCTGCAGGGGGGGTGCGCCACAGTGTGATGTGTGCACATTTAAATTGAAGAAACTTAAAATGATCTCCCCAATTTTTACATTTGGATCATATTGTGTCGCAGTGTGTAGCAAAACTGCAGGCACAAATCTAAATGACCTCTCCCAACTATACAGAGTCAGAGCCACAACGAAGGCCCAGTCAATTCTTGCCGACTTGAGTCACCCCTTGTTCAGTGAATTTAGGATGCTTCCATCTGGTCATAGACTTAAATCTGCCAAGATGTAAAGACCAAGAGGTTGAAGAGCTAACTGGTCCCTACTGCTATTGGCCTTTTAAATAGTATTATGTAATGCTATGCTGTTTTGTTTTGTGTGAATTGTTTGTGTGTTGTGATCTTATGTTGCTGCCGGCTGTGCAACAACTCGCCCCTCGGGGATAATAAAGATGACCTTGACCTTGACCTTGACCGTGACCGATTGAGAATAACATGCATATATTCAGTCCAAAATCTTGTGTTCTCTTTGTTCTACAGTGTTCTCTGTCACAGTAAAACATAAGCACTCTTGGACCACTGTGAGCCTGAGCATGAACGGGACACGGCAGAGGGGGGAGGGGAGGGGGAGGGTCTGACAAATGACCATCTTGAGCACCACCATTGGTTCAGAAGACAGCAGTCAGCCTCGGCGATCCCCGCTTGTCCCCTGGAGGTGAGGCGCCCGTGCAAAAAAACAGAACTGACAGCAGCACAGAGGTCAGCTGATGAAGGGTCACATGACATGTAATTACAAAAAAAAACCCTGTCCTATGGCGAGTTGCAGCAGTGAGTCGGCAACCACGTTTAGAGGAAGACAAGCGACAAACAAACCAGCAAAGATACAACAAATGACTAGCAATAATTATTGCCATTACAATGACATCCTATACTGGAAGCACCCCACTGAACTGCACTATTCTCTCAATGCACTGGTTTTAGGCTAAACAAAACTGTTAAACGTCACCACAAAAATGAACTTGCAATGGACTTTTCTGGTTAATTTCGAATTGATTTTAGAATTTGAAATAGGTTCACAACATAACCGGTTTGTCCAATTAGTCAATTCTGATGTACTTGAATTGTACGACAAATTGTCTTTCATCTTAGAACCACAGACATGCCTAATGACTTTTAATGCAACACATTGCCATTATCTCATTACATGTAAGCTAGAATAGAATAGAACTTTATTAATCCCGAAGGAAATTCTTGTGCCAGGTTACATAGCGATGCAGTACAATAAAACAATATGGAAAACAAGAATGCCAAAAATAAACTGACCGATTTACAAATGTACAGTTAAAATGTAGGCAAGTTAAGATATTTCGACGGCGAAAACGATTTGGCATAATTGAAGTGAAATATTATTGGAGATGACATTAAGAATATTGCACATGATGATGAGAGGTAGTTTTGTAGATAATATTTATAGACAACATGATAATAATAATAATAATATAGCACATGATAGAGTATTGCACATGATGTTGATGACAGTAATATTAATATTGCACATAATACTGAGGAAAGTGCACATGATGTTGAGAGGTAATATTGCACATTATATTGCTTTGTTCATTGTCTTGTAGGGGGGAGTTATAGGGAGGAGTTATAGAGTTTGATGGCCACAGGCAGAAAGGACCTCCTGTGGCGTTCTGTGGGGCACCTCGGTAGTCTCAGTCTATGACTGAAGGTGCTCTGGTATGACTCCAGTGTGGCGTGCAGGGGGTAGGAGGCGTTGTCCATAATACTGAGTAGTTTACTCAGCATCCTCCTCTCCGAGACCTCTACCAAAGACTCTAATTCTACTCCAAGCTACTCCTTGTGCTTTCTTCAGAGGCTGAACCAGGTTGTCACCATATTACCAGCAGAGACCAAATGGATTTCAAAATGTTGCACCATCATTACCAGCCACATTTGCTCACAAGGGCTTGGGTCCTGCGTTGCATAAATGCAGGCGCACAGACGTCGTACCACAGCCGGGACATTTCAAAGTCAAATTCGGCCTCAGATGGACTTCTGGATGATAGTTCCTTCCTCATTGTCTCCCACCACTTATTCCTGGGACATGGTTGTTGTTGTTGGGTGGCTGAGGTCTATCCCAGCTGATTTTAGGCAAAAGTCAGAGAGACACAGGTGCACACACATGCTAGCACATTCATTCATACCCACAGGCAAGTTGGGGTCTCCAATTAGCTCAACCTGCATGTGCTGGAAAAGATGGCGGAACACCCAGAGGAGATGGAGGCGGGGGGGGGGGGGGGAACAGAAAACAAATAAACAAGGAAAACAATTTCCATGCCTCTCCTGCCTCGGTTCCTGAAGCTATTCATAAAATACACTTTACGATAAATAACCGACGTTGAATAAATTGAATATGTTTGCAGTATTGCTATTAGATTATATTGTTCAAAACAGAAACGGACGTAATAACACAATCATTGACGGGGGTTTCATTTACTGGGTAAAAGAGAAAACGGTAAAACTGTTCTAGTGTTAAGTTTGAGCTGAAGACCTTCAAATGTACTGAAAATGTTCCCTTATATTATATATCTATATTATTCCCAAGATAAATTAACTAAATCTGTGTATTAGTAAACGTATCTAATAAACATAACTACAGGATTTTGCACCAATAAGACGTTCTGCTTTTTCCATATCATCCAGGCATCCAGCCTCTCACACAGCGTGGCCAGTCCGTTGAGTCCATTTTGCATGCATCAATCATAACTTGAAGAACGCAATTAGATTCCTCCCAGATATTGTCGTGCTATAATCACCTGTTCAACATCAGTGTGTCACACACTACAGAGAGAGAGCGAGGTCTGCCCTGAATGCTGATGCCTTGAAACATGACTTCACTTTGCAATATTATATAATGGTTTAGCCGTGACGGGAGCTGCAGAGAGATGCATGGTCCCTAGTGTGTGGGTTGCCTGAGGCAGGTATGATTCAAATCAGATACCCCACACACACACACACACACTCTCATGTGAAGCTCGAGAGAAGGTTATGACTTTTCACTAAAAAGGAGGCAAGCGACTCATAATTCCGTGTCATGTGTCCACAAAACGCATCATCACATCTTTTTCCCGAAGAGGCTTTATTGAATGCGCGTCTCTATTACAAGGCAAACAAGTCGAGAACACAGGCAGTCGGCCAACAAATCCAATGCAAGGACTGGTTCAAAAAAATGTTGAATGCAGGTCAAATCAAACACACGCAGAGATCAAATTCTAGCAGAGGAAAAGATCCTAACCTGGAAGCTAGCTGGGAGTCGGCTGGTATGTGTCACCCACACAACCAGCCCCCATCCATAATGTATTCTAGAGAGATGTATTTCTCAGAGATCTTAGAGCCCTGTTCCCATCGGACAAGACCCTCCACGGGCCGTTACAATTCAATAACATCTGGCAACACCGGGGAAGCCGTGGCTACTACACAATAAAGCTTTCACTTTGACAAGATGCTCTGGGCAAATTACAGCACTGCTGTGTGCAATTTACAATACAACATGATCTACATTTGGCAAACTATTATTATTATTAGGGATGCACCGATACCGATACCAGTATTCGGTATCGGTCCAATACTGTGTTCATGTACTCGTACTCGTACTCGTTAAACTACTCCGATACAACCGCACCGATACCACTTTGGCAACGCAACGTTAACCTTGTAATATTCTTAGCCAAGGAATATTGAAATAAAGAGATGCAACTGAGTTGTCGTTTATGTCGGTGGGACATGTCCCCACCAATTAACGGAGCACCCCCCCCCATCAGAACCGCGAATTAACAGAGCACCCCCCCCCCCCCCCCATCAGAACCGCTAATTAACAGAGCACCTCCCCCCTATCAGAACCGCAAATTACAGAGCACCCCCATCAGAACCGCAATTAACGGAGCACCCCCCCCCCCCCATCAGAACCGCGAATTAACAGAGCACCCCCCCCCCCCCCCAGACAAAAATAACATGTTTTCATTACAACTGTAATGGTTAAGTACTCTGTATCGGTATTCGGTATCGCAAGTACCCAAATGTAAGTACTTGTACTTGTACTCGGTCTGAAAAAAAGCGGTATCGGTGCATCCCCTAATTATTATTATTATTGGCGGCAGTAGCTCAGGAGGTAAGAGCGGTTGTCTGGAAACCGGAAGGTTGCTGGGTTTGATTCCCGGGCTCCACCTAGCTAAGTGTCGAGGTGTCCCCTAACTGCTCCTGCTGTGTTGGTTGTTACCTTGGATGGTTGACACCGCCGTCGGTGTATGAATGGATTATTATTATAATTATTTTTATTATTATTATAATAGAGAGGGAAGGGGAATTAAAGGTCCTGTATGTAAGAATAATGAATCCGTTCAGGGACTACATGTAGGATTTTACAGCACAAATCGCTTTAAATTGCCAGTTTGTGAGCAGGTTGAAACACGAGAGCTTCCCTGACTCTCTCTGTTGCATAGAACAGCTTTTGGGCTGATTTCTCTTATATGAGTCGGGTCAGATTTCGCAGGAAAAAGGAACAGAAGTGACATGTAAGTGTGGATAATTTTATATATATTTTAGATCTTTTTTTTTTAAATGTGTATTTTCCATGCCTCTCCTGCCTCGGTTCCTGAAGCTATTCATAAAATACACTTTACGATAAATAACCGACGTTGAATAAATTGAATATGTTTGCAGTATTGCTATTAGATTATATTGTTCAAAACAGAAACGGACGTAATAACACAATCATTTACGGGGTTCATTTACTGGGTAAAAGAGAAAACGGTAAAACTGTTCTAGTGTTAAGTTTGAGCTGAAGACCCTCAAATGTACTGAAAATGTTCCCTTATATTATATATCTATATTATTCCCAAGATAAATTAACTAAATCTGTGTATTAGTAAACGTATCTAATAAACATAAGTACAGGATTTTGCACCAATAAGACGTTCTGCTTTTTCCATATCATCCAGGCATCCAGCCTCTCACACAGCGTGGCCAGTCCGTTGAGTCCATTTTGCATGCATCAATCATAACTTGAAGAACGCAATTAGATTCCTCCCAGATATTGTCGTG
This sequence comes from Coryphaenoides rupestris, assembly GCA_002895965.2. NCBI lineage: Eukaryota > Metazoa > Chordata > Actinopteri > Gadiformes > Macrouridae > Coryphaenoides > Coryphaenoides rupestris. Next base: position 770,329 of record PIJE02000064.1, on the reverse strand, counting down.
CTATAATCACCTGTTCAACATCAGTGTGTCACACACTACAGAGAGAGAGCGAGGTCTGCCCTGAATGCTGATGCCTTGAAACATGACTTCACTTTGCAATATTATATAATGGTTTAGCCGTGACGGGAGCTGCAGAGAGATGCATGGTCCCTAGTGTGTGGGTTGCCTGAGGCAGGTATGATTCAAATCAGATACCACACACACTCTCATGTGAAGCTCGAGAGAAGGTCATGACTTTTCACTAAAAAGGAGGCAAGCGACTCATAATTCCGTGTCATGTGTCCACAAAACGCATCATCACATCTTTTTCCCGAAGAGGCTTTATTGAATGCGCGTCTCTATTACAAGGCAAACAAGTCGAGAACACAGGCAGTCGGCCAACAAATCCAATGCAAGGACTGGTTCAAAAGAATGTTGAATGCAGGTCAAATCAAACGCACGCAGAGATCTAATTCTAGCAGAGGAAAAGATCCTAACCTGGAAGCTAGCTGGGAGTCGGCTGGTATGTGTCACCCACACAACCAGCCCCCATCCATAATGTATTCTAGAGCCCGTTTCTCAGAGATCTTAGAGCCCTGTTCCCATCGGACAAGACCCTCCACGGGCCGTTACAATTCAATAACATCTGGCAACACCGGGGAAGCCGTGGCTACTACACAATAAAGCTTTCACTTTGACAAGATGCTCTGGGCAAATTACAGCACTGCCGTGTGCAATTTACAGTACAACATGATCTACATTTGGCAAACTATTATTATTATTAGGGATGCACCGATACCGATACCAGTATTCGGTATCGGTCCAATACTGTGCTCATGTACTCGTACTCGTACTCGTTAAACTACTCCGATACAACCGCACCGATACCACTTTGGCAACGCAACGTTAACCTTGTAATATTCTTAGCCAAGGAATATTGAAATAAAGAGATGCAACCGAGTTGGCGTTTATGTCGGTGGGACATGTCCCCACCAATTAACGGAGCACCCCCCCCATCAGAACCGCGAATTAACAGAGCACCCCCCCCATCAGAACCGCGAATTAACAGAGCACCCCCCCCCCCCCCCCCAATCAGAACCGCTAATTAACAGAGCACCTCCCCCCTATCAGAACCGCAAATTAACAGAGCACCCCCCATCAGAACCGCAAATTAACAGAGCACCCCCCCCCCCCCCCCCAGACAAAAAATAACATGTTTTCATTACAACTGTAATGGTTAAGTACTCGGTATCGGTATTCGGTATCGGCAAGTACCCAAATGTAAGTACTTGTACTTGTACTCGGTCTGAAAAAAAGCGGTATCGGTGCATCCCTAATTATTATTATTATTATTGGCGGCAGTAGCTCAGGAGGTAAGAGCGGTTGTCTGGAAACCGGAAGGTTGCTGGTTTGATTCCCGGGCTCCACCTAGCTAAGTGTCGAGGTGTCCCCTAACTGCTCCTGCTGTGTTGGTTGTTACCTTGGATGGTTGACACCGCCGTCGGTGTATGAATGGATTATTATTATAATTATTTTTATTATTATTATAATAGAGAGGGAAGGGGAATTAAAGGTCCTGCATGTAAGAATAATGAATCCGTTCAGGGACTACATGTAGGATTTTACAGCACAAATCGCTTTAAATTGCCAGTTTGTGAGCAGGTTGTGGTTGAAGTTAAAACACGAGAGCTTCCCTGACTCTCTCTGTTGGTAGAACAGCTTTTGGGCTGATTTCTCTTATATTTGAATCGGGTCAGATTTTGCGGGAAAAAGGAATGAAGTGACATGTAAGCGTGCATAATTGAAAAAATATATATATTTCATAGCTTTTTTAAAATGTTTCAGGAGGATTAGAACTAACACGATTGTTATTGTCTCAACCCATGGCGCTCAGAATGCACTCGATTCTAACATATAGTACCTTTAAATTTAAAAAAAGTACTTTAGTAGAACTTTAAGTAAGAACTTTAGTACATTCAATTTGAACGAGTGGATGGAGGGATGGAGGGATGGATGAAAAAAAAGAGCCAAGGACTGGCCTTATCTGGCCCGTGATTGGCGCCTGTCCTGTGGTTCAGTGTCATCCCGTGGAGCCCTGCTCTCATAGGCCTCCGGAGCATTAATTAAGGGCAGCACAAGGCCAACATTAGAGCCCTCTGCAGCTGGACCAACCGTGTAATTCACGGGCTGCTGGCATTTGCCCGCTTTCCGTAGGCGACGCTCTAATGACAATAATCTGTAGATTACGGAGCAGAGCGAGGCATTTAGGGCAGACAGCCTGCCTCCCACCCAACTCCACTTTCTACTTTTAATCGCCGATTATTCTAGCAGAGTTTAAAAAACCCCACAAAAAAACACTTATGCCGCTTACCTGCAGTGTCAATTTTATGTAAATGATCGCCTTCATTGTCACCGTTGGATTTTTTTTTGTGTCATTTCTTGACACGTGGACGCCCAACCGGTGAACGGCTGCAACCTTTTCCCTCTTACAATTCAATCAAATGAGGGAGACAGAGAGAGAGAGAATACTGGTGCACTGGGCAAACACACATGCACGCGCACACACAAACGCACACAAAAGTGCACACACGAGTGCACACACACACACACGCATACACACACACACACACACACGCTCCCACCGGCAATTTTGGTCTCTGCCAATTATCATAACCTGCATGTCTATTAGGAGTGGGTGGGCAGCGGGAGGGACCCCAGGCCCTGCGCTGGACCCACCAGAGCTGCAGGCAACCGGCAGCAGCTCTGCCCACTCTGCCCCAGCTGCCCTTGAACCACCAGCAAACAAACACACACACACACACACACACACACACACACACACACACACACACACACACACACACACACACACACACACACACACACACACACACACACACACACACACACACACACACACACACACACACACACACACACACACACACACACACTAACAACGAAACTTGTGGACCAAATGTACTGACTGAACTCCAGTGACTCCCTTGTTAAGACTTTCTGTAAGTATACTGGAAGTGGCCTTACTCTCTTGTACTGCTGTACTGTGAGTAGCCTATAGCAGTACAAGATGTGTTAGGTATACACATACGTATTCGTACACTCAAATGTTCGTCCCTAGTATTACTTTAAGTATACTGAAACTGGTTACGAGTCTGTAGTATTACTTAAAGTATACTGTACGTAATGTTAGTCCCTAGTATTACTTTAAGTATACTGAAACTGGTGACGAGTCTGTAGTATTACTTAAAGTATACTGTAACTAATGTTAGTCTCTCACATTATTTTACTGGAACTGGAGTTACTCCCAGCTACTGGAGGACTAAAGTTGAAAGATAACCGATCCATGAAGGAATTCATTGATGGTCAACATCACGTCTCGTGTGCAGTTCCTCCTTCCTTTAGACAGCTATCTGAGGACTGCTGACGGACAGCAGAACACCAAATAGAGGCCGTCTGTCTGTCTCTGTCACGTTTGAACAGCTCCGTCAACAAAACATCTTTCTGTCCGCTTTATTCAACCCTGCCGGATAAACAAGATGGCAGCGGGCGATGTTTGGAACGCACCGAGGTGGATAAAGCCCTTAAGTCCTGAGTGTCTTCTTTATCTTCCCCTACTCCTTCATTGACCAAATGTACAAGGGGGGGGGGGGGCTCTCATCTCATCCCCCCACCCCCCACAGTGAGGTGCCCCAATCCCAGAGCTAGACTCATACTTGAATGGTTTCCCAATTTGCCTGTTGAATTACTTTTCAGGAAATCCCTCAAGAGGACGTTGGAGCAAATCCCACCAATTTGCATTTCTATCTCTGAGAGACTACTAAGTTGGCGGATTACTTTGGGAGGAGACAAAGATGAAGAGACGTGTTGATGTGCTGGGTGTGCGTGTGTGTGTGTGTGTGTGTGTGTGTGTGTGTGTGTGTGTGTGTGTGTGTGTGTGTGTGTGTGTGTGACCACTTCAGATGAACCAGCAGAACAAAACGATGCTGCTGTATGTCTTTATTGCCAGAGGCTAGAATGAAGCCTTAAAACTGCCGAATAAGAGGGCTCACTGTTTCACTTCTGCTTTTAAGGAATTGAGATACATACATAAGCAGATGAGTTAGCAACAGCCATACCAGAGGAGCCACACAGGAGCTCTGGAAATTACAGAGAACGTAAATCAATGAAGGACTGAATAATGTCGGATTCCCATCGCCCGCCACCTTTTACGTGACCCCTTTTAAATAAATAACGAGCCTCGTCTTGTTCTCGTCCATAAGTGAGAATGATGTACAGGGCAAGGGCCAACTGTCAAACGAGCTAATCACCGTTGACGGTTCTCATGAACTTGCCCCAGCTGGCTCCTCCAACACATTTACAACCTCTGGATTGGAGGTCTCTGTTTAACGAGATGGGTGATAGAACCTGGAGAGGAAGGGAAAATCCAATGAGCCTCGCAGTTTATTTTCACCTCCGAGGTACGGGGCTACCATTTCATTTTCACCCTTATGAGCAGACATGCCCTTAAATCACTCCAGGCAAACGAGTTCACACAATCACAATCCCCATTGCAATACTCCAAATTGCTAAGGATTAATATACTTTCAAAGTTCAACGCTATGCACGTCAACAAGAGTATTGAGTTAAGCATGCTCACGACGTCTGCATTTATTACAAGCATTTGTTCATTACCACTTGCAATCACTTAATCAATACAGTTGTGGTCAAAAGTTTACATACACTTGTAAAGAACATGTATGTCATGGCAGTCCAGAGTTCCCAATAATTTCTACAACTCTTATTTTTCTGTGATAGAGATTGGAGCACATACTTCTTTGTCACAAAAAACATTCATGAAGTTTGGTTCTTTTATGAATTTATTATGGGTCTACTGAAAATGTGACCAAATCTGCTGGGTCAAAAATATACATACAGCAACATGAATGATCAATTTAGGTGATGTAGAAAGTTGTGTCAATCAAATGAGCTTTGTGGCCTCTTAACTTCTTGTGAGTGATTATGATTGACTACAGCTGGTGACTTCTCTGAGCCCATAGGACTCATTTGATACAATCATGAGACTCAGACACAAACACTACAATGGGAAAGTCAAAGGAGCTCAGCACGGATCTGAAAAAGCAGATCATTGACTTGAACAAGTCAGGAAAGTCACTTGGAGCAATTTCAAAGCAGCTACAGGTCCTGAGATCAACTGTGCAAACAATTGTTTGTAAGTATAAAGTGCATGGAACAGTTGTGTCACTGCCACGATCAGGAAGAAAACGCAAGCTATCACCTGCTGCTGAGAGAAAATTGGTCAGGATGGTCAAGAGTCAACCGAGAACCACCAAAAAGCAGGTCTGCAATGAATTAGAAGCTGCTGGAACACAGGTGTCAGTGTCCACAGTCAAGCGTGTTTTACATCGTCATGGGCTGAGAGGCTGCCGTGCAAGAAGGAAGCCCTTGCTCCAGAAGCGGCACCTTAAGGCTCGACTGAAGTTTGCTGCCGATCACATGGACAAAGAAAAGGCCTTTCTGGAGGAAAGTTCTGTGGTCAGATGAAACAAAAATGGAGCTCTTTGGCCACAATGACCAGAAATATGTTTGGAGGAGAGAAGGTGAGGCCTTTAACCCCAAGAACACCATGCCTACCGTCAAGCATGGTGGTGGTAGTATTATGCTCTGGGCCTGTTTTGCTGCCAATGGAACTGGTGCTTTACAGAAAGTAAATGGAATAATGAAGAAGGAGGATTACCTCCAAATTCTTCAGGAGAACCTAAAATCATCAGCCAGAAGGTTGGGTCTTGGGCGCAGTTGGGTGTTCCAACAGGACAATGACCCCAAACACACATCAAAAGTAGTAAAGGAATGGCTAAATCAGGCTAGAATTAAGGTTTTAGAATGGCCATCTCAGAAAGCCAACAAATTTAGCTGAACTGCACCGATTCTGTCAAGAGGAGTGGTCAAAGATTCAACCAGAAGCTTGCCAGAAGCTTGTGGATGGCTACCAAAAGCGCCTAATTGAGATGAAAATGGCCAAGGGACATGTAACTAAATATTAGCATTGCTGTATGTATATTTTTGACCCAGCAGATTTGGTCACATTTTCAGTAGACCCATCATAAATTCATAAAACGAACCAAAGGTCACGAATGTTATAGAAATTATTGGAAACTCTGGACTGCCATGACATACATGTTCTTTACAAGTGTATGTAAACTTTTGACCACAACTGTATGTGCACGCCAACACACTACACTTTTGTATAAATGCAACCAGAAATGTGCTAAACATTGAAATACATCCTTTTCAGAATGTATTTCTGCAGACATTTCTAAAAATACGCTGTCCTCATATCTCCCAACCATCCTGAGTCCGAGCGGCAGTTTGGCTTGACAGAGAATACATTTCAGACCTGATCAATCATATGCAGATGTGACATTTAACGCAAAAACGTCCCAGCTGCTCGGGGATAAAAGTCAAGTTCTAGCATTTGACTGGCAAACTCCACAGAGAGGACTGTGACTGAATGAGCTTATGGTTAAGTCAATGGCAGTGGAATCTCAAGACAAACTTTCCTCATAAAAACCTTGAGGCTAAGCAGTCCTACAACGGCACGGATAAAAGCATAATAAAGAGTGTAGCACGTTTTTGTCACCATGATTAATGTAAATGTGTAGGATTTAAATACAAACGTTAAATATTAGAACAAAGCGTTGGGCAATATCTAAATAATGCATTTTAGATGATTCATTAATATGAGTAATCTCCATGGGGAAAATTGTTAACTAAACTTCCCAATGGAAATGGTCAGTGCTGAAGAAACAAGTCCATGTCAGAAAGCCAACAAATTTAGCTGAACTGCACCAATTCTGTCAAGAGGAGTGGTCAAAGATTCAACCAGAAGCTTGCCAGAAGCTTGTGGATGGCTACCAAAAGCGCCTAATTGAGATGAAATGGCCAGGGACATGTAACCAAATATTAGCATTGGCTGGATGTATATTTTGACCCAGGCAGATTTGGTCCACATTTTCAGTAGACCCATAATAAATTCATAAAAGAACCAAAGGTCACGAATGTTATAGAAGAGTTTAAATTGGAAACTCTGGACTGCCATGACATGCATGTTCTTTACAAGTGTATGTAAACTTTTGACCACAACTGTATGTGCACGCCAACACACTACACTTTTGTATAAATGCAACCAGAAATGTGCTAAACAATTGAAATACATCCTTTTCAGAATGTATTTCTGCAGACATTTCTAAAAATACGCTGTCCTCAATATCTCCCAACCATCCTGAGTCCGAGCGGCAGTTTGGCTTGACAGAGAATACATTTCAGACCTGATCAATCATATGCAGATGTGACATTTAACGCAAAAACGTCCCAGCTTGCTCGGGGATAAAAGTCAAGTTCTAGCATTTGACTGGCAAAACTCCACAGAGAGGACTGTGACTGGAATGAGCCTTATGGTTAAGTCAATGGCAGTGGAATCTCAAGACAAACTTTCCTCATAAAACCTTGAGGCTAAGCAGTCCTACAACGGTACGGATAAAAGCATAATAAAAGAGTGTAGCACGTTTTTGTCACCATGATTAATGTAAATGTGTAGGATTTAAATACAAACGTTAAATATTAGAACAAAGCGTTGGGCAATATCTAAATAATGCATTTTAGATGATTCATTAATATGAGTTAATCTCCATGGGGAAAATTGTGTTAATCGTATTTGCAAACTAAATCCGGCAAAGTTACATATTTAAACTTCCCAATGGAAATGGTGGCATTTCTTCCATCGACTTGCTTGCTCCCCCAGTGTAGAGCGTCGACGCTATACGTGTGTAAATGAGGCATACATGAGCACATTGACGTTTGTACCGGAATACAGATGAGACTGCTTTACATTTCTCCACTTATGAATCCCTCGGCCCGTTTGCCGGCCCTCCCCGACAGCGTGGAAACGTTTGCCAAAGAGCGTGCACGCTGCGTCAAGAGCCGTGCACGTTGAACGGGCCCCGCGGACACACAGCTGTGCGGCTCAGCGACACTCCAGCCGGTTGCGGTTCTACGATGTTAGCTTTAGCTCGGGTTTTTAAAAAATCGGCAGATGAAATGGCTGCATATCTCCCCCCTCCCCCCCCTCAAACAAACAACACAACACCAATGCCATATTAGTGCAGACACCTTCACCGGTGGAATGAGCTCCTGGCTGATGTCAGGATGGCAGAGTCGCTCACCAGCTTCCGCAAGAGACTCAAGACCCACATGTTCAGGAGTTCACCTGGACTCGCATAACCCCCCCGCCTTCCCTCTGCGATTAGCAATTAGTATGGTTTAGCATATTGTATGTTCTTGTAATGTGCTGTAATGTGCTCAGAATAGCACGTCTGCTCTTATCCCAGCTATTGCTGGGATAAGACGCAGGCAACCTAGCAATTATGAAACTCGTTCTATTAGCTTCGTAAATATGAATGCTTGAAACCTGCTCTATTCTTATCTTTATGTACCACAGTGATATATTGCTGTCTCCTTCAACAAATGTACTCTTTGTAAGTCACTTTGGATAAAAGCGTCTGCCAAATGCCCGAAATGTAAATGTAAATGTAAATGTCAATGAGTCATATTCACACCCCAGTCTCTTTCACCTGACGAGTCACGACAGCGCCCTCAGCAAACAAATGTTCCATCATCTGCTTTTTTCGGCACGCAGTGTTTTTGATGTCTTTGAATGTCAGCGGAAGAGGAGCCATTACTCCATCCTCCATCCTCCCAGCGCTGTCAGCAGGCGCCGCCCAACCTCCCCCCTCCCCCTCCTCCTCCCCATCCCCCTCCTCCCCCTCCTCCCCCTCCTCCCCATCCTCCTCCTCCCTATTCCCAGGAAGCCAGCGCATCTGCGCTGGAGCCCACCGTGGAAAACACCAGCGAGGCGAAAAGACACACACACACGCACACACTGTCTGGTCGATAACTCTGGATAGGCAAATATCAGCCTCAACCATGGGACTGACCTTCAAGAAGTGTCTGACAAACCCAAAATAATGTGGTGGCGGAGGGCAAGGCCTGCGGCCCGCCTGAAAAGGTCTCCCCACACGGGACCGCCGTCCACGTGGCAGGCATGCACGGCCCATGCAGAACGTCTTTATACTAAAAATGGCCGACTGTGTGTGTGCATGTGTTTGTGTGTGGAGGGAGGGTGGGAGTGACAGAGTAAGCACAGCACACAGACATCAGAAGCCAAGTGTGTTTAACGTTAAAAATAACTTGATGCTTATAACTGGATGCTTACAGACAAAATAGTGCGGAAGACGATCGCGGATGCCATGCTGCCATACCAGGCGACGTCATCGATAATGGAAGAAAATTGGATCATTGAAAAATTACAATTGAAATTGAAAATTCATTGAAATAATTGGGAATCGATTAAAATGAACAAACAATGCATATGAGAAGATCGAAAAAAAGATCTCAGCATGGATCAGCACGCAGTCCGGGGGTTTTGGTTTAAAAACCGCAGTAGAGAGAAAATACTGGGTACAGAAAACACAAACACACAGACTCCTCCCAGAGGCCGCCAGGGTGCAGCCTGGCTCCTAGGGGGGTTCTGGGAGGTGTGTATGTGGGGGAGAGGGGAGGGGAGAGAGACAGTGTGAAGCGGCTGACCCCCCAGGTCAACATCAACACCACAGAAGAAGAGGTGCAGCGACATGGGATATGGAGGAGAGAGGGAGAGAGAGAGAGAGAGAGAGAGAGATAGAGAGACCCTCAGGTACACAGAGAGAATAATGATAAGCTGGAGCAAGTCATGGGAACGGAGCGCGGGGGGGGGGGGGGGGAATGGGAAAATAACGCACACACACACGCACACACACACACACACACACACACACACACACACACACACACACACCACACACACAACACACACACACACACACACCACACACACACACACACACACACACACACCACGCACACACACGGATTTACAAAGTTAAAATATACAAATATGTTGGCAAGATAAGATATTCCGACGGCGAAAACAATTTGGTATAATTGAAGCGTAATATTATTGGACATGACATTAAGAATATTGCACATGATGATGAGAGGAGATGAGAGGTAGTGTTATAGATAATATTTATAGACAACATGATGATAATAATAATAATAATAATAATAATAATAATAATAATAATATAGCACATGATAGAGTATTGCACATGATGTTGGACAGTAATATTAATATTGCACGTAATACTGAGGAAAGTGCACATGATGTTGAGAGGTAATTAGGACACCAAGGTTTTAAGATTCATCTGTGGGTATTTTGTTTATTTGATTGATTTCTATTCATTAAACCAATTGGTAGATTCAAACCCTTTTCTGTGCTCATAAGGGAAAAAACAATAATGAAAAATATGGACCCTTAATACAGCTTCCCCATGGAGATGTGTCTTTCCAGTTGTTTTTTTGGATTTCTACTAAACAATACTTATTTGGAACTTTTATAACTTACAAAGTTTTGTCTATCTTAACAGATCTGCACTGACCGAAATTGGCCATAAAAGCAAACAGCCACGCCTCCTTCAAATAATCTTACTACAAACCCAAAGTACAACATGAATTCACTGTCAGAGATGTATACTGATGTCTATATTTCACTGCAGTAATAGCCAAGAAGTAATTCATAAAAAAACTAAAAAGCTATGGGTCATTGTTATTATATAGTTAGTAGTTATATAGTTAGTTGCCATATCACCATATCCAGTAAAGGTCCAGTACATATCGGTCTAACGTGGTCCAACATGTCCGTTGAGTATTTGAAAACACACTGACTGAGCTTCAGTCCTGTCACATTCTCATAATATATTCATGGCCGGCAACAGATGATAATGGAAATTGTGCCAGGTCGCTTTCATTACCGCAAAACCACTATATTGGTTTCTGCTTGGCACATGCTTCCCCATCAGCCGGCCTGTCTGTGAGGTCTTCTGTCGCTGCCGCAGACACTGTAATCCTCTCTTCACAGTATAAATGTCAGATAATTTTTGTTGTAATCTCCCTGATCTGCTAATCTGCTCTCACTATTTGCCTTTGCCTCTTACTATTTGTTTGTTTGCTGCATATGGGCCTATACAGTGTAAGATGGAGTGGTATTAATACACAAGACTCTTTATACGTGGAAGCTAAAATGTTTTGTTGTGTCAGATTGGCTGGTTCATCAGGAAGTTTGTTGAGCTCAGCCCTCAAAAATCCTAGAAATCGATGGCTGTTACGGCTCGCCTGCCCTCGCCTCCACGTCCGTCCCTTTCCCCTCCCGCTACATCGCCCTTCGCGCTCCTCTGCGCGCCGCCGTGGACCGGGGATACGGCGTTCCGACTCTCCGGAGTTCCCCCCGGCTGTCGGGCACTCACGTCCCCCGTCCCCCGCCGGCCCTGTCCTCTCGGCAGGCTCCTCCCACTCCTCTCACCTCTCGGAGTCGGACATTCCCGGTACGTCGGCGCAGGCGCAACGGCGGAGCAGCAGTGACGCTGCATACAGCGCGACTCTCCGCACCTGCGCCCCATTCCCAATCACCGCACCTGCCGCTGATCGGCAATCACCGCACGCCCTACAAGAACCTGGCCTGCATTCCACTTGGCACCAGATCTTCCCCTAAACTACGGGTGGTAATGTATCTCCCTTACCACACACTGTAGCAGCTATCTCTCACCAACTAACTCTTTGCAGTTGTTGCGCCAAGCTCTGTTTCCCTGTTTTGCTCCACCCGGGATCACTATCCCTCACCCCCCTTCTCCTTCTCATCCCTCCAGAATCCCGGACCCTCCTGCTGTGTTCAAGCCAACCCGCAGAGCCATTCACCCCGGATCCCGTTTATTTATGTGGCATCATCTGTGGCAAATTCTGTGTTGGATTAAACCGCCTTTGGGCTTGAACTTTACCTACTCCTCCTCCTTTGCTGTGCGCCTCAACCCCCCCCTAACAGATGGCTATGAATTATCTTCTGTTCATTCTGATTGGCCAACAGCCAATCAGAATGCCAGTCAGACCGCCAGCCAGTCAGACCGCAACAGCCAGTATTAGACATGTCTCACCAAAGATGCTTGAATAACAACTTTCTCATGGTCTTACTCCAGTCTATGGGAAGATGTGCTTTTCACTTGCTGGTTGACCTCATACCTCATATCTATTTTAATCTAAACGGCAAAACTTAAAAGTGAGTAGTTAGCAGGTATGCTTTTTAATCCCGGATGACGAGCTTTGTTACACATTTTATGAGTGATTGGGATTATGAATCCAATACCTTGTGACAGAACAACAACACAACGGGAACACCTGATTCCCACAAAACCAGACTGGGGGAGTGTGTGTGGTTGGTGGCTGGCTGGCTTAATTGGCCTCACCTGGCCCAGTTAGAGTCTGGGGTGGGTGGGGCTGCAAGCCTGTGGTGCATTGACTAATCAGTGCACCACAGGTTAAGTCAGCCACCAGCACACACACTGGAGAGGGAGAGTGCTAGCACATGTACCGATGGTACATGTGAATAGCTACTGCATGTGCTCCATGTCATTTCACTTTACCTGCACCCTTTGCAATAAACCGGACTTTCAACACCACTACGGCATGTGTCCTCGGAGGAGCCCCGAACAAAGCCACCTATGTAGCATTGTGGCAAGGCTCCTTGCTCCACGGACCAAAGAGGAAAGGTTACAGGAGGACAATGGGAGATCCTGGTTCCCTCTGGCCCATGCGTCTGACCCCCGTTAACATGGGTTAAATGTTTCTCCTGGAAGCAGCCAGGAGTCGACCCGTGTCCAGGCAGATGGTGGCGCCGGCCACCGAGAGGGGCAGACCCATATTCAGTGCTACAGGAGGGCCGGCGGGCCCCGGGGCCTCCCACCGCGTGGCCACCTGTGCTCCCATGCAGCATAATTAAACTGGTGTTAGTCAACAATCTCCCTGGCACGCCGCCCCAACTCATTGCCCTAGTGTGGCACGTAGTCTACGACGCCCCCAGCGAGAGGAGCTGGCACGCTGGGTTATAGATGCGTAGCTCAGGTCATTTCTCACAGCCCCCGGTCGTTGATTGTTTGTTTTGGTCCAGCTGAAGCCTTGCCCAAGTCTGACTCCAGTGGATCAGACTTGCGCCAAATGAGGGTGATCTCGTCCCTGCGTATGGCTGAACAGTGAAGATTGATCTGCTCCCTGGCATGTGCATCGGCACCATGCCGTTTTATATTGATTGTGTTTTTCTTCTGCTCAATGAGACAATGAACCCTGCACTGCACTGCTCCTGTGAGTATGGGCTGTTTTTGTCTGGTTAGCTTCAATAAATGACCAACCCGTGCATTTATAATCCTATAATGTTGATTATTTACTAGACCTGTTTCTCTATGCACTATAAACAACACAAACATTTATAATTAAAGAAATCCTTCAAATGTAGTCTTTCAATTATTAATTATGTTTTCGGGGACAGATCAGACGACTGAGTCAGCGCCGTCAAATGATTTGATATAATAAGCTGGAATGTCACTCCATTTTTATTGTACAAACTAGAGATGGAGTGTTTTGGACGAGATTACTGTTACACAACAGCTCTCAGCTTGAACCATAGAAGTCTACGAGAACACACAGGCACTTAATTATAGGTATCCTATCCACACAAGCCCAATTCAAGCATGGGTCTCATCATCACACAATAGCATATTGCCCATAAATCCTTGTCCTATTCGGTGTGTGCGACTCTAAAGTGTGGTCCCTGAGCTGTCGATGCGTTTCTTCAGACAAAGCATACACATAATGTGAGAGCAACGAGTGGCCATTCTCTCTTGTTGCCCGTGTGTTCGCAGTGTGTTAGCCGTGTGTTTCCAAGTATGTTCAAGAGGTGCTTTGTCAGGACCCAGGAGGACTCTCCACAAAGGACAAGTGTCACTGGCCTTTCTACGCCATTACCATTTACACTATTCATTCTAATCTATTCCATACCTGGACTACTATCACTAATTGCTTTTTATATTTATTTGTAATTAGCATACAGGAGAGGGAGGGGGAACAGGGGTGAGGGGTTGAATAACAATACCTTGATGTAGTCTTCTAGTCGCGTGTACATCCGCCTGGCCCCCAGCAGTGCTGACAGCGGGGTGCCGTGGGGGCAGGAGGTGGTGACCGCATGCGTGACTTCAGGGAAGGAGCACATGTGGAAGCCAGCCTTGTGGAAACGCTGCTCCAGCTCCTCGCTGCTCTGGCCGCCCCCCTCTCGCAATATGCTGCCCACCGCATAGCGGCCGCCCTCGGCCTAGACACACACAGATACATCATCACAATGATTATGATGGTGGTGATGGTGATTGTGATGGTGGTGATGGTGATTGTGATGATGGTGATTGTGGTGATGGTGATGGTGATGATGGTGTGGATTGTGATGGTGGTGGTGAGGATGGTGATGGTGATTGTGATGGTGGTGATGGTGGTGGTGGTGGTGATGATGGTGGTGGTGGTGATGGTGACACATAGGACATTACAATTTTCATTCCTTTCCTTTTATTGCTTTTCAAGATACCCAAGGACACTGTATGATGAACTGGTTTATTTGTCACTGAAAGCCCCTCTGACGAAAGGTAATATATAGTAGCCTGTTATAATATTCCAATTGCATTGTGGGAACTCAGTGTAGCATAGGCTACAAGCTGTCTGTAGACACATAACCATAGACTGGATAAAATATGTGCGTAATTTCGTGACTTTTTTTGTGTACACATTTTGGCTATGTTTTGATATTTTCCATTAGCATGGATTAACACAGAGCATCCAGAAGGAGAGATGGCACGACAAATTATTAATTACTACTAGGCCTATTGCCTCTAATTAAAAACCAGTAGGGCTTACTTAAATAACCTGCATAACAGCATTAAGACTTGCACATTAAATGTATTTAGGAAAGTCCAACTGGGCTAGGCTCTACTAAATAGTGAGTCCAAAATATACTCAGGCCAAAATAAATTATTCTCAATGCCAAGCAGGTGGCTACATTTAAGTGACATACTGCCATTAATTGGATAAAAGCATTTGCCAAATACCCTCAATGTAAATGTATTGCGACAAATTTCACACCAATCCGAACGGTCATTATAAAAATAAGTTCTGACACTACAGTTCTCCAGAAGGTCTCCTTACTGTGGTCCACTCTTCGCTCCTTCAGGGGGATGACGGTGCCCTGAGTTACTGTTGTGCTTCCCTCATACGTCTTGTTTCGTTAGGTTTTTTATATTACATTATACATCCCACGCGATGACGATGAAATGTGCTTGGGCTATGTGCTGTGGCCAACGCGTAACCTTATTTACCGGCTGCATTGCACAAAGATGTCAGTAATGAAGACTCACTGGCGAATCACGCATTGTCATTCTCAAGCTTCCGCTGTACTTTGATATTGTAGTCCCTGTCAGGCAGAGATACGGGCCCACACGTAAGAGGATGTGCATGCACTCACAAAAGGTTGTAAATTGAATTTCCCCGAGAGCAGGGGGAAAAGAACGCCCAGTGTGTAAATTTGAAATTGCTACGGATTACCTGACTTTCATCCCACAGCGCCGAGGCAAGTGTGCAACGGCAACAACTTCAGAGGACTTTTTTAATAGCTACTGCATGCATATTAGAAGTGTGGGCGAAGCAGGGTGTTCAGCATATAGAATAGACTCTCTGCTCTGCTCACCACGGTGGATGCCATACACATGTCATTGAGATAACTCGAGTTTTTTGATTCAAATCATTTTGTTACATTTCAGTTACATTATGTATTCATTTCATTACTATGTCAACTTGAAGGTAAGATATGAGATCTTTTATCCCATCAGTAATTGCTTTTTTAAACAAAATGGGTTTCAGCTTGGTTCCTATGGCTTCTCTTGATAGTCTGGTGACAATTGGCAATGAGCGACATTTGTGCTAGCTGTGTTCGTACGTATATGTATGTATGTGTATATTGTATGTACATTAGTATGGTTTTTATTTTTGTATGACTTTTGTATGATTTATTACAGACTGCTGTCTGTGAGACAAATTGCCCCTTGGGAACATTAAAGCTTCCCACTACTACCACTACTACTACTACTACTACTACTATCTACTAGTACTACTACCCATTTTGCTGGGTTTTCTTCCTATATGGCTGACAGCGCAGTGCTACGTTCCCTTCACAACAAGGGATCCATAGTGACGCATGGAGGACAGAGAGAACCTGTCCTACTTGGTTTACAACAACCCCCCACACTCGGCTGATGAGAGCCCTGCAGCCACAATTGAGGAGATTCATCATGGCCCTCCAAATGTCCAAATCAATAGTATAGAAGTGTGAGTGAAATTGAACATCATATACTCTATCCACAAACTAAACACGGTCTAACTGAACAGCACTGAAACTTGTTTGTGGATAATTGAACGGGGAACAGCTGTTACTTACAATGATCCACAGACACATGATCATCACATCACACTGACGCCACCTGACCTGACCTGTTGTGTTTGGTCCAGCTGCCATTTTGACAGCGCTGCGGTGACCAACACAAATGCAATCACCAGAGAGGATTCATTCACATTCCACCAGCGCACCGCCACTTGTCACAGAACTCCTCACTTTGACTGTTTTGGTCCGAGAGGGCCTCAAAAATGTGACACTGGCTGGAAAAGGCCTCCTGCTGCACTGAGCCGGACAGTCTTCTCCATGTTATTGATTCACAACCTGTCCCACTTTCCCCCGTACATACGGTGCCTCCCTCATACTAATGAAATAACACACACACACTCAAGGTATTGGGGCGGGCACACTGGGAAAGGAGTGTGAATAGCTCTCCAGGACGAGGGTGCAGTGAGTGGGGTCTGTAATGATCCACGCTTGCCGTTTGAAGACATGAGAGGGAAGAGCTAGAACGCAGCCCTGTAATCCATGGCAACCCGGTCTGCAGGGTCTACTCTAGCCTTTCCACCTCTTTTGTTTCCCCGTGAGACAATTATTAATTATTAAAATATATCAATTTGTCTCCCTGCTGAAAAGGAAAACAACAAATATAAGTAATGGGATTATTAGATTTGTAACGCCAGGCAAAATGGCAAATAGCCGAATGGCTTTCAGGCAGTCTCTGAGTTGTTACGCTGGGGTGCTGGAATACACCGGAGCTGGACTTAAAACGAGCGTCAATTAGGCCAATTATTGAACTGGAATCAAGACCTTAGTCTTGGAGTGTGTGCAAAGAGCTAACAACCCATGGCTAGCAATTGCAGGCTTTGAGCAAAAGGGGATAGTTCAAAACAAAAGGGTTTGGAAGTGGGGCAAGAAAGGAAGCCATTCAATCCAGGTTACATTCCATCGGTTGTGGTGCACATCCATGGCTTGTTATGCAATGCCAGGAAGCCTACTGCATATTTCACATAGTGGGGGTCTGTGGGCTATAAGATGGTCTATATCCCTTCTTAGTTCATTAACAATTGGGTGTCGTGTCGCCATAGCAGATAATTGAATTACATAGGATTAAACAACTGGTGGTAGCCCCTCCAGGTTGTGTTGACTGGAAAGTTTATTTAGTGAAAATGTGTTGCAGTATGTACCACAGCATCAATGGATATTATGAGGCCTCGAGACTAGTTAAAAGGGGCCTTTCACATCATGACAGGGCTGCTTTAATACTAGATAATAAAGCAGGCCCCTGCTTTGGCCTTAGTCACTGGTGCTTTGTACAAACAAACCTGCATTTAATATATTTAGTATGGTACACAGACAGTGTGCTATGCAAACCATAAACCAATGTTTGGAGAATACAAACACAAAAAATACAAAATAAAAAGATAAGTTGCTGCTGGATCTAGAAAAACAGTACAACCAGCACAGTTCGGGCACAGACAAGCAAATGTTGGAATAGGGAAAATACATAATTAGTAAGACATTAGTAAGAGGTTATTACAAAAATCTAACTGACAGCTTAGCGCTACGGTTGATGTAGCATGGTTCTACCGCCATCTAGTGGTCCACTTTAAACATAGAAGAATAGAAAGTCCCAATAGATCTCAAGTACAAGACAGTACAACAAAACATTGCGTAAGAAGGGACGTGCACGTTTACCTTTTTAGGATCATCATATAATACCCGAATGTTGGCCACCTTAAACTCAATACTCCTACACTCCAGCAAAACTTGTTCCCAGTGTTTGTATGGTCCCTCCTTGAATTTATAGGCAAACGTAATGTTTTTGATTGGAGGCCGGCCAGAGCATATGTTAATCTCGGAGACATGTCTCAAGTACAGAACTAAGCCCACGACGGTTCCCAGGACAGTCAGTATTATAACAACTTCCCATTCTGACATCACTGATATGATACCTATGCTTGCAGGTCAACGAGCTCGAACGTCGAACTAAAATAATTGTAATTGTAGTAGCTTTTTTTGGGTTGCTTTTCTTCATAGAATATTTCTATATTGCGTTTGATTTCGCCAACTTAGTCCATCCATGCTTCTCACTAAACTTAGCGGACATACAGCAGGTCGACTCTACTTCCTGGAACATACCATTATCTGGCTCCAATAAGGGGGTTGTGTTTACTGCGAATGCTTTAGAAAAACATGAAATACTGAAATATTTAAATCCGGAGCATTTGTACGAAAGATAGACACGCGGCTGTGTTGTTTTGTGTTTCGTTTATGACTGCAAACAGACGTTTCGCGGACGGAACACGAGAGCAACGCATGTCGTGGTGGTAGCGGCGGAGCTCGCTGTCGCCCCCTGTCGGCGTGTTTCCCGCTATGTGGACACAGTAGCAGCAGCAGCGTCTGAAGCGCAGCAACAGCAACAACATGGCGGGCCAGGAGGATCCAGTGCAACGGGAAATCCACCAAGACTGGGCAAATCGAGAATACATCGAAGTCATAACGAGCAGTATCAAGAAAATCGCCGACTTTCTGAATTCGTTTGGTAAAACACGACACTTTAAATCGCGCTCGGCTTGTCAGCTGTTGCCCTTGTACGTCGCTACCGTAGCCAGACTAATGTAGCTCATGTGGCTAACACAGCTAGCGTCAGATGAATACGATGTTTACGGCCACTCCCAATGTTATTTATCTGTATGTGTTACTCGTGATAGTGTCTCTGTGATTGAATGGGAATGGATTGTGAGATGTTGATACACCTGTCTTGTCTTTTTTAACAAGTACAGTTCCTTTTAGTACTGATCCAGTCAACTGTTCGGCTTACTGTCATGCATGGACACACGGGAGATAAACACGACAATAATTACGCTGCTTCGCGTGGACGTCTTAACATTTTAACCACGCCTTATGTGGTGTAATGTTGTTGTTGTTGTTGTTGTTGTTCCAGACATGTCCTGTCGTTCCCGGTTGGCCACCCTCAACGAGAAACTGACGGCGCTGGAGAGGCGGATTGAATACATCGAAGCGAGAGTACGTGTACACACACACTGGTGTTAGTGGTAAACGTCACACCAAAGACAATGGTATTAATACGTCGGTCTCTTTCCATTCAGGTCACAAAAGGAGAAACGTTAACCTAGGAGTATGAGGATGTGGCGACCGAAACATCATCACCTACCCCCCCCCCCCCCACTCCACTCCGCCGCCATTCAACATGTTTCATTCAATGTCTTGGAAAAGTCAGCTGTGTTCATTTTGGGACCATGTGAATATGTTTAATTGTCCAGTTTTTATATAATGTGTGTGTGTGAGCGTTATTTGTCCCCTCTAAGTGTTGTGGCAATCCCCCCCTTTCTTTCTATACAAGATTAATCTTTAATATTTAATCAGATTTTTAACACATATTAGTGCCACCTATGTTCTACACTGTTTCATTAATACAAAACGGTAATAAATGCATAACATCCCTGTGCCATGCTTTACTAGTTGTGTATTCAGCCTTATGACCTGCTTGTCGACTGAATCGTTGGTGATTAAAATCTGGTTTTAATGCTGTAATAAAGGGAACATAATGACTTTCTGTTTTCTTGTGTATGTTTATATTAATCATGACAATATATATGAAATGCATTTCATGAGAAAAAAATAGGCCATGTTATGTATTGTAGTACTTTTGTTTTCCTTTCCTTTACATTTTTGTGTTCAGACATGTGCAACTGTGGACCACTAGAATTGAAATTGGCAGGCCGACTAGCTAGTCTTTCTGAATTTGGGCCCAGGTCCTATATATTGTGCATAAATGGGCTCCTATATATTTATTAAATAAATATGTATAGGCCATGCTCTCAAATTATCATTCAACATTGGTCACTGCTCACAGAAGTCTAGATGTACAGTACAAGACCCCTAGTGGGAATGTATGACCATTAACATTCCTGTGGCAATCTTCAGCACAATGGACTGTTACTTGGTTGGTTTTCCAACCAATTATTAAAATAGATTAAAATTCTTGCTCTTATTAAGCAAATTGTATTCAGACTCAAATGCATCAAAACTATATCTAATGTAGGCTCTCTAATGCAGAAGACCTACCCTCCCAAACATACATATACTGTATAGTTGCTCCCAACCCAACCCCCAACACACTGGCTCTACAGTACCCAGCATGCACCTCGTCCTGCCGCGGTGCATGTTGGGATAAAGAAAGGCAGTGGTGGCGCTGGTGGCTTGGGCGAGTCCTTGAATCATCAATGATTTAGCTCTAGATGCGGGCTACATTTGAGCTGATAATCGAACGAAAAGCTGCGTATCGTCCCTGTCGTAACCAAATCCCATCGGTGAGATACGTGCTGTGTTGTTAACACACGAGTTTGATGCATTTTAACGGCGTACACGTTTCAAAGCTGCGAGGTCTGCATGCAGCAGCCCGGACGGAGTTGTTTGTCTTGTCGATGATCACTTTGACGTTTAGCGTGGCTCGTCTATGAGCTGGGACACGGGAGTATAGTTCTATTGCGTTCGGTGTTAATGAGACACTCGCCACCATTTCCTTGTACTCATATTGTTTACTTTCCCTTTATTTTTTATTTATTTATTTTAGGTCGTGTTATTGGTACAGCTGTTGAGAAATGGGGGGCGACAAGCGGTGAGTAAAATAGACTTCATCCTCATAGGGCAGACAGGGCACACACACACACATACATGGCGATTATTCTGTATTGCGGTATGATTCAGTGGTCATGATCATTTTAGCGTCAGCATTTTGACAAAAATCTATTGTTTTCTTGCATCTGGAGAAAAAGGCCATAATGCTATGCAGGCCAGAGGGCATCTCTGCAGCATGACTACTTCATTTATAATGGTGTTATAAATGCACACATTTTACGTTTATCCAATAAATTCAGCTCCTGCGATTTGGATGTTGTCACATTACGAGTTCGATCGATTAAGTACTATACTACTACTACTACTACTACTACAACCTTATTTTCCTTCTCAAACTCAACTAGTGTCATACCGTTCTATGGTGGATTTATATATGCAACTCTCACCACCTTGCAGCAATATTGTCAAAATTGTCTTCACCTTTCATTTAAAATGTAAAAAAATCGGTAAGAAATCAAATGTCAAATTTGTTGATTTGACAGAATTACCACCACTTATAAATTGTTACTATTTATATGGAAAATTAACAGGGTTGAGTGCTGGTCAGCATGAGTGGAGTCATTTGAAGGGTCATCTGATTCCTGTAGTAATAGACGAGGAGGGCTAATTAAGCTTTAGAATTGAGTTTTGAAATTATAGATGGTCCGATGGATGAACAGTAGTTTAATAAGTGTACAATTGTTTTTGGAATCTTATGGACTTTCTGGATAGGATTAGCCGCACAGAGCGAAGCGGCAGATATGGTTCTGATCAGTCCCGTGGTGAATCGGAGTGGCGCGAGAGACGAGATCGTGACCAGGACCGAGACCAGGACCGAGACCACGACATGCGGCGCTGGGGTGAAGACAGACGGTGTGACCGCTACGACGGAGACCGGCGAGGAAGCCGAGACCAGAGTCCAGAGGTAGCAGCCCATTCCAGGCATTGTTTTGTTGTCTTTGCGCTGCATTCGATTGTTCTATTGATCACGGGGTGTATTCCTCAAATATGTCCAGAATGCAACTGTTGCCCCCCCCCCCGCCCTAACCCCCATCTCTGTGGATGTATATATCTATCAGAGAGAGAGAAAAAGGCGGAACAGCGACCGATCAGAAGATGGTGATCACTCTGACGGAGACTATCCGGATCAGGATTACCGCCGAGAATTGGGAGACGACAGGAAAAGCAAGACCATCATGCTGTGGGGGCTGCCCTACGGTGTCACTGAGGAGGCAGTAAGGATTTAGCTATCCATCTTGTACTTCAGAGGCCACCATTTTGTATTTTGGCTCGTAGTTGGACTGTTCAAATATGTATTGGGTTTTTATTCTGAATGAGTTTGAGTACGGTGCAGTGTTGAATGCTTAAAAAGGTACATTCTGGGTTCCGTGCTTGTTTTCCAGATCCAAGGTGCGATAGACCACCTGGAGGGCCCACAGCCAGTGGACATCAGGCTGGTGAAGAAAAAGACAGGTGAGGGCCCAGTGTCCCGTGGACCTCCTCCCTCCCCAAGTCTTTGACCATAGGGCCAATCTGCTTCTGTGTAGTCCTTTTTTTGGCATAGCAGTGTAGAAGAATGGTTTTGGATTATTTCGACAAGGAACGAGAGAAAAATGGCCTCCTTATTATTCCAATGTGTTGTGGATGTAGAGGGTAAGTAGGAAGCTGCAGGAATATTCCTTTTTGGGAAAATGTCAAGGGCCAGCACCACACTTTGTGGAGTGACGTTCGCCAAGATCTCTTGCTATGGTCAAACTGGTAGGGAATGTTGGCCAAGCAGAGGACCTGGGTCATGAAGCAGTTTGTGACAAGAGTTTGACAAATATGCCCATGGACTCTTGACTAACACGCCTCCCGTCTATATTTGAATGCTGTCTCTAGGTTTAAGCCGAGGTTTCGCCTTCGTGGACTTTTATCACTTGCAAGATGCTACCCGATGGATGGAGACCAACCAGGTTGCTTTACAATCGCCAAGTCTAGAATTTACCTTGGGGATATGGACAGTTATCTAGACGGAAACCACAATGCATTGACTAAGCACTGCGAAAAATGCAAATACAGTTAAAAAAAACAACAAAAAAAAACAGGATGATGGCTAAACGCCATACAAGGCCACAAGCACTCATGTTGCTTCTCCCAGAACTCTAAAGATGATGATGATATTGTCATCCCACAAGGACTCAATATATTATCACTGAAACCCCATGGAGAACGCAACAAGAGGTTGTCAGTGGCATTGCAGAGTTGAACGTAGACTTCCACCTCAACATTTTTTTTAACAGAGACCTAGAATTGTTTTTTATTCATGCCTTTTCATTTTCCCCCGTTCTTTGTTTGGTGCGGGATGCCCATCCCCTGGTTTTACAGAAGGCAGTCAAACTATTCCATCAGGATGACATTTGCTCCAGCTCAGTCTGAGCATTCGGGTCCCAAACACCTTTTTTAAAAAAAGAGCCATTCACGCACACACACATACACACACCCATATGGCTGCCTTTAACTCCCAGGCTATCTGAGAGAGGTGGGGCTCCCTCCCCCGCCTCTTCTCCCTTCCATCACTACTTTCTCTGTAAAGGACAGGACCCACTGCAAAAACAGGACTGATTTTGTGTCATTTCCCCCCTTCTTACAGAAACGTCTGAAGATCCAAGGAAAATGTGTGGACATGCAGTACAGCAACCCTCGGAACAAGTTTGAAGACTGGCTTTGTAACACTGTAAGTCCCCCGCTCTGGCTTGGCGTCATAGCCACCTTACCCCGTCTGTGATTCTGCGGATAAAGCCCCTTCGATTCTAGGCCTCCTTGTAGAGATGTCATGCAATGCCCTTAATTGTACGGTAGACCTATTTTGGTTCACGAGTAGAAAAGATGAAGGTGTCTTATGGCGGGTAAGTATGGTATGCTGCATCAATTTGGTGTTTTCTTTAGGCAGCACTGTTCAGGGCCTTAGTAGCTGTATAATCAATAAAAATGATGTAAACGGTTACTTTCAGTGTGGCCTGTACAATTTCCGGAGGAGGCTGAAGTGCTTCAGGTGTGGAGCAACCAAAGCCGGTAAGTAGCTTGTCAACCAAGAGGCCGCTGGCTGCAGCCTTCCGGACATCCTCAGGCAAGGTGCTGGGCTGCAGCACGCATCCAAGCCCATAGAAGCCCATGTGCTAGACCCAGTATCTGCCCTCTTCAGTGGGGAAATGGTTAGAATCCAATGCAGATTAAAATCTACTTGTGAATTACAGATGTAGGTCATTCACAATTAGGCAAGAACAGCTGGGAGCGCGAACCATGAAACTTCTGGCTGGGAGTCGAACATTCTAGCCACTAGATTTTATGGCTGTGTTAGTTGGACATGAGGAGGACATTTAATCAGGAAAAAAACACTCCATTGTTATCCCCTGTTGCCTGATGACAATGTACCGGTACTTGAGATGGAAAGATGCACAACGTGTAGGCCAATGCTCTGGGACATAAAACCGCAACTCTGGAAACGATGCTAATGTCCCCACTTCCATTCTGTCATTCTCTTCAACAGAGTGTGAGGGCAGCGTTGCTTCCGGAGTCCCAGAACCCCATCCCACTCCAGACTTCTACGGTGACAGTAAGTTACTTGACTTCAATCCACTTCTACTGAAGAACAAGGCAGCCCTGGTCTCGCGTGTTCTAGCTGGACATGGTATTGTTGATAACGGCTGTATCTTTTCTTTTCTTCCACTTCTGCAGCGATCATCCTGAGAAATGTAGCCCCTCTCACCACCGTTGAGGCCATCTTGACAATGTTGGCGCCGTACGCCAACCTCACGCCCAACAACATCCGCCTTATCAAGGACAAGCAGACGGGACAGAACAGAGGCTTTGCCTTTGTGCAGCTGTCCTCTCCTTTGGTACAATGTCAAATTTTTTTAAACCCATTCAGTCACCTTTTTAAAGGGCTCCCACTACTTGCTGCTAACTGCTTGTAATAGCTAATCAACATCCTGTCTGGTGGTAAAATAGGGGCCCTTTTAATGAGATTTATTATGCGTTATGTGTGATAACTGCTATAATGTACTTAAATAAAAACATTGTCATTTTGCACAATTGCCACCGGAGTGTGCACACAAAATCATCATCTAACTCATTGGTCGCTCTCCCAGGAGGCTTCTCAGTTGCTGATGATCCTGCAGGGGCTGCGGCCTCCGTTGAAGCTGGATGGGAAGACGATCGGCGTGGACTACGCCAAGAGTGCCAGGAAGTACGTAGCTTTATGAGCCTGCTCTGGTGTGGTGTCTTGTGTATGATGGTGACTTGGCCTATGCATCAATGAAGCTAGCTTGTTCCATTAAACGACTTGTTCCACCAGGGACCTTTTGCTTTCCGACGGGAACCGCATCAGTGCCTTCTCCATGGCCAGCACGGCCATCGCTGCAGCCCAGTGGTCCTCCACTCAGGTAGGTCTCCAGCACCAGAACAAACTTGACGTGCTTCATGTGAATACCTGGCGGAGAACAAAAAATCGGACCCTTGTTCTGTCTCTCTAGGCGCCGCAGGGCTCGGAGGCCATGTCTGAGTACAGCTATCTGCAGGAGGGCTACACACCGTTGGCTCAGGTCAGTTGAGAGACTTCAGTCTGTCTTCACAACATCACCATGACTGGGATGTTTTGTACCTCCAGATCAACACTGTCTTATGGAAATGTACATGGTCATGCATGAGTGGTAAAATTGACAACATGTCTGCTTGTCAACAGGACTACCAGGCGTACTACCAGCCGCCAGCAGGGGCAGACGCCTCCCAGGCCAATGGAATACTTGGAGGTAAGCGATGGCAACAGGAAGACATTAATACGTCACGTTTTCTAGAATTCTAGGAGAAGAGAATTTGCCTATTTGAAGGGGAATATTGTCCACACTGTTGTATAGTTATCTATCAGAGCACATTATAATTATCAGTTTCTGATATTTCGTGCCAAAGTTGACGAACCATGAGCTTTTCCTTTGCTTTATTGGAAATGTGATTCACTTAAAAGCTTGTAAAATCTACATGCAGACACTTTGACTTCTAATCTCATTGTGAGTGTGGCCAAAATATGGTGGTGGCGAGTTGCAGTAACCAAATATGTATTTCCTTCCTTCTAGCGGCACCTGTTGCAGCCGGCGTGGTTATTTCCCAAACGGCACAGGTCTACCAGCCACACATCATCGGCCAGCCGGCGGTCATGGTAACCATACATTCCACATAACATAATCCCAACTACTAGTCCCTTGCATACTGCAGTCGCCACAGTGCAATAAAGTGGTTGTTTTTTTTCAAGCCCCTCCCCTAACCAGTCTTATCTTGTAGGCCACTAAAGTTAACCACCACCTGGATGCAGCCAACCAGCACGGGCTGCCAGCAGCTGCCACAACCGTCTGCAGTGCAACTGCCACCACAACAACACTGCAGGCTTCTGGACAAGCCCCTGGTATGAGCACACCGTAGCCCTGCCCCAACTCTGCCTCCTGGGTTTAGTGTCTGGATTCATAATGCTATGCATGCTTTTATTGATTTGGTGCAGGATATAAAAATGTAGACTTCATGAAGAGGTCGACGTAAGGACTCTGATCGTATACAGACATACGATGTGTGTTTTGCTTTGACAGGTGCCCCGGACACGTCCACATATCAGTACGACGAGTCCTCTGGCTACTACTACGACCCGCAAACAGGCCTTTTCTACGACGCAAACTCCCAGGTTAGCACGGCCCCAACATGCAGACTTCTCTCGTCTTGTGTCTGAAACCTCCCTCAGACGGGTTCTAATGCCTTACCCCCCGATTGTGTTCTTTGTAGTACTACTACAACGCCCAGACCCAGCAGTACCTGTACTGGGATGGGGAGAAGCAGACGTACGTGCCCGCTGCTGCAGACGCGGCCCTGGTGGACGCCACCACGGCCAACACCGCCAGCTTGGCCGCCACCAGTAAAGAAGGGAAGGACAAGAAGGAGAAACCCAAGAGCAAGACGGCACAGCAGGTTAGAAGGGATGCATTTTGGTACTACTTGGGTCATACCGTTGTTTCCTTTCGCTGGATCCTCTCATTTTATGGTTTAGTGTTACCTTGCGAGGCAGCCTGAGATCACGTTCACGTGAGAATCCACCTGGCCAGGTTTCCAGTTATCCACTTGTCGCCGATTGGTTCATACCAATCGGCGTCCTATGAGAAACTGTACTGGCAGCTTGGGGGCATGCCGATAGACGGATGGTTCATGCAATAAGTATTTTTATTTTAAGTGCCACCTCCTTTCCAAACTGTTTCAAAAGACTACTTTCCAGTTCTTTGTCACAAACCGTCCAGCTTCTAGTTTATGTACATTACAAATGGATGAAGCCATGCAGGTCTACTTTACAGTAGTGTATGTTGGAGGCTGGTTGTACTGACCTGGGCCCGCGATGTTCCTCTCACCAGATCGCCAAAGACATGGAGCGCTGGGCCAAGAGTCTGAACCGGCAGAAGGAGAACTTCAAGGGCAGCTTCCAGCCCGTCAGCCACGAGGAGCGGAGAGAAGCGGCGGCCGCCGACGCCGGCTTCACCCTGTTTGAGAAGAAGGTACCTCGCTTGCCGATGAACACCACCCTCCCGTGTTTAGACGGGTGGTCTGTTGCCGTTCTAAATGGCTTGTCGGGTCTTTGTTCTCAGCAGATGGGAGGTTTTGACACGACAGTCATGCCAGAGGCTCTGAGAGCAGCGGAGGAGGAGCCACCGCCGCCGCCAACCAGCTCTGTAAACACTAGCAAGGTGAGGAGCTTCCTCCCACCGATGGACAAGAAGACGCACACGAGTCCGGCCGGCTCTCCCGGTTTGCTAACAAATGTCGTCGATCCCTGGTCTATGGACAGTGTGGCCTGGTGGCAGCCTACAGCGGGGACAGTGACCCAGAGGAAGCGGCTGGCGCGGAGCAGGAATACGGGGAGGACGGCCAGGACAAGCTGACTGACTGGAAGAAGCTGGCCTGCCTGCTGTGCAGGAGACAGTTCCCCAACAAGGACGGCCTGGTTCGCCACCAGCAGCTCTCTGACCTCCACAAGGTACCACTTTACACTGACCATGATACATTGTCGGTGTTTGAAATGACCGCAGTGTGTTAAAAGCAGTTTTTTGGGGGGGGGTGTTTTACAGCAAAACTTGGAAGTTCTCCGCAGATCCAAACTGAGCGAGGCTGAGCTGGAGGAGCTGGAGAGGAAGGAGACGGAGGTATGTCCCAGTACAAAGACCCTTTACTGTATATGCTGTGGCTGGCCCCAAATATTGCAATAACTAATTAATAGAGCAAGTAGCAGTTGGCGTTTCCTTTTCTGGCAATCCATCATCCACAATAGCACCAGTGTTTTCTTTGTGTGCTGAATAGCTGCTACTGCTGTTCTGCAACTTCATTCATGATCGTCAACTAAAATAATCGTTTCCTTAACATTTCCTTAGTTTATATCTGTTGTATACTATATATTTTATTCAGTAACTACTCAGATATTCTAGTTTAAACCTACACCCAGTATCCTTATTGCTGCTTGGGTCCTACGATAAAGGCTGTTCTCTCTCTTGTTTAACAGCTGAAGTACAGAGACCGAGCGGCTGAGAGGAGAGAGAAGTACGGCATCCCTGAACCTCCAGCCCCTAAGAAGAAGAAATTTCCTGCACAGCCGCCACCAGTCGTCATGTAAGTTTCAACATGGATTAAATGGCTAATATGCATTATTTTTCTCTGTGCCTTACTCTGCGCCTCTTATAAGCGAACTAGAAAAATGGCATGGAAGCTCTAGTTTAAACAGTATTTTACAGGTAATTTTTTTTACTTAACGCAAGTAAATAGACTACAGCACAATTGAGGTGTTCACACATTCAAGCTCCTCTCATGCTCTTTGTTTTCTGTGAAATCCTGTAAAGCCTGCCAGTTCTCATTATAAATTCTCAGTGTAATGAACCTTGAGCCGGGACTCAAACTATGCTGTGTTGGGTCCTTGAATTTGAGGGAATTGGGCCTGGAAGGTCCTTGAAAAGTTGACTTAGTTTTAGGCAGGTATGGGAACCCTGTGGAAGCTGCTGCTGCTTCTATCAGTCAGTTGATCGATCCATCCGCTGACGCGTAACCTTTGGTGTTGCTTCATCCCGTTTCCCTGCAGAAACTACGAGCAGCCCACTAAGGACGGCCTCAACAGCGACAATATTGGCAACAAGATGCTGCAGGCGATGGGATGGAGAGAGGGCAAAGGGCTCGGTCGAAACCAGCAAGGCATCACTGCTCCCATTCAGGTACAACTGAAGATCATGTGGTCTGTGGCATGACCTGTATTGTATGTTTCAGCCCCCCCCCCTCCCCATGTTACCACCAGGTGGGAGTGTGCTTGGCCATTAGAAGCCTTTTCAAAATTGCCACGCAACTAAAAATTGTCTTCACAAGGAAGAGTGTACACCAAGATGTATGATGGATAGATGCATCTACCAGATGGTACAGTCCACTGGGTAGGCTGGGAGACTGATTTACTTACACATCAGGGTGGACAATCCCACTTGTGATGTCATAATTACAATTTTCGTTTTGTAATGGCTACACATCACACTCACACCTGGTGGTAAAATGTGGGGCCTTTTAAGCAAATGTGTGCTACTTATGATTTGCAGAAAAATACAAACTCCAACTGTGGACTTCATTTGTTTTTTTATTTTGTTTTTTGTAATTTCTCAGGCTCAGTTGAGAACAAAGGGGGCGGGTCTTGGCACCAAGGGCAGCAACTACAACCTCACAGCGGCCGACACGTACAAAGACGCGGTCCGCAAAGCCATGTTCGCCCGCTTCACTGAGATCGAGTGAGGCGGGGCTCCCGTGGAGTCCAGTCCGTATTCCACCACGGGACTGACTGAGCTGCAGTCCACACAGAGCTGGTGGTGGTGTCACGACTAGTCTTCCTGCCTGTGCTGTTGGACCATTGGCTAACGGCCAATGGTCAGTGAAGCGCACCAAGACATCCCTTTCCCGCAAAGGTCAATCTATATAAGGAAGTGTGTTGAAGACTGTAATTTATTTGTACATATGCAGAGTGTTTTACTGTTTCATGTCTTTTTTTTTTTCCCCTGTTCCTTTGTTTCTGCATGATAAAAATTAACTGTACAGGGTTTTTTGTATAAAAAATATTGTCTCATGTTGTACATGAAAATAAATGAGATTAGGCAGTTTATGGTCTTTGTCTTGATTTTTAAAATCATTATGCTTTGTTCTTGTCCAATTCTTCTCCCGTCTGATTTAATTATGCTGCAGCAACCAATCCCAACATGGCACTGGTGCACATTCTTTTGAGCATCAAAGGAATCTTGACTTGAGTCGTTCTATTTTTATCCAATTAAAGACAGGAAGTGACCCTGGATGTGATTAACTAGTGGGAAACATAACGGAGAACATGACAAGTGTGGCCTGTAGATGACCCTCATCCAGCACACCAGGTCGCCCTGGCCAGAGCTGGCCTGTTTACCCTGTGTTGTGCAATCCGCTCTTTCCACTTTGTGTCAACCTGTTCATGCCTCTGCTTGCTAAACCACTCTTTTCTGTTCTGTGCATGTGCCACTTACTGGCAATTATTGGTTCTTACAAGGGGTGGGTCCTTCAAACTAGCATGTTAGTGCTGCAATTCAGGACAACAAACTTCGGGTGTAGTCTGGAACATTGGATGGTTTTCTTTACTCTGCTTGCACAACCTTTTCTGTATGTGTGTGTTTTATATTTGTGGAGATAGATGGCTGGGTCAGTGTATTGCTCAATACAGAGAATACTGAATCATGTGTACACAAGGTTTTCTTGCATGTTTTCAGCAAGTGAACCATTGCTTCTGATCTAGCCAGTGAGCCAATCACATGCGCTTAAGAGAGTTGGTATCACAGCTGCCTGTTACCACAGGAGCCTAATAGAGGCAACACATATGATTTATTTTTTCACACAATCCCCAATAAATGTTTTATTGTAGATATGTCCATTGTATTTGGTTGCGCTTCATCTCACCATGGGTAGGTTTAAGTGAGGACACAATGTTCATATCTATATCAGCATTATCTGTTAGTTTTGTGTTTACACTGAAACCTGTCTCTCCCACCAATGGCAGATGTGGGTGTGTGTGTGTGTGGAGGTAGGATTGACAAGCATATATGACAATGTTGAGGATACAGAAACAAAAATATAAAATACATATTTTACCCAATGTTGCCTTTTTTAATGTATTCTGTTCTTTCAAGGGTAACATTTTCCCCGATATGATTAAAGAAATCTGAATCTGAAAGCTTTTTTCTGAAAGATCTCTATCTCTCTCCATATATATATACAGTATATATATATACACAGTATATACTGTGTATATATATAAGGAGAGAGAGAGAGAGCTGAGTCTTAGCCTCCTGAGAGTGATACTAATTCATTTAACTTGACTTGACAAGTGAAAGGTTGATGGCATTGCTTTAGCCAGTCTATCAATTTTAGGCAGTTTAGTCCTGTCTAGATATACTGTAGATGTACTGTAGATGTTTATGCTTTTAACCATAAACATCTACAGAGAGACCATCCTAATTATTATTTACAACACTGCTGTCTTTTGGCTTAGCATGAAATTTCTGTTTATCGTCAGTCATGATATTATGGGAGCCTAGAGGGATTAGCAGCAGCCGGTGCGATTAAACAAACAGTCTGCTCATAAAAAAGTACAACTATTATATTTGGCAGAAAAATCCTGTCATGCGGTACAGATTATATTGCTTTCCTAAAAGCAACCGTTCAAAAGGAAAATAACGCTGCGCTCGATGATATCTTTATCAGGCGATGTGTACTTTTCAGGTTTGTATGGAATTTAGACGCCATTGTTCTGGCAAATTTCAAACAGGATGGAGTATGTGTTTGTACTCGCATCAAATAAAAGGTGTCTGTGTTTCAAGAAACCTTTTGCTTATTTGACAGGAAGGTTGGGGACAAAAATGTATTTGCTTTGCTGCTATGTACCTTTTATAGTGAAAGTTCAGAGAGAGCATTGCTCTCTGGGTTTTGGAGATCAAGGTCTTTGTGTGTTTATGCGTAGAGAGAGAGAGAGGACCCTGGAGACCAGAGCAGGCCCCCTCTCCACCCAACGGTGAAGTCGCAGCTTCACTGCCAATAGGCCAAGCATGTTCCTGCTCCTCCAAAGAAAAAATGTCACTACATATTATTTTCAACTGGTGAATAGAACATTTCATCTCACTTACTCACACACCACCTCAGTCTGAGGTGGTGTGTGATGTCCGATGTGTTTGTGCTACTACATAATGAAATGCAATCCTTGGGTGTGGGCCCCTGTCGATGTTCTTGATGCGATGTGTGTGTTCCGGAACACCCTACAGGTGCATGCATTGTGTAAGACCAGCAGACGGCAATCAGCACATCGCCGACGAGGTCTTACGACTCCTGCTGCGAGAACCCGCTGTTATGTTGACACTTCACTGTTGGTTCCCTCTGATTCTCACCTATCTGTATGACATCCAGTCCCAGAGAAATGAGAGGCTTACAGTGAAAGGCACTCTTGGCTCAAACTGATTCTTCTAAACAAACAGGGAGGTGGAGAGGTGGGCTCTCACATGGGCACAAGGTCCATGTGAGAGAACACATGAGCTGGACTGTGCTGAGGTTGCACGGACAAAATGCGTGCAACCAAAGCCCTTGGT
Source organism: Coryphaenoides rupestris (assembly GCA_002895965.2). Lineage (NCBI taxonomy): Eukaryota > Metazoa > Chordata > Actinopteri > Gadiformes > Macrouridae > Coryphaenoides > Coryphaenoides rupestris. Next base: position 737,608 of record PIJE02000064.1, on the reverse strand, counting down.
TTTCATGGAGGGTATTCCCTTCTTCAATGTATTGGGGGATGTGTTTTATTCCTAAAGACCCTTGAAGCACAGAGAGGAGGACTTCACAGGTCCACATTCATTCAACAATGTTACCACCATTCACTTTACAATTATTTAACATGTAAAAGGTTGTTATTTATAATTTTTTCACTGTGCATTTCCATTCATTATGCAGCTCGGCCAGGGTTGTTGGGGGCTGGGGGTCCCATCTCAGCATGAACCCTCCTGAATAAGAACACACTGATACCGATGGGCCAGTCGGGGCTAATCTGCATGTCTTAAGTGGTGTGGGGAAACCAGAGCAGTTGGAGAAGAAACCCCACACATAAACTAAGATAAGATAAGATAAGATAAGATATAACTTTATTAATCCCAAAGGAAATTCTTGTGCCAGGTTACATAGCAATACAGTACAATAAAACAATGTGGAAATCAATAGAATAATAAAAATAAACTAACAGATTTACACATTTACAGTCGAAATATACAAATATATTTGTAATGTTCTGTTGCACATTCCGCTGGGTATCGCCACTTCCTGTATGTGTCTGTGACAATTAAACTTCATCAATCTTGAATCTTGAACATATAAAGGTTTTTAACACTGTATTTAAAATATTGGACATAACAGACATTTTACAGCTCTTTGTGTTGCCTACCAGTGTGGTACCATTGGTAACACCATCTGTCTTTTCTTTGAGCTTCAGTTCACCATTTTGTCTTCAGTGTCCGATGGGTAATTTCCTCGGGGCCTCACTATCCTTCACTATCCTTCACCTGTGTATTTACTTTCAAACATGAAATCCCAGTATTTGCAATTTTGCAGTGAGAGGTTTCTGAGATTTAGTGGTTGGTTGTTGACTACAGATGGTTGTTGTCGACCCCAAAGTTAATCTACACAAATGATAGTGCCATCTAATTCTGGCAAATTAATCAGTTACAATTACCATTAGAAGAACAATCTAATCCAATAAAGGGATTAACATTGTTACCACAACCTCGGGAAACAGAGAAACAGTATCATAGATTGGTAATGCTGTAGGCCTATCTCAACTTCACTAATAGGCTGTTTTAAAGGTCCTGTATGTAAGAATAATGAATCCATTCAGGGCCTACATGTAGGACTGTACAGCACAAATCACTTTCAATTGCCAGTTTGTGGTTGAAGTTAAACCATGAGAGCTTCCCTGACTCTCTCTGTTGCATAGAACAGCTGTTGGGCTGATTTCTCTTCTATTTCAGTCGGGTCGGATTTCGCGGGAAAAGGGAACGAAGTGACATGTAAGCGTGGATAATACAAAAAAAGACATTTCATAGCTAACATGTGTACAAAGTTTAATTATGATTAGAACTAACATTAGTTTCGGATTGTTATTGTCTCAACCCAGGGAGCTCAGAATGCACTGAAAACTAAATTAGTCCAATTACGCACATATCTGTTTATTTTCCTCTGTAGACCTACCGATTGAAATTGTTGTTGTTTTTTTGCGTGCGTGTGTACAGTACAGTAAAGTAAGTGGAGAGCGCCATTTAAAATAAAATCGCTCGTTTTGGACCCCCCCTGTCGGTGCGTCTCGGGGGTCTTTGTGGACGGTTTGCGGAGACAAACGTGCAACACGAGGATGTAGTGGTGGGCACGGAAAGGAGGCGGACCTAAAACGACCCCCACACACACACTTTAGCTGCTGCTCCTTTACAAATGCTTTACAATTTCTCCGTCCGCCGCACATTCTTTTGCGCCCTCCCGTGACCGTCCCGGGCAAAAAAAAAAAATACAATTAATAAAGAGATAGGCCTACGGATTGTACAGTCGTGAGGAAGCGCGATTAGGATTTTCTTACTTTCATTTCAAGTCACTACCACTGGTCAGGGGAATTAATCTGAAACCTGCGTGACAGGAGACTTCTTTTTTTGGTAAGATCTGGTTACATTTATTACATTTCTGTTTTACTACTTTTGGTGGTCGTTTTCCCCATCTCTCGTATGATCTGCCCTATTGGCTACCAAGACAGTGAACAATATATTATGAATGAAGCGAGGTCTTTTTTGTATCCAAGGTACAACAATTGTATGAAATACATACAGTAATCCCTTTAGAGCAATGCATGTATGTGTATGTATGCCTATTGCAATGTGCCAATATTAGGACATACTATTGATCCACGGGGCAGCAGCTGATCAACAGTGTAAGACTACAGCGTGAAGCCCAGATATCACCACCATGTGCCTCTGGAGAGAGTGCACATGTTTGGCCTTTTGAATAGTTTGTCGTTTAAACTGTATGCCGTTGAGCGAATAGACTACGCAGGCTATTGTCCCGCTGACTGGACCATTGTGTTAAGTCAAGAGCTGTTTGTTTGTTTGCTTTTTTTGTGGATGGGAAATAACCAGCTGGAGAACAAGAGACAATCTGTCGTGAGATCTCCCAAACTCTCTTTATTCGACACATGAATACAACGTGATTTCCTTCTCTCTGTGTTTGTTAACCTATAGGGAGGGAGCCTTTGCATTGTGCAAGGCAAGCGCACTATTTGCACAGGCCTATCTCTGTAGTTACACTATGTAGGCCTACTGGCAAACGGCAATTCCTCCATATGGGTGTCCACACACACACATTCTAACCATTATAGCTATTGGTTTCCCCCGCGGTGGTGAGTTGCCGACGACTGCGTTCATTTTAAAGGCTCGCTATTTCAACCCCCACGATAACCCCCCGCGATAGGCTGACCCCACGTGGTCAGCCTATCGCTTATGGTTTTCATTTGATCGATATCGATTTGAAGCCATATACACTTGCATACGCTCTCGGGGGAACCTTGTTTGTCGTTGAGATTTCATCAAGTAGCCCGATTATTTGTAACGGAACATTATTAAGTGTGACGGGACGTTAGGAAATAAACTTGTATCATTAGGCTACAGACCGAAGGATCACACGGAGCACACGGAGAGTGACGAGTTCCCGTTCCCGACATGTAACAGTAAATTATAAAATACAATACTGGCATGGAAATGAGTCACCGACGGATACATTAGATTTAAGCCAAACGTACGTCATTTGCGCGCAATTTAGTGAACATGTTGCTCTGAAGAAGTTTAACGCAGTGCTGCTAGTGGTCTTCCAGTGTGTGGTCATTGTCGTTGTCCTATCCATCCAGCTGCTGATGAGAAATGTTGGGGGGGGGGGGGGGGTAATGCTGCCCAAACCCTCATGGTAATTTCCAATACCCCAATAACGGCAGAAGTCTGAATAGTTAACGCTGTTGATAATAACTGCAGAAGTCTGAATAGTTAACGCTGTTGATGAGAGACGCTGTGGCATCAATTAACTTCGCCTATTCAATTATTAATGGGTTCCAATGAAAGACTTACTGCACAATAATAGTCACTTTACTTCTAACTTCATGTGGACACAAGCTCACTGCAGAAGCTGTCATTTGTCCAGCTGTGATCCTTTTGCCACATAACAACAAACACTTGGACAGCCGGAGTATTTGTGTTGTCCTCTGGCCCCCATACACTGCGTGGCATGGTCTCGTCAAGTCGGTCAGTCAGTTTACGTTTAAGTAGTCACCCCCCCCACACACACACACACAAGCGACACACTACAGACACGTGGCTAACACTCACAGGACATACCACACACACACACACACACACACGGCAACTTCCCACCCATTGACCCATGATCCTTTGCGTACTCTGCCGCGTCGAGAGTTGTCCAATCACATCAGAACGCCAACACGAAAGCAAAACCGAGTCGCCGCCGGCAATACAAACCAGCGCATAAAGGACAAGATTCACAGCGCAGCTTGGTGGTAAAAAAAATAAAAGCCTCCGACCAGAGAGCACCGCCACAGGATACTTAACTCCCAGACACACTCCGGCCGGCAGCAACCCGGAAGTAGCCAAAGCATCATGTATTAACACACAAATAAACTAATAATGAATTGGAATTAATTGATTTTTTCTTTTTTAATGAAAGCAGACTACCATGCCGAGGCATTGTACAAGTAAACACATTTAATTAGTCATTATTTTACATGATGTTTAATGTGTTTAAGTCGACTTCTTCTCTAGAAGAAATGGCGGCGGGGGCGGCGCTCCAACGCCCCCTGTTAACGAGCCGCCGCTGATCACAGTGCTGTAACGTCCAAGGAGGCATCTCTCGGTCGTGTGTTTCAGAAACGTGATGGGTGATCAGTGCACAATGTTTTTTTGACTTTGGCCCCTCTACCTAAACACAGACGCCCTCCATGGGTAAGAAGAACACCAGGTTCAAGAGTTGTGAAAGTGGCCAGATAAGCTGCAGGGCTGCTGCGGTCGTTGACCCCGGAGCTATGATGCTGATGATGATGCTGTAGGGCTAGTAGGAGCTGATTCATTTCCATTATGGGAAGCAGCCAGCTGGTCTTTCACCAGTCAGGAAAAGACACATCAATATCGCAGTATAAGCCGGCTGGTTAAGTGTCAAGCACTTGGGGGTGTATTATTATCACCATTGTGGCGGGCGTTTCGCATGGCTTCAGATTTCAAACCTGCCCTTACCACGTGCAACAGTCTATTTATGTTTAAGTACAGGAAAGTCACCTTCCCTTGTTGACTGTTTAGTTTTCAAATGTCATCCAGGCGGTTGATGACAACAATGGAAAACATGTAGACATTTCCAAAGTGTCTGCTTTGGAAATGTATTTCCCGAAAACTAACAGTTAGGGTATTGACCTAAAAATAAATCTGTTCGTTTATTTTTATTATTCTGTTTATCTCTCAATTGTTTTATTGTATTGCTTTGCAACCTGGCACACGAATTTCCTTCGGGATGAATGAAGTTCTATCTTATCTTATCTTAAGGACATGCATGCCTGTGTTTATGATCATAAACAATACTATGACAATACTCTGGTAAAGGCCTATCTCTTTATATCATGTTATTATATACCTATCCATTGTTGCCTAAGCTAGTTATTATTTGTCTTTGCCGAGAGGTAACAAGAGCTGTGAATCCAAACAATTGACTCAAACAGCAAGCAAATGACATTTAAAAAGAGTGTAGGCCTATGGTTACATGTAACTGAAGTCACGCCTTTGTACGGGAACACCCTCATAACAAACGGAATTAAAATGTAGCGGTGTGATGATCAAGTGTATTGTAATAGCACACTGAGTATTATCGGAACATTTGCATGGCTTTTCTGGTCCACTACGTTCTTAAGCACTAATTCCTGTATTCACTCTGTGACACATGTATTGTTTGCTCGTGGCAACGCGCCACTGTGCTTGGACAAACAATCATTGGGCAACCACGGTGAGTGGGTGTTATTGATCGGGCAGGTACTGGAAAAGTGTCTGGTACTTGTTGAGTCCTATAGGGCTGCTGAAGGATGTGCTAAGATGACAAGTACAATACTTGGTTGATTGGTGTCTCCAACATTTTTTTTTAAAGTTTGACACAAAGCTCAACTGAAATGTAACTCTTGAAATGCAGGATCGTTTAAACGGCCGGTTGTTCATGTAAGAAACATCGCAGTTTTTTGTCGACCTGCGAATACAATTCCCAAAGTTTGTGTGTGTGTGTGTGCGCGCGCACGCGTGTGCACATTCCTCATTCCTGGCCATGCACGAGGCCGTGGATGAGCCATGGCACCATCACGATCACATGGGCATCTAATCAGCTACATGTGCTCATGACCCCCGCTGCCCCCCACGTCAAGACCGAGAACAGAACACTTCTTCCATTCCACTTTTATATGCCTGGTTTTTCATTTCACATGTTGAAATGTCTGGTGTCCCAAATAGCTAACTCCCACCACTCCCACCACCCTCCCCCCAATTGCCAAAAGTGTTCCATAACGGAGCCTACCACTGCCTTCAATCCTGAGTTATAGCAGTAAGAGTGTAAACTGACCCCCAGTGTCAGTTTAAAGCTCTCATCCAGACATCTCATTGATTTAAACAATGTCAGTAAAAGGGTATTTGACCACATGTAGGCTACACAAGTCACATTCTAGTTAGTTTTTCCCTGGTATCCCATGACAGTTCCACAGGATACCGTTAACAGGATACGTTGGCAGCCAAATATCGTTTGAGGAAATGCAGCAGTTTATCATATTAAACCACACCAACTTACATTTTGATGTATGTCTTCATGATGCCAAGGACAGTGTGCCTTATCTGTGACATGTACGTCAAGTGAGTCGTGGTCATTCTAACTTTTTGTCGTTATTATTCCATAGTTGGCCTGATACATACGATGTAAGTGGCTTTGGTTGATATGAATCCATATGCCATGCCTGTGATTTTATGTAACTTATATACTGTATGTTTTCTCTCAACCACCTAAAACATTTAGGTGGTTATTTTTTGGCTCTGAAGTGAAGTTATCTCCAAATCACTGTGTGTGTGTGTGTGTGTGGGCCCTAACATGTGAAGCTGGTGCTGGAAGCTTCATGCTATAGAAAGCCTCTGGGGTGTGTTGTGAGTCGTTTTTCATTGAGGACGTGACACATGAAATGCAGCAGATAATAGGGGTTGAGTCGTTCTGTACACTGGGGGACTTTACTTTATGTGTTCCGTTTCGCGGAGACGGCGATGAACGTCTTGCGTCAGTTTTTCCGTTTCGCTGCAGCAACTGAATGATCAGTTCCCCTTCTCTCGGTGGCCATGAATAGCGGCCGGCATACGCTGTGGGCAGAGAGGACGCTCTGGAGCGAGTGGTGTTAACCCCCCGGGAAACGAGGCGGCGTACACAATACAGTCCCATTGTGCTGGCCACTCGCTGGAGCGCTGAGGTCACACAAGTGGTCCTGAATATGCATCTCTGTCCCTGAGGTAACAGGCGCCAGTGGCCAGAAGCGCTCTTCCACCCACTTTTCCTTTTCACAGTGAGCCCGCCACCGCCGCCACCTCCGTTGATGATTCCAGTGTTGTGTAGTACTGTTTACACACATCGTGATTACTGTTTCCCTACCGATGTTTCTCCCTCATTTGGGGATTATTTATAATGAGCAACCGAGTCCGTTCATGTATCCTGCCGTGTGTGTGGGTTCTATCAATGGAGTTGTCCTCATGAGAGATGATGGATATGCCGATGATAAGCCCCTCGAGACCATAACAACGTCGGTCCCGAACGATTATTCCTAAAGAATTATGTTTTTCCTCCATTTTACGTCATAATTATTAACTGTTCTCTGTGGCCATGATATACTGTCTATGTTCCACACCAGAGATAATACAGTTGGTTTCACATCATGATACTGCTGTTACTGCCGTTTAACATGAATGTATATGCTGTATATGCTGTATATGCTGTGTATGTATATGTAGCTGAGCTGCCCTCACTCTTCTCTAGATACCAAACCGACAGGGATCACACCCATTGAGCACACAGAGGCACAAAGGCAGGCCGGGCCGTCAGACTGTGACCATGGAAGGTGCTGAATCAGAGATGAACATCTTATCCAACGGCAAAGGCCACGAGCAAGGAGAGGACACATGTGTGCCCGTGAAGACCATGCCCGAAGAGGACCAGTAAGTCTTGTGTTGTCTCCGTGTCGCCATGCGGTGCATGTCTCTGATTCTGGCCGTTTGGCATTGTGCCGTCTCGTTTTCTTACTACTTACAGTCACATTAACCCCCATGTGTATTGCGTGCATGTTATGTGCAGTGCACCCAGCAACTTCACTGTCAAATTAGGTCTTTACACACACAGTGCAGGTGTCGTACACCAGGAACCGATGTGGATACTACGCTATATTCCTGCCATAAAGATAGTCGTCTATTGTTTGCCCTCGTCATAAATGTTTGCATGTCCATAACGACTGCGGCAGTGAAAACACTTGAATGGTGTGGTGGTTGGCTTTGTTTCTAAATGCATGTTTGCCTTCTTTTTGTGCTTGCTAACCACTGGATCCTATATTGTTATCCAGAAATGGCACTCAAACTGTCAGGTATGTCGATGCACTGTATTCTGAGTTTAATATCGGTTCCAATTCAGAGTTTACCTAACCTTATTTAAGAAACCAAAAATCTTAGCATGTATTTCTAACCCTTTGCATCCATACTTTGCTTCATATCAAGAGCAGGTCATTAGTATCTCAAACAACAACCCATCTTAATTTCTGTTACCTGTAGGTTTGATAACGATGGTGCACATTTGGAGAGTGAAACGTTTTTGCCCAATGGAGAAGGGAAAACCACGACACGATTCACAGATGTAAGTATGAGCACCGATATCTTTTGTCATTCAACAAAACAACCACAATTCTCAGCCATTTTGAGGATAATATGTATGGTGTTTTCTATCCCCAGTTTGAGGGAAAGACCTCATTTGGAATGTCTGTGTTCAACCTTGGCAACGCAATCATGGGCAGTGGCATCCTGGGACTGGCCTATGCCATGGCCAATACCGGCATTCTCCTCTTCTTGTAAGTCACACGCGCTGGAACACTTTCTATTTTCCTGTCGCCATCTTCCTTACAGAGCTGGTTTTAAGTCTTAGGGTGCAAGTCCAGGTGAAGTCAAGTATTTTTAGCGCAAGTTAGGTCGCAATTCTTAACAGTAAAAATGGACACGGACAAATAAAAGCGGACACTGATTAGCAATCACATTTCAAATAAAAAAAATTTTTAATTTGGTTTGCTTTTTAATCGACTATTAATTTAATTTAATAGTCGATTAATTGGCCAAGCTTCTTATGCAAAAAAAGACACTGGAAGAGCATGAGCAAGACTGAGTCAAGTCTGAGTCTCAAGTCTCAAGTCCCCAGCTCGGCTTCCCTTGTCATGTACAGGTCCCAGTAAGGCCATAGCCCAGAATAACCCTGCATCCAGACTCCCATCTTTGGACCCCAACCCACAGGCAAGGCTGGAAATGTACAGCAGCACTGAGCCTGAGGCAGCGCCGGGCTAGACACCAGACTCGCTGACCCCAGGAAGAGTCATGACCAACCAATCAGATCCATTCCAGGCCTTCCACAGACTTCTTCTCTAAATATAGGCAGGAAAAGTCCAGTGCACGTTAAATACCTTCCAGGTCTTCCAGGCAAGAAAAGACAGAGGCAAAAGAAGAGTAGCATAGGTGCTACTTTGTCCGATGGTATGAATATATTATTTACCCAGTAGAGTCTGGGCATATTTAGCAGTGGGAAATCCCTCCATTGAGATAGTTTTTTTTAATCAATCTTCAGAAAGTGTCCCCTGGCAATAGAAATGTTCCTGTGAGGTAATGTAGCAGTTTCCACCCCCCATGATAATGTACTATCTGAGATACTACACTGTATACTACACTGTAAAACACACAGCACACCAGTGAATGAGAGGCTTGTGTTCCTTATGTTGACTTGGATGTGTCCCACTGGTGTGTCCCACTGGTGTCTGAAGGAAATGGCTGCAAAACCGCGTTAAATCAACAGTTTGTGTTACTGTTTGCTCTAAAATATTTGGTACAATCCACATGTAAGCTTTGAAGTCCTTTGGCTCTACCAGGGGTGATTTTAGCCCCTATTTAGTGAGGCTGAAGCCTAATGTTCATAATCTCTCGCCCCTGAAAATGTCCATTGAAGAAGGGTCCAGACGCATATCTTCGTAACAAAACAGGAAACCCTGTGTGACTCCACCCCTCACACTTGCTGGTTTCCGCACACCCCCCCCCCCTGAGGTTTGGCTACAGCATTGTTGAACTTCTGGATCTGAGATTACCTACATAATGGTGCATTTTCTTTTTCTAAAAGAAAAATAATCCCCTTATTCCAACAAAATTAATCAGGAAGGCCAAAGGATTAGTCACCAGGCATATTTGAGTTGTATTTCATCTGCTTGACAAGTGAACCACTTCCAAAGTTTCAGCCCACAATGCCATTCCTAACTTGATTTAAAGAAGCACTCTTCAAAGAGTTTGTCCGTATTAATTTGAAGTGAAACACTACAATGGCAACACTGTGACTAATAATGCCAAATATTGTTCCTGTACTTTACACCAGGTTTCTGCTGACCTCAGTGGCAGCACTCTCATCCTACTCTATTCATCTGCTGCTCAAATCCTCTGGCATTGTCGGTAAGTTAAGTCCCCCCCCTCTCTCATATTTACGAAAATCCTCCAGTTATTTGGATTTAGTGGAAACGATGACGACAGTGTTCCAAGTGTTTTGAGAGACTTCTGGAAAAATGGAAAAACGTTGAGTCATGCACTAAGAGGCCGTGTTTCGTCTTCATGGAACACATGAATACATATTCTTTGTACACAATTATGATAAGAAACTATTTTTTACAACCGATTTAGTTTCTATTGAATTTCTCTCTGGTTTAATTTTTCAAGATTGAATGGAATGTCAGGTTTATCATAAAGCACGCCACTACTTACTCGGGCATTCATTACGTTTTTTCAAATACTGTTGAAATGTTGTAGCTGCACAGGACAGACACATTGAGGGACCCACAAGTACTGTGTGTGATGTGTGACAATGTAATTGGTTCGCAGGAATTCGGGCCTACGAACAGCTGGGATACAGGGCCTTTGGAACTCCTGGAAAAATGGCGGCTGGCATTGCAATCACCTTGCAGAATATCGGTGGTAAGGGGGCAAGACTGCACGCTGAAAAACTGTCCACTGCGTTTGTACAAACAATAATTGATGGCCAGTAAGCATCCGTGTATTCATAGGCCACTAGAATATATACATCAGTCTCCTATACGCGATGAGAGATTTTCTCCTCCGTTCACAAGAAAGTATTTACTTATCTTGTGTTCCCTGAACAGTTGATTAATAATGTCTGTGTCATCTGAGAATGAGACCAGAGGGAGTCTTTGTTGATATGTCCGGGAAAGCAGCTGGCAACAGCTTTCTCCCAGCAGTGTTGCCAGCAGCGGCAAGAATTCCTCCCGCTCACTCGACTAAGATTGTGACCCATGGTTCCCTTTTCACCTTTGGTAGAAATGTAACAGACTTGAGGTTGATTGGCTGTTGGCTGCCGGTTCGATTTCACGTGAGCGGAAGGCGACTAGAGTCACATTAACATAACCTCCATATTTCCATGTGTGTTGCGGTGATTATTCAAGCCCGTTTCCCCGATGTGCTCCATGTCTCCCTGCTCCAGCCATGTCCAGCTACCTCTACATTGTCAAGTCTGAACTGCCGCTGGTCATCCAGACTTTCATGAAGATCGATCCCACCTCTGAGTGAGTACCCCTATTGAGTCTCCATTGAAGAAAAGCCCAGTACCACACCGGGTGTGGGAGTGTGTGGAGGTCAAGGTCAAATAGGTTGTGCCGGTTGTGGGTTTGACACTGTCGGCGGCGTGTGATTGGCCGTGTCCGTGGGAGGCCGTGTTTGGCTGCACTTCAGGAATACACACCCACCCAACTCACCCAGTTTCAACATCAGAGTCATGCTGTTTCGCAACACTCCCCCCTCCCCCCTCCCCCCATCCCGCCCTGGCATCTATAGCCTGGCAGAGGCTCCATATAGCCTGGCAGGGCCCGACTAGCCTGCTGCTAAAAACAAACCCTGTGCTGAGGGGAGGGGAGTTTCGGGGGGATCTTAACACACCCCCACACACATCGCGGCCACCATTTTATCACGGTCCCACGGCTCTGAACTGCCACGACGACACACCACTGTTAGTGTTTTCCACCGAGAGCGCGGTGGTGGGTGTTGTGATACGAGGGAAGCGTCCTCAGTGTGGCACAACACCGCGGCAAGCACCGTGTCCAATAGCCTTCGGTGTTCGGTGTCGTCCAGCGCACACTGTTGATGTTTTATTCTGCTGTGTTATTTGAGAAATGTTACCTCTCTGCTCTCTCTCTCTCTCTCTCTCTCTCTTGCTATCTCTGCTGCTTATCTCTCTTTTCTCTGCTCGCTGTGTACGGCACACACACAACCACACACACACACACACACACACACACAACCACACACACTTAAATAACAGCAACAGCTGCGGTAAAGGGGGGCGGGGGGTGGGGGGGCGTTGCCACATGCATGCAGAGGTCAGGCGTAGACCACGCATGCCTCTCCCCACTAGCCCACCGCGTAGCCATGACGAGTACTTGGCTTTTCATCACCTTGGCGCTGGTCTGAAACATGGGGGAGCGTGAGATCCCTCTGCCCGTTTATGTGCTTGTTAGCAACAAGGATAGGTTCATGTTTATGGGTGCACACAACAACAAGGCTCACGTGAACCACATCAACACCAAGGCCTCGACGTAACGCCACAGCTTTATGCTAAAAATGATTTGTTTTGTTTGTTTTTTGTATTAGCAACACTGTCGTCACATCATTAGGAAGGGTGTGTTCAGGGCGCAGGGCCACCTGTCTTGCTGTAGCATAAGAATTTTGAAGTTGGAGTTAGAGCGGAGGAGAGGCCAGACAGCCCTGAGAAGTGGCGAACACGCATCTCAGGCCTTAACACAGAGACCACCTCAGATGACCACCGATCCACTGGCCATTCACTTCTGAGAGAGAGACACACCACCGAGCCACTGCCAGACTTACTAGAACACCGAACTGTTCAGCTACTTTTAGTACGTGTGAATTAACGGCTATGAGGGGAGTGGGATGTGGTTTTGTTTCCTGCTCACTCTGACTCTGTCTTACAGCTTTGTTAGTAAGCTTTGTGTCTCTTGACACGTTTTACAGTTCAGAAGCACAGAAGAGTGTGACTTTGGCCATTAAAGTTACCTCTATCGACAAGGTAAATCAATGTTTCTTTTTAAACTACTTTCGGACCAACGGGTGGTTTAAGACGGTCTCTCTTTAAAATAGCAACAATGGCATTGCATGGATAGACGGACGTCAGACTAGGGGTGTTGACTGCCTGCCACATGCCTGTCACAGGCTTCCTAAATGTAACCTTTTGAGTTCTTCCCATACCAGGTATGGATCCCCAGACAAACATCCCTTCTCAGGGTCAATCCCTGGCTGGTTGTCACATTCTGACCCTCTCTGTCTCTCTCTCTCTCTCTCTCTCTCTCTCTTCTCTCTCTGTCTCTCTCCTTATGTCGCCTCCCACCAGCTTGTGGTACGTCAACGGAAACTACCTGGTCATGATGGTCTCTGTGAGCATCATCCTGCCTCTGGCGTTGATGAAACAGCTTGGTGAGTAGCAAACAAACACCGGGTTCTGTTTACCGTCTCTAGGTTCTGTTTAGCACCACTGGGTTCTGTTTACCAACAATGGTTCCTATTTTTCAGATATGCAGCGTATGTTTTTCTATGGAAATTACATTCCATGTCATACTATGTCTAAGAGAAGCATTTTTACACATTTAGATATCGCAGTCACCAAGTTCTCATGTGCCGCTCGCACGTGTGTATTATCAATCGATTATTACATAAACTATACATATCTAATCGATTATTACGTCTGTCTGGAGATACTGGACACATTTTCCCCGTTCACAAGGGTCATCTGTTGTGTGTAGCTGAGCAGCACGGCTCATCTGTTATGACTGTAGCCATCCTCCACCGTGGTGATTGTGCCCAAGGCCCAGCGTGATGATGACACCTGCTGTGTGTGTGTGTGTGTGTGTGTGTGTGTGTGTGTGTGTGTGTGTGTGTGTGTGTGTGTGTGTGTGTGTGTGTGTGTGTGTGTGTTTCCTCGCTAGGCTATCTGGGCTACACCAGCGGATTCTCACTCAGCTGCATGGTCTTCTTCCTCAGCGCGGTAAGACGGCGGCTTGACATTGCTACAGTGACATTTTCTTTTGTCTGATAGTCCATTCCCCCCGTCCCCCTGCCCCCCTTCTGGACGTGTTAAGGTGCGATAAAAAGGAAAAAAGGGAGCCCTTATTCTCTGTTCAGAAGAGTCCGAATAATTTGCCGTGAAATGGGGGTTTCCACGCAATGTCATCTTCCTCCTCCTCTTCCTCGTCCCCCCCACACTGTACTGTATGAGTCACCCGGTCTCAGGCAAAATGTCCCAGGGCCTCCATTTTGTATTTCTGTTTCTTTCTGCTGTCTTTAACGCCCCCCCCCCCCCCCCCCCTTTACCTTGCAGGTGATCTTTAAGAAGTTCCAGATCCCCTGCCCCTTTGAGGAGTTTGTGGCCAACGGCACTCAACCTCACCCACAGCTCAACCTCAACCACAGCGTCAGCCATGACCCCCACAGCGACGCGGAGGTGGACTGCAGCCCCCACATGTTCACCATCAACTCACAGGTACGCTTCACCTGAACTCCTGTACAAGAAGCCCCTGTTTTGAAGTTCTTCCTGGCTAAATCAATTGGCCCAGCACCAGCACCCAGCTTGAAAGGGGGGCTAACTAACTGGGCGGGTGAAGACTGCTACTAACTGGCTGGGCTGTGGGAATTTCCTGTGAAAGGATACAGCATAAAACAACACACACACTTAATCCTTTAGTGTGTGAGTTGGCTGTTCTCCACTGGGAACGGGGATTGGCAGAGAGGAACACCCACATGAGGAAACTGGAGGGATAATGGCATTTACTGCAGCACAAATCAAACATGGGATAGTATTTCACTGTGCATTGTTATCTAACTTATTATTGTATGTTAATACTGTTGATATTGCAATGTAAATACAATCATAACCTCGTAATGTAGCTGCGATGTCCTTGCATATCCTTCTTTGTCTGGTGCTCAAGGTTGCATTGCGGTAGAAACTGTAATTTGATCAAAATATACAACTATATTATGTCTCTACTTTTTTTCCAATTCCGATGATCTGAAGCATAGAATGCAAGCGCATGATCAATACTACTGAGTGTGCATGGGAGCGCACATTTAGTGAAGTGTTTGAACTTCCTGTTTAACTGGTCGGTTTGTTACAGACGGCCTACACCATCCCCATCCTGGCCTTCGCCTTCGTCTGCCACCCCGAGGTGCTGCCCATCTACACCGAGCTCCGCAAGTGAGTGGTTTATACCAGTGATTCTCAACTGGTGGGTGTCGCGGACCCGTTTTCAGTGGGTCGTGGGCCTTTGCCTGGGCAAAAAAAAAAAGCTTTTATTTTGAAGGGGATTTTTTATGCAGCGGAGTGCCGTCTATTCACACTCAGGGCCGCCCCTCCCTAAACGCAGAACACACGCTGTGCGATGGGCCGCATTTTGCGCAATATGCGAAATGGATGCGCGTTTGAGCTACCGTGAGGCGCGCGTTGGGCACCGAGTCAGCATCTCTCAAGATAGGGGAGGGATGGTGAGCCTGACAAAGTTCCGTTAATTGTTGGTCGTGGTCCGGGGGGGGGGTGAGCATGACAAGCTGACAGGTTCAAACTGCACCATCTTTTCATTCAAATTTTCCTCGATTTGGGTCGCGGCTTGTCATTAAGGGGTGATGGTGGGTCCCGAAGCCAGACCAGTTGAGAACCACTGATTTATACAACATACATGCATACAGTCAGCACTATAGACACTGCTAGCCGCTAACACTAACGCTAAACCCTAACCCCCTGTTCTGTGTCCGCAGCCCCACCAAGAAGCGGATGCAGCAGGTGTCCAACATCTCCATCCTGGTCATGTACACCATGTACTTCCTGGCGGCTCTGTTTGGCTACCTGACCTTCTACGGTGGGAACAGCTTACTCCTCCCCCCCCAACTCCCCCTCCTCTTCCTACTGCTCCTCCCACTCCCCCCCACTCCCCCCTCCCCCTCCTCCTCGGGTATATGTTTGCCCACCACAAGAACTCATCTCACCCGTAAATAATACGGAGGCCAGCATGGATCCTATTTGGGAAACATATGGCCCCACGGTGGTCTAAATGTCAGCAGCACCTGGGAACCGCAAATGTAAAAAAAATCACACTGTGTTCCCGCTACACTGACATGTGCCACGCTGTGCACACGGCGAGCTAGGAGACAACCCAGAGGTTTGCGTGGTGGCAGACTCAGACTCAGACTCGAGCTCACCTAATCCCTCTAGTGGCGGTTCTGTAGTATGACGTATGATTTCTCCACCGGGCTCATGAGCGTATGTGTACTCTGTTCACCTACATGTGTCTACAGGAGAAGTAGAGCCGGAGCTGCTGCACACCTACAGCCGCATCGACCCGTACGACACACTCATCCTGTGCGTCCGGGTGGCGGTCCTCACGGCCGTCACGCTCACCGTCCCCATCGTGCTCTTCCCGGTGAGTCAACCCCCCGCCGCCCCCTCTTAATTTACAAAAATTATACATAAAAATGTATTTTACAGGCCTGCCTCAGGAGTGAATGGGGAGTAAGCATTCCATTGTACTTGTTACATATGGCAATAAAGAAATCTTGAATCATATTAGCATGTTAACACATCCGGTTGAGAACGAACAGAAGTGCAGTCAGACAAAGTGACAGTGACATTTTCCTTATAATATTTTTGTCTTTTTAGAAAATTCCTTTTTAAAAAACGTCTGACTAGTGAAGTAAACTCCCCTTAAGCCCAAAGCACACAGGCGCATCCGGGCCGACGCAAAATAATGTTTTTGAATATCAGCGTCCCACATAGATCTAGAAATCAAGCACAAAAAACACTAGCAGATGCACAGGCGTTCCCCCTGGGATCACTGATGAGATCTCTTGTGTTCAGGTGCGGAGAGCCATCCAGCAGATGCTGTTCCCCACCAAGGCCTTCCACTGGCTCCGGCACATCGCCATCGCCATGGTCCTCCTCAGCTTCATCAACGTGCTGGTCATCTTTGCCCCCAACATCTTGGGCATCTTCGGCATCATCGGTGAGTGGGGTGCCCCATGAAGGTCCAAAACCCAAAGGGTTATTACATCCAATAATAATAATAATAATAATAATAATAATAATAATCCTAATAATAATCAATAGATCCATGTATTCAGTATTGCTATCAACCTTCACAGCAACAGTGTTGTGAGAAGGTTGACTTTAACTCATTTAAGTAAGAAGAGGAATCGACTGTAAAACAAAACCATATAATATTCGTCAAATCATAGCAAAAAAGGCCATCAGAATTTTTATTAATAATTTAGGCAGACACTCCCTCTTGTGTCGTTAAAACGTGAGGAAACGTGACCAGCGTTTGATCAGACAAACATGTCTGTTGGGTAAACAGCGGTGCTAGACTCTGTCCTCCATGTCAAGGCTGCTGCTTGGGATATTCAAGTTCAAGGACACGCAGCCATAGTTCCAGAGCAACAGCATTGACTTTGACACACACACACACACACATGTGGGCTCACACATACACACACGTACACACACAGTACATACACACACAGACTGGCAATGCAAATATTAACTGTAAAGAAACCAGAGACATGCATACATGCGTACAAAACATCAACACCAAACAGACTCTGTCATAAAGCATCAATAATAGAGGGGGGCGCGTCCAGGACAGTGTTGTTATCGGGATTCATATTTGTATTATTCAACTCCTCTGCGTCACGTGTTGACCTGTGATCCAAACTGACCCTCTCTCTGTCTCTCTCTATCTCTCTCTGTTTGTCGCTGTCTCTCTCTCTGTTTGTCTCTGTCTCCCTCTCGGTTTTTCTCTCTCTCCCTCTCCCTCTTTCTCTCTTTCCATCTCTCTCTCTGTCTGTCTCTGTCTCTCGTTCTCTCTCTGTCTCTTGTTTTCTCTCTGCCTCTCTCTCTCTCTCTCTCTCTCTCTCTCTCTCTCTCTCTCTCTCTCTCTCCCTCTCTCTCTCTCTCTCTCTCTCTCTCTCTCTCTCCATTTGTCTCTCTCTGTCTCTCTCTCCCTCTCTCTTCCACTCTCCCTCTCTCTTTCTCTATCCCTCTATATTTCTCTGTCTCTATGTCTCTGTCTCCCTCTCTCTCTCTCTCTCTCTCTCTCTGTCTCTCTCTCTCTCTCTCTCTCTCCATTTGTCTCTCTCTGTCTCTCTCTCCCTCTCTCTTCCTCTCCCTCTCTTTCTCTATCCCTCTATATTTCTCTGTCTCTATGTATCTCTCGCTCACTCCCTTTCTCTCTCTCTCTCTCTCTCCCACTCTCTGTCTCTCTCTCTCTCCCTCTCTCTCTGTCTCTCTGTCTCTCTCCCCCCCCTCTCTGTCTCCAGGCGCCACGTCTGCCCCCTGCCTCATCTTCATCTTCCCGGCTATTTTCTACATCCGCATCGTTCCCAAGGACGAGGAGCCCATGAACTCCACTCCCAAGATCCTGGTGAGCAGCTCTCCTCACGTCCACGAGACGTCTTTTTAAAGTGTCCGTCGGGATTGTGAGTCATTGTTATTCGATCAGGGGCAGCTCAACGAAGAAGAGCTGATGTTTGGAATGTGAATCTCGGCCTACGTGGGTCCCCATGCTACTAGGCCACAATATCAAAGTGAATGGTTGATGGAGAAAATGCAGTGAACTCTATAAATAATATAATTTAGTGGGGGCAGGGCAGTCTGATCTTTTATCCCCCTATGAGCCCGGACGCACACTGAGATCCTCTGGAAGGGCCTTGCTAGTCATTCCAAGGTCTGGGCTGAAAACCAAAGGTTTTTTGCTTTCAGAGCCCCTGGAGTGGCTCTGCAAGCCTGATCTCTTCTGCCAGAGGAGATGAGGCTTGCAGAGTCAGTCCCTCATTTTATTTCTCTTGTTAAGACACATTTTCATAAAAAAAGCTTTTATTGGGTAATGTTTTTCTTCTTCTTTTTATGTGTGTGTCTGACAGGTGTCTTACCACAACTGGCCCCTTAATGACAAAACAAAATCAACAGCCTTAATTGAAATCATTAAGTTGCAGTGAGTTCTAATTGTACAATTTGATATTTCTGTTCCATGCATTTGCTTACGAGGTTATGTTGTGTATATGTCGTTATCAGGCTGCCTGCTTCGCTGCTCTAGGCGTCTCCTTCATGATAATGAGTCTGAGCTTCATTATCATCGACTGGACAACGGGAACCAGCAACTCAGGAGGTGGACATTAGAGGCTCCTCCCCTTCCTCCTCCTCCTCCTCCTGCTCCTCCTCCTCCTCCTACTTTCTACGGTTTAGGTAACTGGACAACACAGCTGTCTACTGGGTGTGAGCACACTGACTCTCAGAGCCTAGTGTTTGGGTAATTATAAGGACTGGAATCACACAGGGCTGTGATCTGCTAAATGAAGAGTTTGAATGTTCCATGTTTCTGTCATGTTATAGTATCTATTTTGACCCAATACAAAGTATTGGCTCTATACAGGCTATGATTAGTCATTGAATTGATTCAGCTCTATTGATTACAGTTGAATTGGTCAAACCACATTGGTCAAACCACCAATTAAATGGGTTTACGCCCACAATAACCATAAAGTATAGCTCAGTGTTTGGGAAGAATGACATGGTCATTCTGTCACAGATCTTCATGTTTTCCTTTCAATGCGCACAACATACCCCATACCCCCCCACTCTCAAAACATGTGTCCCTCCGTAGCAATAGAATATTTTTTATGTTTCAAATGTTCTCACAGGCTTACCATTGCCTGCTGATTCATCTTTATTTATCTCACGCAAACATTTCATTTGAACCATGACCCCCCCTTGCATGGATAACAGACAGCTACAGCTGTTGGACAAAGCAAGCCAGGAGTGTATCTGTGTCTTTTTTACATGGAACACATATTGTAGACTGAGATCGGACCTTGAGGCGTGGAGTAAGGGGACACGTGTCCGTATGAACTACCCATGGCACCGTGGGCAGATTGGTGTCATTTTTTTAATCGTGAACTTCTGGTTGTGTTGCCAAGTGAGGGATGCAAACATCCCACCGTCCACAGAGCTAGGCTACGTACGTCGATGCCATGGCTATGTCAGCGGATTAGCTCTCGGGCTAGCTAGCTGGTTCCGTCCGCTTAGCCAGTTGTTTGCCATTTGTGGTTGTGAGCGTACCAGGCTCACCGGGATATTCAGGATTATCAACGGGCGTCATTGGATGTCTTTGGTTGTAAATACAAAGTTAGTATGAAAAGAAATGAGATCTATCGTCAGATTTGGGCTCCCCTGAACACTTGATGAAGCCTTTCCAGCACATGAGCGCAGCTGCCCATGGATCAGAGTGGCCATTTTACAGAGACGACGTATGCAAAAGGCCTTTTATCCCCGTCCCAGAAAAACAACAGTGTTTGTGTGTGTGTGACTCACGGCCATTTTAATACCAGTCTAGGTCTAGGGTTGTGGTACAGACGTATTCAACAGACTTCTCAGCTTACCATCTGGTGCCTTTCAGTGAAGGGGGTGCGTTTGTGCCAATATTGCAAAGAAACAAATGTGTATATTTATTTAACTGCTCTACCAATGTTTGTTTTGTTTTTTTCAATTTAACAAAATGATAACAGTATAATCTACTGATAAACTACTGATACAGATTATAATAACAATGTGTCTGAAACAATCTGCTAATGTTATAATGATGACGTGACTTGTAGTTTGTTTTATTATTTGTTCTTTTATATTGCGGGAAAAAGAGAAGCTTTACCAAATGATGAATGAATCTAAATTAGGTAAAAGTGCCACATTGCATATTTTTTATGTTCACTGTGTTGTTTTGTGGTATTTTTATATTCATATTTTTAGGTTAAGTCCTTATCCTATTGAGATAAATAATGCCGACTTGATTTTGTCTAGTATTAGTAGTTATTGGGATTATACTTTCAGCTGTGAAAATTATTTACTTTTGGCTGTTTGTCACAGTAATACAAAATATGTGTTACTCAGTAAATTGATTAGAATTCAAACTTGTCCTTCAGACATGTTGTTATTAATCTTTTAATTATTAAATCATAAACTTTCTGGGACTAATAACATATGAGTCTTGCATCCCACAAAAATTCCTGTAGCTAAAACGCAATGGTTCACGTTTCATGTTGTCGTTATTAACCTGTATTATGTGCCGTTTTTCTCTTGTACATTTATTGATTGAAGCTAATGATCGAGTGATCTTACTCAATGAAATGAAAACAATGTTGTTGTTTTGGTCCCTGCCTCCTCTCATCCCATTCAACACTTCAGTAGATTACATTACATTAAATGAGATGTTTCACACGTATTCTTGAAAGGACTTGTTACTACAACCTACTACCTACTGGGTTGCAATGCCTTCTCCTTTGCACCACCTGAACGACATATTTAACACTGGAAACTACACCGGTATCTTTGATGCCCCAACAACAATCTGTCTAATAGTCACATCTTGTTTGAGTTATAAGGACTGTGGAGCTACCAGAGATATATCTGTATATATATATTTTGGAGGGATAGAGGAAGCTATATAAATAATGTATATAAATGCAAACCATTTATATTTGTGAAGCATATTTAGCTTGTAAATGTACATAGCGGGTTGGTTTTAGATTGGCAATAAAACAATTGGAGATGTTTTTATACTTGTGTCTCCATTATTGTTTTTCATCCTTATATAATATTTTCAAATTGTGAACATATTTGACGATTATTCTCTTTATTTCGGAGTTCAGCCCAATCTATCAAGACAAAGGCCTGTACATTCTCCAACATACTTATAATCATGATGATGTACATTAATTATTATTAATTATTATTAATTATTGTTACATTAATTTCAATAGTTTTTCACACATGTTCTTCTGCCCAGCCAATGACCAAGGCTTGTTTACACTATTCACTAAACATTAACTTGAACTCATCTGGCCCTGTGTGTATGTCAGTATGTTCCTGGTATACCACGTAGGTTATGTCAACTTACAGCATATATTAAAATTGTCAGCTTTTCACAGTTTATGAGTTTAAGAGAGAGGAAGACATTGCCCTTATATCAGTATGTTGATATATACTCATACTCATATTTTAATAACGTCTGCAAACAATGCTTCATCCACATATTGATTGATTTATGTTAGACCATGTTGAAATGAAATCTCAGTAGTTTTATTATGAATTGCTATAGGCAACATGGCCTAATGTGCCATACAACAATCTAACTCAAAAACGCAACAGATTTTATTTAAAGCCCCGTTCAAGACATCCTCAGTCATAACATTGATTGGCATATAAAAAATATTAATATAAAAAAAGATAATTTATGATATATCTTTAACATTTGTTTACAAAATGATTTTTTGCAAACATGTTTTGTCAAATAAATGTTTCCTCAAGTTATTGGAAATTGGTTATTGGAAGTTGTAGTTTTTTATTATTGTATCGTGAATTTATGATGACATGATACTTGTTGACCGATCAAAAATGCATTTAAATTTCACAAATAAATGAAAGGCTCATGCAGATGATCTTGCAATGATCTTGGCTGACCCTCGATGTACAACAATGATACCTCGTGGCACCCGCCACCGCGACCAGCGCACCCACCGCCGCCACCACCAAGATCAGCGCACCCACCGCCGCCCACCGCGACCAGCGCACCAACCGCCGCCACCACCACGACCAGCGCACCCAGCGCCGCCACCGCGACCAGCGACCACACGCCGCACCACCGCGACAGCGACCACCGCCGCCACCACGACCAGCGCGTCCACACGTCACTCGACCAGCGCACCCACCGCCGCCCACGACCAGCGCACCCACGACCAGCGCACCCACCGCCGCCCACCGCGGACCAGCGCGTCCACGCGTCACTCGACCAGCGCGTCCACGCGTCACTCGATCAAACGCGCCAAACTAACAGCACTCTTTTAGAAAAGTGTTTTGGCGCCGTCTTGTGGTCCTCCAGGGGTAGCTGCACGAAACTTGCCTGAAGACCACCGAGAGAGAGAGAGAGAGAGAGAGAGAGAGAGAGAGAGAGAGAGAGAGAGAGAGAGAGAGAGAGAGAGAGAGAGAGAGAGAGAGAGAGAGAGAGAGAGAGAGAGAGAGAGAGAGAGAGAGAGAGAGAGAGAGAGAGAGAGAGAAAGAAAAAGACTGCAGCAGTGGCGAGATTACGTACGTACGTAGCAGCCCACTAGATCAGTGTATTATTTGGCCGACAAAGTGAGATTTCTTTTTTTTTTGCAGAAGAGGACATTCAAGTAAACACCGCTGTAGTCTCACTAATACTACTACTACTACGACCACTACTACTACTAATAATAATAATAATCATATTAATAATAGTGTCGACATGATGGACCAGAAGACGCGGCAGCTGCAGTGTCTGCCGGGCAGCTTGGACATCCAATGACTTGGGACGTCTCTCGCACCGGGCTCGTTAGACTGAAACAACTCCCAGACGTGCGGCAGACGTTTGACATTTGACATTTTTATTCGCACCATTGAAACCATTCCTTGTGAATCGCTGGGTGTTCGGAGAGCACCATGGGATGCACGCTGAGCACCGAGGACAAGGCGGCCACGGAGCGCTCCAAGATGATCGATCGAAACCTGCGGGAGGACGGAGAGAAGGCTGCCCGGGAAGTCAAGCTGCTGCTCTTAGGTAAGACTCATCATCATCATCATCACCATCATCATCACCACTGTCCCCGCTCCTCCATTGGGATGATGATGGTGACAACCCACCCCGAGACCTTATTGATGTAAAATAAAACATATATATATATACAGCCACATTTCAACATGATATACGATGATGACCTCAGGACCAGGACCAGGACCAGTGGTGTGTCGTGGATTGTAAACCCATTCAGTTCACCCCAGCTATTTGCAAAATACTCTTGCCATCGCAAGACATCAAATAAAACAATGTTTATCTTGTTTGGATGACACAAGCTTATATGAGACTTGGCCACATTACATGTGCCAACCCCACCACAACAAAATAAGTTAAACGTCTCATGTTTTCATCTCTAGAATCATAGATTTAATAGATTGCCTTTATTATGCTGAGTAGACTACAGTAGGCTACACTTACACTCTCTCTCTCACACCCACAAATGTACACGCACACACTCACGCGCACAGACACACACACACTACACACACACACACTCACTCACACACCATGCACACACACACACACACCACTCACACACACCATGCACACACACACACACACTACACACACACACACACCATGCACACACACACACACACACACACACACACACACACACACACACACACTCACTCACACACCATGCACACACTCACGCACACACACCACACACACACAAGACACACACACACACACACACCCAATCTCAGACACTCTGGCACACAATCTCAGGCCCCCAGACAGAGTGACATAACCCTATATTACTGTTTGCCACGGTACTTCATGCCACTGGGTGATAGTGATTACCATCAGCTGTCTGCCTCCCCAGCTGATAATGGTGATGTTGCCATGACAAGAAATCACTCTGGAAGTCAGTCAAGAAAACTGGATCCTGGCAGATTGTTCTTTCGGAAAATAGATAACATTTTGAGATTCTTGGTAAAACACAAAAGGGCTTATGAGGTTAAAAAATACATTCTCAGTCACAATATAAGCATAAATACTGTATGCTGTAAGACATCTGCGTACCACAACACAGTATACAGCATATGGTCAATAAAATGAATGAATTCTGTGGTGCATGTGAGAAATACTTCCGAGAATGGCTTCCGATGAGAGGACTGACTCATCCGCTCCCTAGAAGCCTCCTTAGTTTAAATGATGCATTTCTAACGCTTCAGGACTCGGGGTCAGAGCCACCCCGCTTGGCCAGTCAGTGATGATGATTGATAACCTGTATACCTCAGACGTGACTCAAATCCCTTTACCAGGACAGCTCCACCACCGGTCCACCCGTGACGCGGTAACAGCCGCCCACAAGCAGGGATAGGAAAGCACTCGTGTTCCATTAGTCACGCCTTTAAAACACATACAGCAACTATCGTCGCATAGTCGTCTTCAGCACGCAGGCATGTCTGCTTCTGCTGGACTTTCCATTTCATTAAAATGCTTTGTCTCATCTGGTGCTTTTCAGAATCAGAATCATAAACAGCTTTATTGCCTTCGTTTTTTGCAATCAAGGAATGTGTGCAATTTTGTGCATTGGTGCCTCACATTGGTTTGAGAAAAGGGTTAGTTTGAATGAGGTTTAATTAGGTCTGAATGAATCGAAATATGATTTAAATCTTGATATGGTCATGTGCAATATCCATGGAGCTGCAATTGGGGTAAAAGGTGTAAATGTAAAGTACTGTAGTGCTGCAGAGATGCTGTGGTCTCTACACATTGTTTTTCTCCAAATGGAAGACATTTTCTTGAAAATTCTAATGCAAAAATGATCTTTCCCAACAATAGTGAATCATCACAATCACAATATCTGCCAAATAATTGCAATATGCTTTTGTTTTACCATGTCGTTCAGCTCTAGTTTTAAAGGCATGCATCAGAAATGATGTTATGTAAACGTGAGACTGAGGATACGTATGCCCGCTTTATTGTGAACAAAATAGAGTGGCTTCTAATTATTGCTTCACAGCAATTGTTGGAGTTTGACACCTTGAAACAGTGTGAAATTGGGTGTCGTCGGGTGAGATGATCACATGATGTAGACGGTGAATGTATACTGGAATAAACAGTATAAAGTTCAGTCATGTACTTCCAAAGTGGAGAAGAAAAGGATGTGTTTACACATTTATCCGTGGACAGAGTGTGGATATGATCCCAATTGAATGTCCAATTCCGCTCAGATGTTCTTCTCACAGTTTAATTTATTTTTTTAAAAAGTAATTATTGTCTTTTCCTCTCATCTCTCTTTTCACACCAGCATGCATATAAAATAAGAACGCAGCCATGCTATAAATGAGCTTGCACTTCGGTTCTAGCAGAAGGTAATTAGAATGTGGTTGTTCCCATTATGAGATAATATGTCACTGACTTGGTGCTAACTTGGAGTCACTTGTGGTAATAGAGAACCTGTAATTGATTTTGCTGTCATTAATTTAAGCTCCAGATAATAAACTACTGGGTGAATTCCTATTAAGCCACGAGGCAGAACGTGATTCATGCAGCAGCTCCTTGGACGGATTCTTAAAATACGTGAGGAGAGATGAGGAGCAACTCTTGTGTAATGGAACCAGTATCTCCTTGGTAATACTGTGAGACAAGTGATGCATTTCCCATTCCCAATTTCATTGGGTATATCAATCCATGTTTGTATCATAGTAGTATTGTTTGTATCATTGTAGAATCGCACGCCTGCCCAGCTACTTATGCAGGCAACTTGGCAATTATGAAACTCGTTCTATTCGTCTCGTAAATAGGAATGCTCGAAAACAGCTCTATTCTTATCTTCAGGTACCACAGTGATATATTGCTGCCTCGATCTTAATAAAAGTATTAGCTTTTGAACCATGTGTGAACCAATCATGTAACCGACCGATAAATTAGCCACCACTCTTGGGAGGGAGAACTTTGTTGACCTGTTGAGGAATACATTAGGAATCTCCCAGCATTCTTATCTTTGCATGCAGGTTGATGTGTGCTGCGTTGTTGATGGAACGTGTTCTCTTGTTCATTTAATGAAAATAACGCAGGATATCTGTGAAATGAAAAGTGTTAACTATAACCGAAGAAATCTCTGTATGAATATGTGTCTGTCCTTCAATTTTCTCCACAACCGCTCATCCAGTCCAATCACACTTGGCGTTGGGTACTGCTGAGGACCTAAGGAAGTGCAGTATCGAGTGTGAAGTTGTTTGGGCAATACCGGAGACCAATTGATCAGCCCATTCTGAACAGGGTGTGTTTCGAGCGAGCACAAGACCAGTATACTATGAATTATGAAAGACGTTATTTCCGCATCCAGCACAACAGGCCAGATGTGGTCGCCCAGGCGGTTCGATGGCTTGGCGTAAACGCTGACCTGTGATCTTGACGTAATGAACATAACGTCAGCTTGACATTACAACACAGGTACACACTGGTGTGACTCGCTCCCCTGCAGGGAAAGGCTTTCTAATCTCAGGTGTTCGGCTCCTGGTCAGGATGCCTTCACCCGAGGAGGAGACGCTGGAGACTGGCCTGCTGCCCCGCCCCTTGCATCTTTGAGAGCCAATCAGCATAACCGTATTTCAAGGCAAAACGAGTTACAGTGTGAAATGAAATGAATGAATGATTCCAATTGAGGTTAACCTTTCTGAACTTCACACACGCACGTATACCTACGTATGGTACCATGAGAAATGCACGTTTCCTGAACATTGGTGTGTGTGTGTGGGTGTGTGTGTGTGGATGTGTGTGTGTGTGTTGTACCAGCCGCTTGGTGGTCACATGACACGTGGCCCCGTGTTTCCATAGCGCTGAGCTGTCATCTCCTCCTGTGATGCTGCCGTGCTCCAGCCCTCACACATTTGTAAATGTCATTTTGAAATGGCGTTTGGTTTTTGACCTTTTAAGCAAAGTCCCCCCAGAGAAATGTGAAGTCATGCTTGGATCATAGAGAATATTCACATAGGCTGCTGCTCTATCTGTTCCTGGTCGCTTCTGTTCAGACTCACACTTAAACTCACCACTTTGGTTTACCAACCTTACAAAAAAGACGGTTTGTGTTATGTTATATCTTTCTCTGAGTGAGTGCTTTCTTTAGTTCAAACAACGTATTAAAAATAAAGACCAGAATATTTTAGTTTTTTTCAAGACACTGCTTACCTTAGCTTCGACAGTAGCTTACAGTAGCTTGTAGTGATCAATGTACATGAATAATGTAACTGTACTGTATATCTACTGTACTCTATATTTGGCTATTCTCTGGAAAGACAGGGACAAAAAATACATGATCTGCTACTCCTGTGTATTAATGGTCGATAATAACATTTGAATATTTAATTTGTAATTGCAGGGGCATTGAAAGGGTTGAGTTTTGCCTGGTTGGCATCCTTCTCTACCCGCATGCAGCCCTGGAACGTGAAAGGTTTCCTTCCAAGTCTGATGACCTACTTTCCCCACATATGTTCTCCTGCAGGGTTACACCACACAGCACCACCCCCCCCCACCCCACCCTTCCTCTAGCTCCTCGCTCGTGGCTAACCATAGCACACCTGTGCTAACCAACGCTTGCTTAGCATATCGGCTAACTAACTCAATAACGGGAGTTCATCTGAGTGTTTTGACTCTGAATAAGAGGTTATTTTTAGCCCACTCGGTTGCAGTCTATTCGGGTCATGCTGTCAGGGGATTGTTGCTATCTGCAGAATAGGGCAGATGGATGAAGATTGTCTCGGGGAAAAGGGGAAGTAACACATTACCTTAACCAAACTAAAAGCATGCCAAAACCGGTTAAGGCCGAAAAAGGAATGTTTTAATATAATCTAACCGCAGTATAATTAGAGGAATCTCTATACGTATGTCCTTCGATTCTCCCGACAACCATTCATCCAATTGTGTATTGCTGAGGTGGGTGTATTGCTGAGGAGCTAGGGAGCTAGGGAGGACCTAGGGAGAGTTTCCACGAGTTTCCATATGAAATGTATAATATCAATCCATAAAATAAATCGTACAACAAATCAGGCCAATGAACTTTGGGGTGGCCCGCCCAAAACAAAAAGGCAGCGTTCTCTGACGATAGGCTTTGCTGAACATGAATATTCATAACAGAACATAAATTTGAACTGACAACTAAATCAACATAACATTCCGATTCCTTCAACCTTGCAAAAAAACAGTTTACTTTTGGAACACATTTTGGATTCATTATTTTCTATGTATGTTGAAGACCAAAAAAAACTCATTCTGGCGTCACATGAAAACATATCTGGTCATCAATCATGGAACCTTCAACCTTGCTCTGCTCATTACGGGGACAATGATGTAACATCACTTATTCTATTTACTCACATTACTTATCTATCTATTAATAATGTCCCCACCACTTTGTGTTACTCAGCCTGCTGTCTCTGAATGGCCCCGAGAGCTGTAAATAGCTGCAGCAGCACAGTCATTGTTGTGTGTTTTGGTCAGCGCCACAAAGTCCTCCTCACAGAGTTTTACCCTTCGGAATGACCCTAATTGTCATTTTGGGAAGGGAAGATGTCTCGATAGCCGGATGGTGGAGGCGGCAAGTCAAAACTGACACTGGCGGGGATGACAGCTAAGGGAGGAGGAGGATGAGGAGGAGGGGAAGAAGGGGGATGAGGAGGAGGAGGAGAAGAAGGGGGATGAGGAGGAGGAGGAGGAGGAGGAGGAGGAGGAGGCGGTCCTGTCACAACCCGCCCAATGAATGAGTCAACTTTTGATCGCAACCAAATCGATAAAAGCAACATAGATTCGTAGCACGGTTGTCGGCTGTTCATTTCAAGCCAACGTTCATGATCTTGGCTATTACCTCTGCCGAGGAGGTTATGTTTGTGCCCTGTCTGGGTGTCTGCCCGTCTGTGGGTCCATGGGCGGGGTACAGTATCTCCAGAAATTGAGCACGGAGGTAGGTTGGTAATGGGCCAAGAAAGAAGTGATTTTCACGCCAATCAGCCAAAAGGGGAGTTTGGTAGCGAGTGTGACATCTCAAAAAGGTTTCCCATAGATTTGTGTAAAATGTTATCCTGAAATGTTTGTCAAGGATTCATGATGATTGTTGACCCCCCCAAGCCCCGCCCCCTTCCTGGCGGAGGTCGGTACTCAACTGAGCACATTTTCTAGTTTACTGAAATCTTATTGCATTATATCCCAGCAGCGCTCTAAACAAACAAATGTAATATTGATATATTACCCAGCCCTAGCATGTGAAGCCTGTTGAGACTGCTGGGCTAAATAAAATGGTTGTTACTTGGATTGGATCCATAATCTGTATCTGCGGGTACTGAAAATACAGGACTTGAACATCGTAACATAGTATTATAGTATTGCCAATGACAAAGTGTCCCTGTAGGTGCGTCCCTAACCGATTCTGATGAGCTTTCTTGTGTTTTCCTCGTGACGCCAGCCCTGGGCCCTGGCTTCCAGCATGGATAACATTACTGGAAGTGGAAATGATGGAGCCTCAGTCTTCCCTGCTAATTCCCAGGAAGTCAGAAGCAATTCAATTCACAGATCTACTCAGAGGCTGCTCTATTGATTTAAATGAAACTCAACAAATGGCTAGCTAGTCTCCCTTTCCCAGTAAAGCCCTCTGAGGGCTCTTGGAAATGAGGGCTCTCTTATTGCAAGTTGCTTTGGACAAAAGCATCTGCCGAATGCCCTAACTGTAAATACTAGCTAATCGCACCTGACCAATAACCGGCTTCCTTACCACAACACTGACCAATCACTAGCTGGCTAGCCACACCACTGACCAATCACCAGCTAGCTACTTCACATCTTCTCAGGATGATGAGAAGCGCTCAGGATGATTGAAAAGCAAGTCAAGCAGTTCAAGCTAAAAAAAAAAGTCAATCAATAAGCACATTGGTAATTGACCAATCATTTTGTGATGATCGGGTGCAGTCCTTGGCCCCTGATTTACATATCTGTCTACCTAATACACTATTCCACGTGTCTGCTATCCATCAGTGCCTATGATTACATTTCCAGGTGTACGATTGGGATCAATAACACATTGACCCTGACCCGTTAGTTTCATCACACATTAATCACAGCACTGCCACTTTCCCCCAGATTAGCACAATACACACGTAGTAGTTAGTCAATATTCTGTGTTCATACTAGTACAATCAATACCATCAATGTCACAGTCTTGCAGTCTCAGAGACCTCCATAGATCCTGAATGAGGAGTATAAGGTTACATTGTTTAAATTATTATCAATTTATGGTGAGCGTGGATTGGGATCCATTGGGAGCAAGGTATGGCTTTGAGGGGGGAAAAAAAGTCATTAAAAAAGATAAACCTTTTGACTTGGCCGTTGTTGGGTAGGGTTGCACAACCATCAGCCCTAAGTCCCTTCATAGAGAAGTGAAGTGACCACGGTGAGGTGGGATCGGACCAGATCTGACCGTTGACACTGTGTGACCATGGCGACAGGTTCCTGGGGGGCGTCAGGACCCAGCGGGGGTAATGCTGGCTGACAGGACGTGGTCAGGCGATGACAGGAAGCAGTGCAGGAGACAGCCATTTGGAAACCCCTGACGTTACCACAGTAGCACAGAGGAACTCCGGCTCTCAGATCTGATCAGACTCCAACTGGATGAACACACCTACAGCATAGGCTCTCTCTCATCTCACACCTGAGATGACATTGACATGACTATTTTGCAGTCAATATTCAAAATGATTCAAGTCTGTTAATTTTTGGAATACAATATTCAAATTAGTTTTTTGGTCCAGTTAACACCCATAAATTATATGGTACTAACAATATAATTTGAAAAGCATTTATGAAAATGGGCAGGAAACTGATATTTGACACTTTGGCTGAGCTTGTGTGGGTAGACCTCACTCCCGAACCCTTAAGGACACTAGGATTCGCTGAGCCGAACAACGGCTGCTTGTGGACAGCATGGACGACCCTCTGAAGGACAGCCTGCAGTAACCTGTGGTTTTGTCCCAACAGGTGCGGGCGAGTCGGGGAAGAGCACCATCGTGAAGCAGATGAAGTGAGTGAACAGAAACCTGGTCTCCGTCTGGATGAATGTGTGTCAGCGTCCATCCAGGCCAGAGATAACTAGTGGTGTACTGTACACATGCTGTCGATGGACCGCATCGACAGCATGTGTTGAGTCTGTAGCTGAGCTGTGGTCATAACCCACAATATTATTATCTAATGGACTTAATTGACTGTCAAAGAAATCCAATTGGTCATTCCTTTTCAGAATATGGTGCAGACAATTAGCTCCTGACTGACGATAAGGATAACATTGTCTCAACAGCTCCCGCCATTAAACATGACCTGTTCAGCGCAGTCTCCTTAATACAACACATATCCAAGGAATTCATGAATAATATTAGAGTGGGACCAAATGTAAGATTTAATTGTGAACCGTATATACCTACAGTTGTGGTCAAAAGTTTACATACACTTGTAAAGAACATGTATGTCATGGCAGTCCAGAGTTTCCAATAATAACTCTTATTTTTCTGTGATAGTGATTGGAGCACATACTTCTTTGTCACAAAAAACATTCATGAAGTTTGGTTCTTTTATGAATTTATTATGGGTCTACTGAAAATGTGACCAAATCTGCTGGGTCAAAAATATACATACAGCAATGCTAATATTTGGTTACATGTCCCTTGGCCATTTTCACCTCAATTAGGCGCTTTTGGTAGCCATCCACAAGCTTCTGGTTGAATCTTTGACCACTCCTCTTGACAGAATCGGTGCAGTTCAGCTAAATCTGTTGGCTTTCTGACATGGACTTGTTTCTTCAGCGCTGTCCACATGTTCTCGATGGGGCTTAAGTCAGGACTTTGGGAATGGCCTTCCCAAAGTCCTGACTTTGGGAAAACCTTAATTCTAGCCTGATTTAGCCATTCCTTTACCACTTTTGATGTGTGTTTGGGGTCATTGTCCTGTTGGAACACCCAACTGCGCCCAAGACCCAACCTTCTGGCTGATGATTTTAGGTTATCCTTATTCCATTTAATTCAATTAAATTAAATTTAATCACAAGACAGTCTCAAAGGGCTTTACAGGCCATGTTATTGTGGGCCAAAAGTGATTGTGACATTTACTTTCTGTAAAGCACCAGTTCCATTCGCAGCAAAACAGGCCCAGAGCATAATACTACCACCACCATGCTTGACGGTAGGCATGGTGTTCTTGGGGTTAAAGGCCTCACCTTCTTTCCTCCAAACATATTTCTGGTCATTGTGGCCAAAGAGCTCCATTTTAGTTTCATCTGACCACAGAACTTTCCTCCAGAAGGCCTTTTCTTTGTCCATGTGATCAGCAGCAAACTTCAGTCGAGCCTTAAGGTGCCGCTTCTGGAGCAAGGGCTTCCTTCTTGCACAGCAGCCTCTCAGCCCATGGAGATGTAGAACACGCTTGACTGTGGACACTGACACCTGTGTTCCAGCAGCTTCTAATTCATTGCAGACCTTCTTTTTGGTGGTTCTCAGTTGACTCTTGACCATCCTGACCAATCTTCTCTCAGCAGAAGGTGATGGCTTGCGTTTTCTTCCTGATCGTGGCAGTGACACAACTGTTCCATGCACTTTATACTTACAAACAATTGTTTGCACAGTTGATCTCGGGACCTGTAGCTGCTTTGAAATTGCTCCAAGTGACTTTCCTGACTTGTTCAAGTCAATGATCCGCTTTTTCAGAACCGTGCTGAGCTCCTTTGTCTTTCCCATTGTAGTGTTTGTGTCTGAGTCTAATGATCGTATCAAATGAGTCCTATGGGCTCAGAGAAGTCACCAGCTGTAGTCAATCATAATCACTCACAAGAAGTTAAGAGGCCACAAAGCTCATTTGACTGACACAACTTTCTACATCACCTAAATTGATCATTCATGTTGCTGGATGTATATTTTTGACCCAGCAGATTTGGTCACATTTTCAGTAGACCCATAATAAATTCATAAAAGAACCAAACTTCATGAATGTTTTTTGTGACAAAGAAGTATGTGCTCCAATCACTATCACAGAAAAATAAGAGTTGTAGAAATTATTGGAAACTCTGGATTGCCATGACATACATGTTCTTTACAAGTGTATGTACACTTTTGACCACAACTGTATATGCCTACTTATGTACATACTGTGTATACCTATCTACTATGGCCGTATATGAGGCGGAGCAGAAGCATGGTATTTTATTTTATTCATCTATTAATTTATTGATAGAATTCCCTCACTGGCACCTGTGAACACACACACACACACACACACACACACACACACACACACACACACACACACTAACACACACACACACACACACACACACGCAAATGCCCTCACATGCAACATCGTCCACTATGCGGGATTGTGAGTGGTTTGTGCCAGAAATACGACACAGATTTAATTCATTTTATGATTCATAACAGGGCCGCTGACTGCTGCATAGCATCTTATGAAAATCAACACACTTTTACACATACACCCGCACATACCTACACACAATATCAATTCACGAGAATTAGGATACACACACATTAGGATGAGAATTCGGGATACAAAAACGATGCGCAACAGATTGACAACGGAGGTTTGAATTGTCCTCATAGCCCACACACACACACACAAAAACAGACTAGTCTGAGCAGTTTGCCAACATTAGTCACAACTCACCTGTCTGACGTCTTCCGCCTCCTCCTACACAACATGACACACAAGAGATGTAATTTTTATTTTTATTTCTGCTGTTCTGTTCTCAGGATCATTCACGAGGACGGCTACTCAGAGGACGAGTGTAAGCAGTACAGAGCCGTGGTGTACAGCAACACCATCCACTCCCTCATGGCCATCGTGAAAGCGATGACCACCCTCAACGTGGAGTACGATGACGCTGCCAGAAAGGTAAGATCATACGCAAGACGAACACTATCCAATATATATCTGCAAACATACACATGTACTGTATACGTGTAAACACACAAGCAGGTGCACACAATGGTTGAAGCCAAAATTAGATATTCTTCATATCATGTGCAATACTACTCACTACTACTTCTCAAAACCATTGGCAACTTGTTTTCTTTACGCCACATTGCCAAGGATTCCTTTCTTCCTGCCTTGAAGAAAGAGACACACATTAAATACGTGTGCCAGTAGGCAAATATTTATTTCCGTCTTCTGCCAGGGGCTCATTTTGACAGCGGAACAATTTTTCTTGTTGCTTAATTGCTCCGTTTCTGTTTCTGCCGTGTCAGCAACAGCACAGGTGGATGTACAAAGGATTTTAAAAGGGATATCACGCAAACAGCCAATAATGTCTACTGGAAACGGCTGCTTTCACCCACTGGCTGATCCATATTGGTCGTACTTTCCCTTCGGTCAGACAGGTTCCACCAAGGCTGGATAATAGAATAATAATAAGGCTGAATAATAGAAGGTTCTCGGTGAGGTTGGCACACTCATCTCCTCCCTCTTTTACAGTCTCTAAATATATCACACTTGACTGTATTCACACGCACACGCTCTCTCACCTTCCTACAGGTTGTGTTCAAGGTGTTGAGGAGAATTACTTTCTCTAATAGCCTTGGAACGGCCACGTATGGGTAGACTTCTGGTCAATTACTGGGATCATATTGATGCTTCTCGCCATAGCCTCACACATGGTACAGTCAGTGTGTGTGTGTGTGTGTGTGTGTGTGTGTGTGTGTGTGTGTGTGTGTGTGTGTGTGTGTGTGTGTGTGTGTGTGTGGGACAGGTATAGTTAGAGAGAGAAGATCAAATGATAAACGACAGTTAACTTTAATCTAACTTTAAACTCCATCATTTTTTTTAACACCACCCGTGCATTATTTATATACAGTACCTATTATGTATATACGGTACTCACACACAACAGGATTACTTGGTGGCTGCCTACTATCATTTGCTATTGAATCTTTTCCAAAGAATTTAGATTTAAGGGGGGGGGGGGGGGGGGTATGCTACTCTGAAAAATAAAAACTACTTCAATAGCCGACTCACTTCCTTTTACATGTTAAATACTACACAATCATTGTCAGGTGGAGGCCACTTATAGTATAGTTCTGCATGATTTCAAGACGCAAAGGGCTTCACAGGCCCACATTATACGAGACCCCCTAACCCTGAACTCTCTAAAGGGGAAAGAAAGACTTGAGGAGGAACACAGATAAGCGACAGTATTATTGTGTTATTATAGGTTAATGTTGATAATTGTTTTATTTTATGTGCAGCCCTTTGAGACATACCTTGTGATATTGATATTATCAATAAACTGACTTGAATTGACTTATAGTTTTTAGTAGCGTTAGCTTCGCTTTAGAAATGTACTGCTTTTCTTGTGTTTCTTTCTACCACAGTCAATTTTCTTCTCACATACACAAAACACTTCCTCCTCCTCCTCCTCTTCCTCCTCCTCCTCCTCCTCCTCCTCCTCTTCTAAAGGTTGTTGTGTCTGTGCTCCCTCCAGGAGGACGCGTGCCAGGTTTTTGTGCTGTGTGCGGAGGCCGAGGAGCAGGCCGCGCTGCCTGAGGAGCTGGCCCGGGTCATGAGGCGCCTGTGGGCGGACGGCGGCGTCCGGCGCTGCTTCACGCGCTCGCGGGAGTACCAGCTCAACGACTCGGCAGCCTAGTGAGTGCCGCGTGTGAATAAACACATTTAACGCACAACACAAGGACGACGTCGAGAGTGGGAAGTTGTTTGGGCGAGCGGTTCTCAGGAAAGCTGAAAGCGGGAAAACCGGCCCAAAGTCGGCCCATTTTGAACAGGCACATGACAAGTAAACTCTGAATTTTTGTTTTAAATTTGTGTTTGGTTGAGTATTTCTCTGTTGTTACAATGCTAATTGACATTGTACTTTATATCATTGGAAAGCCTGTATATTTGCCTTTATAATGATGTCCATATAAACATAAACAGGCTTTCCAACCATATAAAATGAAATGCCAATTAGCATTATAATAACAGAAATAATCAACCAAAAGATTTCCAAGTTTATTTCAAAACAACTGCAAACCACACACACACACACACACACACACACACACACACACACACACACACACCACACACACACACACACACACACACACACACACACACACACACACACACACACACACACACACACACACACACACACACACACACACACACACACACACACACACACACACACGCGGCTTTGTAGAGATTGGAGGTGGCAACTGGTCCGCTCTCGCTGGCTTTTGTACACCAGCTGCCAGCTGCCCAAGCAATCAACTAAACGACACACAGCCAAGAAACAATTAATTAATTAGCCCTCACAGGAACACAGCACAGGCAACCGACAACAAGACTGTTAAGAATTGTTACAACCAGAACATAATGAAACATAGCCCTTTGTAACACCAGAGAGATGCAATGGGTTTTTATTGTTTGGTTGAGAGAAATAAAAGAGTTTTCTGCTCCCCTGCTATGTGCAGCAAATGCATTTATTTGTGGATCCACCGAGGGAACAAAGGCTATAAGAGTGTCAGGTTATCAATGATTATAATCACGAACCTGTGAAATGCTGCACATAAGGAGCTGGATTATCAAAGTGTGACTTTATCTCCAGTGGTGAAAATGTTCCAGAGTCCTGCCAGGTTTTCACTGCCACACCATATACTGTATACTGTTTTCAGCAGCATCTCTGCCAAGTAGTAGGACAATTATATTAGGTGTTTTCTTGTGATACCAATTTCAGTTTTTGATGTTATCCATCATCTTTTATACCTTATATTTATATTCATAAACCTTGGTCTTTGCACAAATACATTCTAATATATGGATGTATGTGACATGCATGAAATAAATTACCATAAGGTTGCCCCGTGTGTGTGTGTGTGTGTGTGTGTGTGTGTGTGTGCGTGTGTGTGCGTGTGTGTGTGTGTGTGTGTGTGTGTGTGGAGGGTAGTTTGGCTTGGCCTCTAAAGCAGCAGGCCTCCCAGCAGGCCAGAGACCCGGTGATGATGTAATGCCCGGGCAAGTAGTGCAAGCTGTGTCCTTCAGCCCGCGTGAGCCTCTAACAGCCTCTATGAGCGGTGGAAGTGCTTTCATTTACAACTTTGTTCTTAGTTGGTCCACCTGACCACCACAAATGAAAGATAAAATACCGTCTCATAGTCAAATTTGTACGGAAGCCCAAATCCCGCCACTTTAACAAACAAAAAGTCATATAAATCTCATAATTATGACTTAGTATCTCAGAATTATGACTTACTTAAGTCATTAATTATGTGATTTTTTTTTTTCTTCAAGTGGCGGAAATGGGCTTCCATAAATTTGTATAGCGACTCTGTTCTAGCTGCTGTTTTCTCTAGAATCTCGCCGGTTTCGTTCACGCTCCGTCTCTGGAAGATATACTAATCAACACAAGCTGCAGTGATGATGCCCACTCACCTTTCTGCCACAGCGTCGATGTATTCACGCGTTATTAATAATGTGTTCAATCTGCAAAGAAACCAAAAGCAACATAAAACCTCAAAAAAGTCACGTCTTTTTGATTAGAATCCCGCTGAGACTTCAATCTCTCTCTCCGTGCGGTGGCGTTTTAATACGCGCCATCATACTGAGGGCGAAGCGACAGGTTGCCATAGTGATCTCTCCACTGCGAGAAGCTCATTGGGGGGGGGAGGAGAGGGGGACGGGGGGGAGGGTCTCATCCGTGTATTTATAGTTTATAGAAAAGTGCAAACCAACCTTCACACTCAACTCTTAACTGACACTTTTTAATTTGGACTGAATGCAAAAACAGGCAGTGCGTTAAAATGATCATTCATTCATTATTTCAGCCACAGTAGCCCACGCCCATCAGTTACTTGTGATCGTTAAAAGTGCTGGTAAGATTCAAAGCTATAATTTCAGTTTAATTTGTGAGAAATGCCAACGCCGTCTGTCAGTGATTAGTGAGTGAAATGCGCCGTGATAAAATCTGTCTCCGGTTGACTGCGCCTGCCTCTGTATCTGAGTAAATGTATATTTTAGACCACTCCTGCCTCATTTCTGACCAATCAGGGTGTCTCGACTCTGATTGGCTTCTCGGAATCCATCTTGCCTGTCACTCACAGGTGCATGAAATGTGACACTTCTCAATAGTGGACAAATGGAGGAGCAGAGAGGGAGGGGGATGTTATTTTTTTGTTGGTTTATGAGTTTCTAAATCTTTGCTCTCTTCTGCTCTTAACTGCTGTTATCTCTGTTCACAACTCTGGAATCCTACCAGTGTGTTACCAGTGTACATTAGTGTGTGTGTGTGTGGGGGATACACGTGTGTGTCATCTGTGTGTCTGTGTGACTGTGTGTACTCCCACCACAGCTACCTGAACGACCTGGACAGGATAGCCCAGGCGGACTACATCCCCACGCAGCAGGACGTGCTGCGGACACGCGTGAAGACCACGGGCATTGTGGAGACCCACTTCACCTTCAAGGACCTCCACTTCAAGTGAGAGAGACGTCCACGTAATATAGAGTGGGCTGACCACGCCTGGAGACGCCTGTGTTCTGTACATTTAATGTGGCTTACATGTCGTGCCTCCTAGCCACCCATGCAAGGGGGACAACCAGGTTGGCATGCCTTGCTCAACGAACCCTTGGCACTTGAGCTAGGCTGTGCCCGGGGCTGTAGGGTGAGGCAATATGGAAAAATGTATGACCACAAGATTTATGGGTACTTCTACATGAAAAATCACCATTCCAAGCAGTCTAGCTGAGGGTCATTACATTGACATTGTATATGGAAATATGAAAATTATCGTATCAGACTAAAACTGGTTTTCCTTTCTTGCTGAAGGTTATAAAACTGCGTATCATCACATTATGTCCATTCAAAGATGATGAATGGCATTATTGCATTATTGCCCAGCCCCACTCGGCTGCAACTTGAACTTGAATATTGTGTGAAGGACATAATGCCTAAAATATATAGCCTGGATAAGATGTGGGAAGGGGATGTTTTGAATGTTCATTTTTCACGTAGAGAGAGAGAGGTTTAATCAGCCAAATAGTGTTGTCTCTGTCTCCGGATGCTTACAGGATAATCTGAAATCCCATCTGATTTGTTTTTCGCTCACATTTGTATTCCCGTAAAGCTGCGTTCGTTCGTGGGACTGAATAATGGATGGGCGATCAATAGGAAGAAAGTTACTGCTTTCAACTTTAGACTCAAGTCCAACAAGTCACTCATTGGAACCAGTTAATCCACATGTAACTATTGGAACCAGGGTTAGGGTTAGGGTTAGTAAACAGCTTCACAGACTCCTCTCTCTAATCCACAAGTAACTATTGGAGCCAATGAAAACCGCTACCCAGACTCATCTCAACCTGTGTGGTATATCTGCCACACACGTTGATATTTTTTTACGAGCTCAAGATTGATCTGTTTGGATTCAGTGAACAACAATGAAATGGTTGGCAGTCGGTACAGGGAACACCTTGAGTTAGACCACCTCTGCAGTATCATCACCCTGCCGACCTTCACGCCACACTCGGTCCTCCATCCAAAACTCTCCTGTCTGTCCTCATCACCGCATCCAACCTCATTACGAAGTTAATGAGCGGCCGAAAATAGAACGGTACTTCCTACCCCCCCCCCACACCGTCGGAGTCTGTTGTGGGAAATACACAACGTTAGGCTTTCTTTCCCCACTCTCTTCCACTATTGACTTTCTTGTGACATTAAGCATGCATAGACACACACACACACATACCCACACAGACGCGTGTGCACACTCAGCCTCCTTCACACTTAGCCTCCTTCACACTCTGCTACTTCCTGTCTCGACAGGATGTTCGACGTGGGTGGCCAGCGGTCCGAGAGGAAGAAGTGGATCCACTGTTTCGAAGGCGTGACGGCCATCATCTTCTGCGTGGCGCTCAGCGCGTACGACCTGATGCTGGCCGAGGACGAGGAGATGGTGAGTGAGGAGGGATACGCTGAGCACGCCGTGAAACCCACCGCCGCACTTGACATGATGGAACTCAACGACGACACTCATTATTCATGTGAATACATTGTACAATGAGGATGCATGGATGCATCGTACGGTTAACAAGGTGTTTTGAGAATTCATAACATGTGTTCTCCATTCACCCATTCATTCATTAATTAACTGATAAAAAAAAGTCTCACACACTTCACACACCCTTCTAGAAATTCTTTAAGCGCCATTCAATTTTGAAATATTGTTCAATAGTGCCCCCTGCTGGCAGCTGTTCTATATTGCTCGTTCATTTAGTAAGTATGACTACAGCTATAGGTTGTGGGCACCCCAGCTCTAGGCATGCTTGAACAATGGATATCCTACCTGCTCCTTAACGGCATCTATCTGAATTCATTAATTTTAAAAGTCGCCTAAGATGAAAGCATCTGTCAAATAAATATGCATTTGTTTCAAATAAAATATACATTCAGGGCCTAAACGTACATTCACCCCGTTCATACACCGACGGCGGTGTCAACCATGCAAGGTAACAACCAACACGTCAGGAGCAGTTAGGGTTAGGTGGTGTCTTGCTCAGGGACACCTCGACACTTAGCTAGGCGGAGCCCGGGGATCGAACCAGCAACCTTCCTGTTGCCAGACAACCGCTCTTACCTCCTGCTCCCACAGCTGAAATGAAAGGCTTCCGGGCCGCTGCCATGTTTTAGCGTCATCCCCGTTTCGATAGCATCATTCACAAGCGTCGTGTGGTTCAGCTGTAGCCGGTGACATGGCCGCTCCGTCTCGTTGCAGAACCGGATGCACGAGAGCATGAAACTGTTTGACTCCATCTGCAACAACAAGTGGTTCACGGAGACGTCCATCATCCTCTTCCTCAACAAGAAGGACCTGTTTGAGGAGAAGATCGGCCGTAGCCCACTCACCATCTGCTACCCAGAATACTCAGGTTTACTACAATACTTACTATACAATACTTCAATACCATACACCGGAAACTACAACAAAATACCCGGTGTGTATATTAAAGCAATTTTTTTTTTTTAATTCCTTTTGACATTGATATCTTGTGTTTATAATGTGTGCTGCTGCTGCAACCAAAATTCCACTCAAGAATCAATAAAGTATCTCATCTCATCTAATAGTTCATAGAATTCATACAGGTTATTCTTTAGGTTGAAATGATTTTAAATAAAAAACACCCTCTGTGACCTTCTCCTCACCGCTGTGTTGAACGTTTTGCTTGCTTAGGAGCCAACAAGTACGACGAGGCGGCCAGCTACATCCAGACCAAGTTCGAGGACCTGAACAAGAAGAAGGCAACCAAGGAGATCTACACGCACTTCACCTGCGCCACCGACACCAAGAACGTGCAGTTTGTGTTCGACGCCGTCACCGACGTCATCATCAAGAACAACCTGAAGGACTGCGGACTTTTCTAGAAGCCGTGTGATGTCACCGAGGCGCGCGGGGGGGGGGGGAGATGTTGAACTGTTACACACTTTGCTCACAAAATGGTTTCTTTCCTTTCAACACGTTCCGTCTCTCACGTGCATCATAATGTTACAGGTTCTTTTAAGACTACGTATTGCTCAATATTTTTACCAACTTTTTCGAATATGTCGGTGGTTTTTTAATTCTGTTTGTTTATGGGATAATACTGTATAACCACGCTGTATACAAGTAGGAAATAGCTATTATATCTGTAACCGATTGTGTTTTGCTAAACAATGAATATAAAATGGAGCAAAATCTATAAAACGGAGCAAAATCAGTAAGCCTTCCATAACACTGGTTTCACTGCACAACAAACACCATTTGTTGTTTTTCTTTCTTTCATTTAGTTTAGATTTTTGATATTTTTTACTCTTTTTTTAACCTGTTTGATTTATTTTTTATTTTGATCACATGCTAGCTAGACAACAGTAAAATATCCGTGATATACGGGCAAACTGTAATTTGTTTTGTGTCTTTATTTAATGACAGATATTAAGGAACCGATTGTAGAAATCCAACTGAATTGGGGGGAATGAGTTTTAAAGTTAAAAGGTTTACATAGAATCTGTACTATATGTACGATATACTGTTTATGTACTATATGTAATATACGGTCCATGCTTTAGCAGCCTGTATACTTCTCACAAACTGAGTAACATTCCATCATAAAAATGCTTCTTTAGGACTAATATTTACACTAATACATAAACACACATGTTGTCATTTAAGGAAATGTTCAAGGTTTTTCAGATGACGGTTTCCTCCTAACAAGCAATGTTTAGTTGATGTTTGTGCCTTGTTATCTGTGCGGGTGCTGAGCTGGAGCCTTCTGTCTATATGAGGGGTATTAGTCGGTTCACTTGATAAATACTCTTATCACAACTATACTAAGAAGCATATGTAATCTATCCAACAGTTATGAAATAAATCCTGTTTTGTTAGGCCTTTCTGCGGTGTGGTCCTTTGAAAAAAGATGTCAAATATATCCTGGGACAGGTTTTTAAGTTTGGGAAACTATCAGAACAAAATAGAGGGAATACTATATGTTGTAGCTACTACTTGATAGTACAAGCTACAGTTTTGTACTCATTTTGTTAGGTACAGATTAGGCAATTTAATTAAAATGTGTATTATGATTATTCTGCATACATATGTAGCATGAATTGAAGTGAAGCCCTTATCTAGGTCGTCATACTTTGTGTAAGATTACCATCTAAATTGAAGAAAAAAACATTGATTTTTGAGTGAATTGAAGTGAAATGCCCTATGAATAATAGGGCATTTCATAAAATACAATGAATATGTGAAGTGTCTTCTCTTGAATTGTCTTGTGACCTGCATATGAATTGAATAGGCCTTGCTTGCATGGCAAAGCAGAGGCCATTAGAGCAATACAATGAATTGCATAACAATTGACTGAAGGGTTTAAGTGACTCCAGCCAGAGAGGCTGCATGTATACAAGGTGTGACAACAACGGATGACGGTGACGGTGATGTCCACCAGGGGGCGACAAGTGAACCCCGACAAGTGAAGTCAAGTTGCGTCTGTGAGTCAACAAACCCTCGGAGATGTTATTGACCCAAATTTGCCGAATTAAAAATAACCTCATAGCCTAATAATTTCATAATTTTCATGATGATGCAAGGTATTCATTATATTAAGATGTAGAATATTGCCTATACGAGGCCACTATGCTCCATGTAAACAGGCCTATCTAGGTTATCTAGAATTGTAATAACTCTATGTACACAAGTCTCTCTATATATATGTTTTTAATTAATTATGTGTTGTTGTTGTTGTTGTTGTTACATCTGAAGTCTCAATGTAAAGGTGACTTATCTAGAATTGTAATAATTGTATGTCCACAAGATTCTCTCTCTATATATATACAGTAGGCCTATATATATCTATGTTTTAAATTAAATAGAAGTTGTTGTTATATCTGGAGTCTCAATGTAAAGGTGACTTATCTAGAATTGTAATAATTGTATGTCCACAAGATTCTCTCTCTATATATATATATATATATATCTATGTTTTAAATTAAATTGTCTAAAT
Source organism: Coryphaenoides rupestris (assembly GCA_002895965.2). Lineage (NCBI taxonomy): Eukaryota > Metazoa > Chordata > Actinopteri > Gadiformes > Macrouridae > Coryphaenoides > Coryphaenoides rupestris. The sequence continues at coordinate 693,770 of PIJE02000064.1, read as the reverse complement.
GTAAAAGTGACCGAGAATTAGAGACGCTTAAATCCGACTACAGTAAGTATCTTGTTTCAGACGACCTCCTATTGGCTGGCGTTTCTGAGGCCACCTCTGATTGGCTGCAGAGGAGAGCGAACGTCGATAAAAACGTGCTGCGGTCTGAGGGACCGTTCACTGGAGACGTTTGGAGCGCAGACTGACTTTTTGTTTCAGAAAGATCTCTCAGGGATGTGACTTACAGAGAGGTGAGTTGTATTGTTGGGATTGTAATGAGTTGGAGTGTTTGTCAGTCTACAGACTACACTAGAAGAGGCCGACATTAGATGCAGTAGTAAGCCTGTACTGTACTAATTATTACCACATTTTTAAGTGAGTTGTAGTCTATTGTTGTTATTAGTTGTAGTTTGCAGTGATAAACCTGCGCATTGCCAATCTTATTATTGTACTAATCAACACTTGTATTTTTCTTTTTAAAGGAATTGCTGACAAATTCTTGGAATCCACTGAAGACACAGAAACAATATGGTAAGAACGAATCATTTTGTTATCCTTTTAACTTGTGTGTTTAAAACCATTGCATTCACGGCAATCTCTAAATATCTGGCCAGACATCAGAAATACTATTTAGGGGTGGAAGGGGTCCCAAACCACGTGTCACGTGTGTGTGTGTGTGTGTGTGTGTGTACAGTATGCTAAATCACACGTGAGAGGCTGTAGAGGACCGGGTCGCCCCCCCCCCCCCCCCCCCCCCTCTCTTCAGTCAGCCTCCACTAGGGACCAAATGGCTTGAGCTCCACAGCTGTGATAACATCACAGCATCGGAACCGGGGTTTTTAATCAATGGATTTAGGCCTTACTGCTAAAAGTCAAGACATTTTTAGATAAACCCAAATACATAAAAAATACAAAAAAATACACACATGAAAACACATCAAAGAAAGGAAAAGAATGCATCGAAACATCAACATTATATGGTGCTGCTGGTCATTTGGCCTTGTAGTGTATGATTCCAAAAAGTCAGTCGATTCCACTGCAGTTATTTTTCCCTCCTTTCTCCTCCGTCCTCCTTCCTGTTCTAAAGTGTACGGTGTTTGTGTTTTTGGGGGAAGTTCAACGCGAAGCACTTTTTACCCATAAAGTTGCTCTGAGGGTTTGTCAGGAATGCTAGCCTTGTTATATAGCCACGCATGCAGAGTGATCTCAGCTGCTAACAATCCTATTGGCTCAGAATGCGGAGAGGAACATAAGGTAATTGTTTGGGGGGACAGGGCAGCCAAGGGTTGGACGGGGAAAGTCCAAAGAGAGCCTTAACACTGACGTCCTGCCACTAGATCATGTTCTGCTAGAAGCGTAATGTAGCTCACGTCTCTAACCTCTCCCCTCTCTCTCGCCCTCTCTGTCCAGCTGTGTCTGGGGGATTCTAGCGTGTGTCTGGGGGAGCAGATGCAGCACGTGATGCGCTCCCTGCAGGACCTGAAGCAGCCGGCCCGACCGCGGCCCCTGAGCGAGCCCTGCGCCAGCTCCTTCCCCGTGCAGCAGCTCTGCCAGCACAAGTCCCAGCAGCAGCGGGAGTCTCGGCTGTCGCGGCTCCGCGTGTCCAGCTCCAGCGAGGCCAGCACCTACGACTCGGCCTGCTGCCTCGCCAGCCCCCTGGAGGAGGAGGAGGACGGGGAGGAGGAGGAGGAGGAGGAGAAGGAGAAGCAGCGGCGGCGTCGTCTGGGCCACATCTCGCCCAGCAGCCGCAAGAGTCTGGACTTTGACTCAGGCTACTCAGAGGCGTCCTGGCAGGACGAGGCCGTGGTGCTCCGGAGGACCAGGAACGTGCGCGTCTCCTCCTCCGCCTGCCTCCGCACCAACCGGGGCGCCTCAGGCCGCGTTCGGCCCAAGTCCACGTCGGACGCGTGTCTGGAGCGATGGACGTCGTTCGAGGCGAGCAGCGTGGAGGACTGGACCGCGTCGCTGCTGAGCCGCAGCAGGACCAGGCAGCCGCTGGTGCTCGGGGACAACAGCTTTGCGGATCTCATAAAGAACTGGATGGATCTGCCCGAGTGTCCCGAGCCGGCAGAACTCAGGCCCAACACGGGCCGGCGCCTGGCCAAGGACCTTCTGGTCAACATGCGGAGGAAGCTGGCGGGGAGGTCCAAGGGTGTGGAGGTGAGGCGCCGACCATTAGACACTAACAGGGCCAGCGGACCCCTGGAGGCCTCCAAACGTATGTCCTGCCCGGTGGGCTTCCAGGGCCTCAAACCCTTCTTTCACCAGTCCCACACCGGCATCCACCAACTGGACTCAGACTTCTACCAGTTCACCGCGCTTATGAAGTCCGGCAGCCGGCAGCCGATCATATGCAACGATATTATCGGATACATCTGAACAATGCTGGTGTTGTGTTGGGAAAGACTACAACAATCCTGTTCCATAAATGTATATAAGAAGGATATTCTAATTTTGCATCTGGTATGTTTGTACATTTTTGTATGCTGTCGTAATAAACGGTTTTCTATTTAATGTGAAAAATCTGTTTCTCGCATTTTGGACTATGTTTGGAGACTTGAAAAGAGAATTATTGATCCATTGTCTTTGGCGATATAACGTGCAGCTCTACTGGAGTAGAGTAGTAATGTAGAGATGTAATGCAGGTCCCACTAAAAGGCTGATAAATGCCTGCCTCAAACCGTGACTTGCAGCTATGCGAGGGCATAGGGGTGGAGAACACTCAGCCTTTGTCTTGGAAAACTGTATGCTAATGGTCAGTGGAGCCAGGTGGGGGCGTGGGGTCGGTCGGCATTGTGATGCAGATAGACAGGTGAAAAGAACACACCTGGGGTGACAAACTGTTTTCTGATGGTTCAGTTCCGTTCCTATCCGTTCCTATCACTATCACAAGATACAGTCGAGAGGTTCCCCGCACGTAGGCAGTGGATTGTGCATCGGCTACAGGAAGTGTTGTGATTCTGCTTTCATTGTACCGCTCTCCCTGTATTCAAATCCCCAAAGAGAAGTTAAGTAAAAGATCAATGTTCCTCATTGGCGGACTGCCGTTTATTTCATCATTTGGTCATCAACCAAAACAGTAACAAGGTTAACAGTGTAAATCTATATCAAGGTAGTAAAGGTTGATTAACCGTTAGATCAAATCAATTGATCTATCAAGCAGTACACCCTCCAAGTGTGAAGTCGATCGGATAAATCAAGAAAATCTTCCACACATACATACATACATACATGCATTTGTCTTATTATAATTCCACTGATCCAAATAAAAACCCCAATAATAAAAGTGTCTATGGCTTGGCAGGACAGAGACGCTTTAACCTCAGACTTTCCAGAGAGCATTTCACTGGTCCACTAGATTGTCGGTTTGTGTGAAGACAATATCACTGGATCAAGCATTGCGATCAGGTGACTCTACACATTGCACTTACAATACAAAGTGGGCCTACAACTATCATTATTATTATCACATCATGAGAGAAAGCCTGGGGTAAAACCCAGTAGTTTGGTCTCTTGTATTGCTCGTTTATTTACCCCATTGATCCTTAACACCCGAAGTGATTGGAAAAGAAACTGAAGAAGAGATCTCCGCTCCGTTCTCCTGGGTGACGTCATCACTGGAGCAGGTATCTGATTGGTGGAACACGTTCACAGTCTTCGTCTTCCTCAAACGAGGCGAACAGCTCCAGAATCTGCGTGTGTTGAGGAATCTCTGAGCGCGTCACCCGCCTCACCACATCAGATACACTGAGGAGAACACGCATTAGTCATATTTAATGACAAGTAACACTGTCATATTTCAGACTATGAATTCTATGAAGTCTATTGGTTGACGTTGGTGAGATACACTGATGAAAATGAATGTGTTGATGAAAACCAAAAAGTTTTAAATGAATGTGGGTTTCTTATATCATCCAAAGTGGCTCTTTGGAAGTACTTTACAGTTTCCCACTGTGTAATATACAGTATAGTTTAGTGCATTTATTATAACCATTCCACCGCAAGATGCAGGGCGTCGAAAGTTCATTCTGTCCATTTGTAAAAAAACAAAAACAAAAACAAACAGCTGGTTTGAGTCTGTCAGCCATTTTTAGCTTCGCTAGTTAGCATCCGAGGTGGACATCAGTAGCGGTTATCAGAGGTGTGTTTGTCATGTCGTGACCCAACCCAACACAGGAAGTGGAGGAAGAATCTACGCCGGCTCAGGATGCGACTACTACAGGGGCCGTCATCTGTCTGTCACGCCAGCCCCCCCCCCCAGATAGCTTCCTTATCTCCCGGCTCCCCCTGGGACTCAGGTGTCAACACAGAAGCCAAGGAACACATGAGAAACAGCTGCATCCAAAAGACACTACAACTGAAGCACAAACACTCAATCAAGCTGGGAGATGAGAAGCTCGGTCAGCACTGCCCAGTTTCACAAAAGAAGACGAAATGAACATTTTTATTTTCACGGCCGGTTTATCATCCACCTCAGTCTAGTTCAGACTTTAAGGCGTGTCGTTGATGTTGATCTCTTCAAGGTGCTGCTGCTGCACATATGCGTGTCCTCAGGACCTGTGTGGCTCATAGTGCTGAGGGTTCCTGGCAGGAGGCAGCTCGCCCTCTGGCTTCAGGGCTACACAATGATGATGAAGATGATGAAGAAGTGTGATGGAATATTGAACGGCAGACAAGCCCAAACAGCTGTTGGTTTTGGATGAGGCACGAGGCAGAAATGTGAACAAGGTCAATGAAATGAAGCCTTTCTGGGTCTTTGATGGACAACTGGAGGGGAACTTGAGGAAGAGGGTCTCTCCAGCAGCGGCTGGCGTGAAGTGAGGCACGGGGGTCTCGTGACAGATCCCTCAACACTCTCCCCTCCTCACGACACAGAGGAAGCAGCCCCCCCCCCCCCCCCCCCCTCCTCCCCACACCTACACACCTACACACCCCCCCCCCACCACCGTCCTGCCGTTAGTGTCTAAACAAACACACACATACCGCCTCAGTGGTGCGTGCAGCGTTGCGTGTGTGCGTGTGTGTGTGTGTGTGTGTGCTTGTGTGTTTTTGTGTGTCCCGTGTGCATTTGGAGCACTCTTTAATACATCCATGTTTTGATCCATGTCCTTATATATATAATATATATATATATATATATATATACGTGTATTTAAAGAAACAAAAAATTATATATACAGTAAATGTGTGCCTTTTTAGATACGCACACACTCCTTCTGTAAAAGACAGGCATTGTGCAAGTGTGTGATAATTGCATGTTTGTGTGCACAGTGTGACCAGACATACCTCAGCTGCAGTCTGTCCTCATGGCTAACGTTGCTAGCGTTGTACACCATAGCACTCCCATAGAACAGACTGGTGACTTGCAGGCTGTGCTTCTCCTGCAGAGGAACACACAGAGCAATATTCAACGATGAGATAATAATGTATTGATCCCAGACAGTTCATGTGGTTGATGTTGGTAATGCGCTCAGAATGGCACGTCTGCTCTTATCTCAGCTATTATGCAGGCAACCTAGCAATTCTATTAGCCTTGCAATTATGAATGCTTGAAACCGGCTCTATTCTTATCTGTATGTACCACAGTGATATATTGCTGTCTCCTTCAACAAATGTCCTCTTTGTAAGTCGCTTTGGAGAAAAGCGTCTGCCAAGTGTCCAAAATGTTAATGTAAATGCTGCCTTTTGGGTGACTTTAGGTTGTAGGATGAGTTTCCTAAGACAGAAAAGTCAGACTCTGCCCACTCCTGCGACGTGTGACCATCATAGAGCATAAGTGGGCCTATTGTAAAGCCGTGCACCTGTATACAACCCCAACGGGAGGGAAACGCTAAACCTCTCTATAAACAATACGCCGTCCGTCCGGGTTTAGTCAAAGATAAAAATACGACCGGAGTAAAATGGGAGTATTTTGTTTTTGCCAAAATCCTCCTCCCCTTGTGTTCCTCTTCCCTCTTGAAATAACAAAACATAACAAGGGGAGAGGAACCGGCAAGCTAACGTTAAGGGCAATATCATCTGTATGCTAGCGTTCATCCTGGAGATTACCTATACACTTACAAGTATGTCATACAAGATTATACGCATGTAATACGAGCATACTAGTGGACGCGGCCGTCTACAGTCGATGCAAAGCGGCTGTTGTAGCAGAAGTTAAAAACAAAACTAAAACCAAACTAAAAACAATGACCGTTTGTTGCGTTTGTTGAAGGAGGATGAACAGGTTGGAGACGAGGAAAACAATCGACAACAAGACGCTCCAGTCCGACTTTTATAGACGGCAGCAGCTGAAGCCAATCACTCAATCAGAGCCTGTTGCACTGTGTGAGTGTGTGTGTGTGAGTGTGTGTGAGTGTGTGTGTGAGTGAGTGTGTGTGTGCTAGTGCTTGTTAAGTGTGTGTGTGGGGAGGGGGGGGACCTTCATATGTCGGAGGAGACCTTCCAAGGTCATTTCCTGCTGCCCGTCACGCCGACCCTCCACCAGGAAGTCATCCCACAGGGTGTACTCCTTTCCTGCAACCTGCCGATAGACACAGCACACATGTGCGCGCACACACACACACACACATTTGTGCACACACACACACACACACACATTCACAAACGCATGCATCCACATACATTTGGCACACACATTCATGCCCCCCCCCGCCACACACACACACACACAGACCACACACACACACACACACACACACACACACACATTACAATGAAATTAAACTGTCAGAGCTGAAAAGATGAATTGTATATCTGTGTCTGTGCATGTGTTTTGTGCGCACGCATGTGTTGTGTGTGTGTGTGTGTGTGTCTGTGCCTGTTGTGTGTGTGTGTGTGTGTGTGTGTGTGCCTTTTGTGTGTGTGTGTAAATCTCTAGCTCCCACATGGCGTGACATATGCCAGGCCAGCTGAGGCTGATCACAGGCCAGCGCCACCACACTGACCCGAGCGGCCCGGGTCACACCGCTGCTGCGTCCGTCCAGTGAATGAGAGCCGGTGTCTCTTCCTTCACTCGAGCCCAGCGCCACGGCTTGGCTTCCTGCTCTCCACACGACTCACAGGAAGTCTCCGGATTGGCCTAATCTACAGGCAGGCAGACAGTGCGGCCGTAAACGCTCCGGCTTCGGAATGTAGATGTGTTGCCTGTGGCTGTGGAATAACACTGTGAGCGGCTCTCTTCCAGGCTCCTTGCCAGAGTGCCCGAGCTACGCCGCTGTAAACAACCTCTAACTCCAGAGATCAGGGAGCCTTTTAGTTTCCTTTTAGTTCAGTTCTTCACAAAACTCTGGTATTTAACACTCGTTAAACATAATGATTCCAATTTGGCATGATCTGCAGTGGCGGCAAATCAGTGTGTGTATCATTTATTATGACGATAACACACAACATTCTATTCTTGCATGGATGGTGCAAGTACATCACTACAATGATGTAAATAACACAATCTCAGCCGGCAGTGCAGTTCATTGTACTTATCCTACACTAGCAGCACTTCTGCATCAGTAAGACAGGGGGTAAGACACAAACTCTTTGAAAGCAACCTCATGGAATGACTCATGGCACCACTGGAAGTACCTTACAAGACTCACTGGATGACTGCAGTAAAATAAAAGGTTTATTTCCTTCTGCCGCCCACACCCTACACCCCCACCATACCTCCACCCACACCCCCACCTCCACCTCCACCTCCCGGTAGCTGCTGGTCCCCCAGGCCATCGGCCCTCTCTCTGTTATCTCATCGGATCAGACGTGGGGACTTGCACCTCCACAGAGGATCAGATTCTTTTAAAGCATTGGTCCCTGCCCCCCCCCCCACCCCCACCTCACTCTACACCACGGCTCCCTCACCACAGACAGACTCCTAACGGTGCAGAACCAGTCATTTCATCTGGTGAGAGCCGGACGCTATACACCACATGACACCCGCTGCTCTTTATCTTTATCTGCAGTCCAGTGACTAGCTGACCAGTGATGGGGTTAAAAGAAAAAAGTACAGATAATATAATGACTATATGCAGATTTTTACACGGACACACAGTGCCAGGCACACTTTGCCTCCCTGGACCATCCACTGCTGAACAAACATTTATTTTTTATTAAAATCATAATTTTACCGATAAACAAACTCAAAGTTCCATTAGCATCAATATTTTACTGATACTTCCGGTGCTAACTTTTTTCTATCTATATCTCAGGAATTTCCTTCGGGATTAATAAAGTTCTATCTTATCTTATCTTATCTTATAAGCAAACTAAACGTTTAACCAAAATCATTATTTCACTGATAAACAAACTTAAACTGACTTATTATGTTATTGCATCAGTTCCTCGGGAAAGAAGAAACTCTAAAATATCGTGCGACCGATCGAGGCAGCGCGATTAAAACCGTTTATGTGAGTCAAGATGGCCATACTCTCTCAGCTTATGATGAACACACACACTGGCAAGTGAGATGATCCAAGTGAGTCGTTTGTTGAAACTCATAATATTCTGGTACAGAGTTACGGTAAATGCACGACGAAGACACGAAGCACACTGTGTTTCTCTGGCTTGTGAGTTTTAAACAATGTAGAGTTGATGGAGATTTTCAACAAAGGAAACGGCTCCTCAGGGCTATTTTTACTCCCCCCTCCCTTCCGGGTTTGCTTTAATATCTGTCCCACCGCAGCAGCAGCCAGAAACCTCAAGCCAATCAGAGACCCCCGTCGGTCGGCGGACCACAGCGACGTCATCTCCTCGCTCCATTGGTCGGCTGGCAGGAATCAGGAAGAATGCTGGCAGCAGGCCGGCTGCTGGAAACAATTACAACGACTCCCACATCCCTGGACATCTCCCTCTTCTAAAAACCGCCGCAAAGAAAACGTCGCCGCTTTTCAAAAAGAGAAGAAAAGCTGTTTCTCTCTCCCTCTCTCTGACACAGCAAAGAGATGCTTGTGTTTTGAAATATGTTCCTGTGCACAATGAGTGTATACAAATGAGTACATCGAAAGACATTAACCATATGCGTTTTTTAAAGAAACGCTTGTGTGCTTTCAGTTCTGAGGGCACAAGTCCTAAGTTGGAAATTTATTCCATAAAACCACCGTGATAAAATCATAGACCACTAAACAGAAAATGATGTTGGATCAACACAGACATTGTCCAGTGTGGCAGCTGCTTAGCTCAGACAAGAGCAGACAAAGAGACGAGATTCATAGGCAATGTTTTAGGCAAGGTGGGGTTTTAAGATGTTTGAACCACCTCTTCACAGCCCTTTTAAAGGCATAGCAGCGCACCGTGTATTTATATTCTGTCTCCTCTGATGTTGGTGGACAGCCAGAAATATGCTGTCCACACATCACCGGCTTAAGAAGCACAGCAACCCTTTTCCCCCCAAACTGTAATTAGGATTCTCAAACAAAAAAGACAAGTCGTTCTCGTAGATCTGCTATTCACTCCATAGTTACGTTTTATTTTCCAAAGCAATCTGCTGTGAGTTATGATGAGTTATGACATGTTTGAAATACTAAATACGAAACGGGAAAACCATTGTGTCCATTCGTTTCATATTCTCTTTTATGATGTCAAACTATGTATTTCTTTGTTGCTTGTACTCTTCTTTGAGTCACACTGGAAGTTTTCCTTTGGGCAAGTCCCTGGTCGATTAGGAATCGGCGGTTCCTCGACCAAGTGTGCTAATCCTCAACACTGATGCGGCGCAGCTCTGGACACCAGCCACACTGAGCTACTTCCTGTGTGGCAGGAAGTGGGACAGTCAGACTCGACTGCTCTTCCTGGGGAAACCGGGCTTAGGCAGCAGTGAATCAGAACGCAGGATGATTCACCAGGCGGCAATTATGCCATGGCTGTGGAAACATATTTTCCGCATGACATTTCAATGAGTTTGCTCACAGTTTACTAGATAACAATTAAAAGGAAAGTGGAACGTGTGGAAAGTGGAACAGAGCAGAGGAAGTGGAATGATGAGGTCCAGTGACCCGATGACCACATGCTGATAATGGGAGGGCTAACCTGCGCGTGGGCGCCTGATAATCATCACACTCGCCATTTTGTAGCAGCTTCCTCCCTCCGTGTAATCTACAGGCTATGGTGTGAGATGTTGCTCTTTAACACAATGAGGAATTCTCCTTGACAGGAAACTGGGTTCAGAGGGCAGACTTTGATAAGTCACGAGCTGCTCAGGAGGAATGACTATCTCACGACACGGCAGTCTTAGACACACAATGCGGCCACCAGGAGAAACGTTTGTGTAACCGTGAGGGGCGAAGGGTTGTTTTATGTGCCTGCATGCATGGCAACCGTTTTCCTCAGAGAACTTCAAAAGCAGAAGATTACGAAAGGCAGATGTGGCGAGCGAGAGAAGAGGTATCTGTACCCAATCGTTTCGTCATTGAAGAAACAATTTGCGTTCTTCACTGCCCCAAGCGAACACCAACACCCAACCCGCAGAACGGTGGCCGAATTGGCTAACACTATTTGACACGTTCACCAGCAAAAAAGCGTAATCCAACCCACAGCCACCAGCGGGTACAGCACACTGGCCCGGTGTGGCGTTGGTGGTGCTTGTTGGGGAACTGTGCGGGCACCTGAATGCCCACGCAATGGGCAATCTTTTTTGTTCCCAGTATCGACAGAAGTTATGTCACGGTTACAGATGACACGTCAGCCACGCAGCCAATAACAGCCCATGGCTATGACTGGCACTGGAAATGGGGTTTGTGCGTGTGTGTGTGTGTGTGTGTGTGTGTGTGTGTGTGTGTGTTATGTCACCTCTGTGCTAAGTGCCAAATAAAATGTTCTCTTTCCAGCATGAAATGGAAAGTTTGCCTGATGTTTGCCAGATTTTTGCCCCATGCTTGCTTACACTAGACAGGCTTTAGTCAGCTAAACAAATGTCAGCTATTCAATGCAAACAGTGCTTTTATATTTTGAAAACAGTTGAATACAGAGAAGTCGATTAATTAGGGGAACATAACTCGACGTTTGTTCATTCGCTGCAGGCCGCCTGCAGCTGGTCCAGATCCATACAACTGAAGACGTATGTTGTGCATCCTGAACACGCCCCCCCCCCCCCCCCCCTCCTCTCCCATCAAACACAAGAACCCAAGAACCCCTTTGCAGAAACCCTGCTGCTCTGATATGCAAGTGAAAGTGAAGCCAATCTGCCAATATCTGATGACTATTGATCCCTTCGTTCTTTCTGATGCGCTGCCAAAGGGACAGCTGGCCTGCTAAAGCTCCCTGTGAGCAGGCACCCCATGAACACCCCACACACCGCTATTGATCCAGCCTCATACCCTGGAGAGTGGACAACAAGCTTGACTTTCATGCGTCTTAAACTCACACAGACACAAAAGAAGTCAACGCTTTCACAGTCGTCGCTGTGAAATACACCCAAGAGAGAAAATACACCCAAGATGCAAGATTCAATTCCACTGTGATAATAAGTCTCTGCTTGTTGAACTGTAATCTACTCTGTTTCTATTTGCTGCCCATGTCTGTGTTCTGCTGATGTCTGTCTGTGTTGACTTACTACATGACTGTTTTCAATTTGAATTAGAATTTTAGCTGCCAAATTTACACCTGGCCAGGGACTACAGATGAAAACTAGCCTCCTGGCTAATTCTGGCATATTTACAGTACTGTCTATTAATATGCACTGTCCCTGACAAATAAACTGAATTAAAAATAAATAAATAAATGAATAAAATAATGGGATGCCCATTGAGGCTAGCAGGTTTGACGCAGGCTTAAAGGCCGCCCGTTCCTTCTGAGAGGCGCTCATTGACGTGCAAAGCGGCAAACAGAGGCTAAGTGGGGTCTTCTCAGAGGAGGAGATAATGGGTGTGTTTCACCTGACTTCAATGACCCCGGGGGGGCCGAGAGGGTGAGTCAATATAAAAACAAACCCTCGCCTCGCTGAACAGGGGCCACTGGCATGTTGGAGCCTGTAGTGCACATGCTCACACACACACACACGCACACACGCTCGCACACACACACACACACACACACACACACACACGTGCACACTCACACACACTGACAGCCTTTTTCTTCTAAGTAGGGACGACGAATGATTCTCCAATAAACATTGCAATCGTTTTGAACCGTTTTGATCTCTCTCTGCCATTCTGCCCCTCTCTCTCTTTCTCTCTCTCTCTCTCTCTCTCTCTCCATCTCACACTCTCTCCATCTCACTCTCTCCATCTCTCTCTCTCTCTCTCTCTCTCTCTTTTGAAGCGTACAGCGTAACGTATCGCCAGACGATGTCACGATGTATTGCATGTGTTTATCGTGTCCGTTAGCCTCGGGTGACATCGGTGAGATCGACAGTTACCTGCTCAGCGGCTGTAACCATGTGTAATGCTGGATGGATGGCGCGGGTCGGTGCTGGATGGATCAATAGCATCGGCCTGATAGCGGTGGTGGTGGTGGTGGAGTTACACGTCTATAGAGGAGGGAGAGAGGAGGCCCGGGAAATGGAACCACCGCAAGCAAAGCGTCTACAAGCACCTATAAACTCCGAAACCCGGCCTCGACGTGACAGTGAAAGTGTGAAGGAAGAGGTGACATGGAATCACAACGCTATGAGAGGCAAATGGGGGCAGAGAAACACTTTAAAACGACATGGGGGGGGGGGGGGGGTTGTACTCCGTTGAACTTTCCTTTACGTTAACTGCTCCTCTGTGTACACTGGAAGGAGTGCAGGTTACACCGCACCAGAGAGAAGCCAGACAGCACAGGAAACCAGGGACATCTCCAGAGACGTAGGGGTGACCGACAGACTTGGGAGGGCCAACATTTGGCGCAAAACGTCTCGAGCTCAGAGCTGCTGCCGTTGCGGGGGGCTATGTGGTCCGAGGTGGGTCCGGGAAAAGAAAAACACGGAACCGCAACAAAGCAACCCGACTTGAGAATTATCTCAAATCTCGTCCGCAGCAAATAAACACATCGAAGACACTCTGAAGGCAAACACAGACCGTGAGTGTCCATTCACCAGGCTTTGTTTTTGAGGTCTTCGCCACACAGGCATGATTCAGCCACTTACACACAATGGAACTTCCCACTTCCACACTGCAGGCAAATGTGGTCACTTTGGAGAAGAAATTAAAGCGACGATTTAAAAGAAAATGCTCAATCATGTCGCCCATTCAGCACAGCAGCACAGCAGCGAGCACACATGCATGCTGCATCTTATTATTCAGTTCTCCCTCCCGCAGCTCACCATGACTGCAGCGGCAGAGGAAGTGTGAGCAGCTTTCTTTGTGTGCTAATCGTCTGTTGTGTGGTTCACGGGCCACCTGCCACACTCACACACTGCATACAGTCGGCCACGCTGAGGCCCCTTGTGTTCATGTATGAAGCCAAGGCTGCCCTAGCGTGTGTGTGTGTGTGTGTGTGTGTGTGTGTGTCTGTGTATGCGTGTGTCTGTGTGACAGAGGGACAGTAACAAAGAAAGGAATACAAAGAAATAGACAGAGAAAGGGACAGAGGCAGAGAGAGAGAGAGACCTGAAGCAGCTAGTAATTGACTGTCCAGTCTACAGTGACTCCTTAGATTAGATTAGACATCTTTATTGTCCACTCATGTCGAAATTCGTCATTGTCTTCACAGACATACATACACTTACAAACTACAAGCAGACATGCATACACCCCAAAACGTCCTTCCTTCCTGGATTAGAATGCATGAGATAATGACAATAAATAAGTAATTGGACGTGTAATTTAAAAAAAAAAAAGGTTGCGGTGAAAGTGCTAGAATATGAGCAATTAATACATATCTTAAGTAGAGCATAAAGACGCCAGCAGACACTATCTAATAAGCAGTTGTTTTGTTTTGAAAAATGACGGAACAAAAAATCTCTATTCATGTTGCTTTTGTTGCTGTTTTATGTGAGCTTTCTTTTGCTCCTAATATTTCAACACCAGCATGCAATGATATAGGGAATTATACTTTCCACTAGACTGGTGTACACCATCCTCTGGACTTCTTTGCTCACATCAAAGCTATTTAATTTCCTTAAAAGAAACAATCTACGCATGTTTAAGGAGGCATTGCCTCCTTGCCTCCTTAAAAATGTAATCTGAGTGCTCATTAAAATGTAAGATAAAACGTTTTAAACTCCACAGCTTGGTCCTCAATTGAATTTGGCTGACACATTGGTCGCCCAGGCCCATTGTGGGCAACAAGTTCCTTGGTCTTGGTAGAGTTTATAAGAAAAACCCTCCATGTTAATGTTAATGAGAAACATTGACAGAGGACTACAAAGACTCCAAAATGGCCTCCTTCAATCTAAATACAACCAACACCCGAGAGCCGAGAAGAGAATATTATAGACAGTACACAACCGAGAGACTCCAAATCGGATTCATTAGTGAGTGTAAAGTGCAGAAAAACTGTGAGTTGTGAATTGTGAATTGAGAAAAAGTGTAGTGTCTTTATGGACAGCCTTGACGACATGAACGAGGTGAGTTGATGCAGAAGAGAAAATAACCAGAATCAAACCAACCAAACCAACTGCCTACACAGTTGCCACACTAGCGAGTTACCAAGCCTCGAGGAATCATTTAATTACTTAAAATATCCATTATTTATTGAATCCTAATGTTCTATCAATCCAATGTATGAAGCCCTACGGGTGAACATGTATCCATGATGCAAGATTTTACTTTCTGTTTCAATGTAATGCAACAATTTCACAAAAGCACATTCCTTGTTTGTAAAACACTAAGGCAATAAAGCTGATTCTGATTATTTCCATTGCCAATTTACATTTTACATTTGCAGTTGACTGATGATAAAAATAAATTCATTGGAATTGTGAAACATAAAACCATACGCAACACAGGCAGCTCACTAGTTCACTTCATTTTTCATTTCATGACAAATGTCTCCCCTAACCCCTGACTGTCTGCAGAGAAAACAACGGTACCATTGCGTACCATAAAAGACATGCTCGGACACAGGGCCCGGCAGACGACTTAACAGCACACTGAGCCGCCTTACAAACAACATTTGTATTGTAAAAACAAAACAGAACAGAAGGCACAAGCCGTGTGTGTGGATCACAGGTTAATCATTGTCCCCCCAGCCCACTGTTCACCGCTGGGCCGAGGTCTTAAATTACCCTCCCCACAATACAGCTTCACGCTGGGCTCCCTCAGGGAGGAAACACGGCCCCTGCTGGGTGTCAGGTTCACCCTCTCTCTTCTTAAAGGTGCACCGCCAAAAGGTAAATCTGTGTGTGTGTGTGTGTGTGTGTGTGTGTGTGTGTGTGTGTGTGTGTGTGTGTGTGTGTCGGTCTGTCCCTGTTATTTAGTTGCGTGGCAGATGTATTGCCCTGCAATTACAAAAAGCCTAAAATCACAACAACAGACCGCGGACTACTGCCGACAATATTCTCCTTCACCACGCTATTCGCTGAAAACGACCTGCGATGGACAGCTGCTTGAAAGCGACCTGCCATTAACGGCGACTTGAAAACAACTTAGACTTGTTCCTGATTTTATTGTGTAGCGCAAAGAGTATGAGAAAATTCTGTTAAGGAATTACTTAATTCTCTCAAAAAAGTATTATTGGAGAGAATGTCCCAGAGCAGGATAAACCAGAGGAGAACTTGTAGGTCCTACCTGTTGGTTATAGGTTATAAATTAATAATATAAAGAAAAGTATTAATTATCCTATCCTAGAATGAAGAAGCATATGGTCCCAACTATTTTCAAAACTATTTTGAATGCTTGAGCCCCTACAACTTCCAATTTGGTTTTCCCCTCTGGTCATCCCCACCAGTGCTGGGGCGTCTGCTTGGAAATCTGTTTCCAATATGGGGGCTTCCGTGAAGGCAGGAAATAGCCGGCATTTTTCTGGCTGGCAGCTAACAGTGCAAGCAGTGTGAGCGGGGCTGACCTCTGGGCGGGGGGGCAGTTAGACTCTGGCCCTTCATACCCCGCTAATTTAATTAGGTGAGCGGGTGTCTCAACGGGGAGCAATCCAGGGATCACCGAGGGCAAGGAGTTGGTGGGTCAAGGTGGTGGTGGTGGTGGTGGTGGTGGGGGGGGGGGGGGGTGGCAAGGGGGGGGGGGGTCTTGGGGAGAGTGGGAGGGGATTATCCAGGTGCAGGGGGAAGCCCATTACAGTGACTGGTGGTTATAAGTCATATGGGCTCTGAAGGACGAGATTAATTGGCTGATGCAGAGCTGAATGACTCCCATGTCGTGTCCCGGGGGGGGGTCACTGTACTGTCTGCAGTTTACAGTTTCAGCGCACCCTGGGGCAACACTAGGGGGTCGGAGAGTTCTGCACAAAGACACAAGCGTCAGCACACTTAAATATGCTTTAAGATTCAATCCAGGATATGCAGGAATATATCCTGAAAACTGTCTTGGACACAGTGATGTATTCTCAGCTGGTGAGTGATGTGTATTGTATGTCAGATGTTCTCAAATGAACGGCGCAGTAAAACAAAATATGAAACCGAATGAATAATAAAAATGAATCCTACATAGACACGTGCGGCATTATAGACTTAAACTCTTTTACAACATGTCAATACAGTTCAGTTTGACTCCTGCGCCTTCCACTGCTGGACTGCTAGGAATGCAAGCACAGCAGCAGCAGCAGAGCAAGTCGTATAGTTTTAACGCGGCGCTCACAGAATCAGCAAAAACACAGAATCTGTTTACATATTTCAGCCTCCATAAACAGAGGATAACATCAGCCGGGGAACTTGGGGGAAACAGATGTTTCGATTCAGGAAAAAGCGTGTGTCGGCCGGTGGGCATCCCAACAATATTTAGTTGTAACTACGTGGCCACAGTAATGTGATGTACAACAGCACGCACTTATACTGCACTGATTATACTGATTCAGGACAGTACAACACATCACATACACATCCATAGATGCGTGTACATGTGTACAACATGTGTACACGTGTTTTCCGACTCTCCCTGCATGTCGGCATGTTACACTTTGCGTGTTGACACATTATGGGGCGCGATGGTGGCCAATATATCCACTGCCAAACAAACACCCACGTTCTTGCGGGAAGATCCAAGGAAAGCTCTTTAGATCCAAACAAAAATGTACGCGCACGCAAAGCATTCATTCATTCATTCAATTCACTCATTCGACGCTTTCGGCTGGAAAACAAGGTTGAAAGGTCACCCGTGTTTTGTGGTTGTGCTGACTGGGGGGAAGTGCTGAAAAGAAGGTCATTGCCGCTAAGACGTGTGCGTGTGCTTTCCCAGCGGCCATTGTCCATTAGAAGTCCACGTCCCCACAGTGGATCGCGAACACTGGGTTTTGGGGGGGTAGGTGATGGATGGTGGTGGGTGGGCCACTCGGGACAAACAGTGAGAAACCACGTCAGGTCATTTGATATTAATGATGTGGGGGGGGGGGTGATCTCACGAGGGGAGCGGGGCACCTTGGGTAAGTTGAGCCTTTGATAGGCCAGAGCCCCGGTGAGATTCAACAGCTGCAAGTCTGCCTCTGGCTTCAAAGAAAGCCAGTCTCATTAAACCATATCTTATCCCAAGGATTTTTCTAGTCTAGCCAGTAAAGATAAGATAATTAAAAGTGCATTTATTAGGATAATAAATAGATCCCTATAAGGTTCTCTGTCTGTATTTTCGCGTTGCCTTTTGGCCGTCTGCAGTTTGGCCATGGGTCATATTTTTGGATGAAATCTACACCCGCACTTCTGAAATAAGACACGTCTTAAAAACCCACATCTTAAAAATGGACTCATGATATGTTATTGTCTGGGTTTTTAATAATTATCCAATTCCTTCTCTCTTTAACAAGACTTAAATAATATTGTATTTGTCTAATATATTCATAATGGTTAACCATTAACCATTAACTTTAACCATTATATTGAGATAACGTTTAAACACAATCTTAAACAAACAAAACAACACAAAACTAATATCCTAGACATGGAAAACTTCTCATGTCTCATCGCAGTATTCTGTCCTCACACACAGTTGAAGGAGTGTGGAGCATTAAGATGCAGAAGTAGGACCAGCATGACATCATTTGTTCCCTCTCGGTGTCGTTTCTTCATCAAGGCTGCTCCATAAGGAGCCCAAAACGTGACCGTATGAATCTGGGGGAGGGGCCACACACACACACACACACACACACACACACACACACACACACACTCACACAGTACAGTACAGCACATGGCCCTTGTCTGTTTCAGGGGCCGCTTTCCCAAAACACTTTCTTGGCCGAATATGGAAGCTCATCAAAAAAAAGACACGTCCACAGATATTGTTCTTGGCAAAAGTTTGATCATCTGTAAGATTCTCCCACTCTTGATGAACGCGCTCAGTGCCTCATCTTTTTTTACTTTCTTCTCTCTCTTTCTGTCTCTGTCTGTCTCTGTCTCTCTGTCTCTCTCTGTCTCTCTCTCTGTCTCTCTCTCTGTCTGTCTCTCTCTGTCTTTCTTCCTCTCCACAACCAACTCTGCACAAGTCCGTTCCACAGTATCTGCTGATATTCAGCCCTCATAAACATTTTCCTCTCCCCTGTGGCGCCCACCCAGAACCTCTGCCAGGACTTTTCCATCTGGTAGCCTGCTGTCTCTGGCCGGCCTCTGCTTTGCTTCGCTCGACTCGATTCCAACGCAGAGATGTTTAAAGATCAATAGAAAGCGTAGAGGTCTGGAGACAAAGCAACGTCAGTCTCAATGTTCCACAGCCACTGCATTCCTCATTGATGCATTCGTTTTTCCTTTCAGAGAACGTGTCGGGAAAGCCTTCTGCATGAAGCGGACAGCCACAGCTGCCTCTGTCGTCACCTGATGATGACGCAAGGGTGAATGGTGAAGGGGGTGGGGGTCCTGGTGCTGGTGGTGGCGGTGGTGGTGGGGAGGGTGGTGGTGGTGGTGGTGGTGGTTGCATGTAACCGTAGCTGTAACCAGAGCGTTACTGTCTCCAAGCCACTGCACGGTTTCTCTGTGACATCCCCTGGGGAACAGTACCTCCACACCCCCCCCCCAACCTAACTTCTTGACCCTGGTGTGTCAGGGGGTCAGCGGTGCTGGCAGCAAGGGCCAGCTCTTTCAAGGTTCCCCCCCCCCGCCGCCCAACCGCCCCCAGCCATCCAGCCATCCAGTCGCACAACAGCCCTGCAGCTCAGCACCACCCGTTGCTGAGGCTCCAATGCATGATGACCTCCAGAGATGTTTACCTTTCTCGAGGCCCGGCTGTCTCTTCATTCTGCATGTTTGTGTTCTGTGACGCTAGAGGCCACATATTAGTTTTGGACAACGAGCCCGGGAGGACTTTCCTTCAAAGCCCAAAAGGGAGATTTTTGGGGGGCCGCTAAGGGTTACTTTATTTCCATCAGAGAACAAGACTGTTTCTCACCCTACGTTGAATCATACGTACCTTGTGTTGTGTGTGTGTGTGGTGTGTGTGTGTGTTGCTCTGGCTTCAGGGACGTGGTCTGTTTGAGTTCGCGTGCACGTTTCGTTTTTCCTGCCACCTCAGCGTGGTCCCAAAAAACAAGCTTGAGGTGTTGGCTCGTGTGCAACAGATGGACCTTTTAGCTGAAACCCGGGTACTCTGAGGAACCTCATTCATGACTCAGGTTTACAGGTTTCCAGGGGGTAAAGACGTGGCTTTACAGGGGGAGTTAACAGAATTATGCCTGTGGTAGCTCTGCTTACTTTATGGGCCCATTAGTACAGTAGCAGTCTTTGAGGAACTAGAAGGTCAAGCTACACTACTACACTTATACTCCAGGACTCAATATCGGAGTGATAATATTGAAAAGATTTCCCCCTATTTTCTTTCACCAAGCACACATTTGAGTGAGAGAAAGAGAGAGATGTAAATCCATATGTGCATTTTCAAGGTAATTGGGCAGATATATAGTTTTACCCAGTTGCGTAAGAATGTACCATTTGTCCGAGATGCAGGGTGGTGGCCATCGGACCTAATAAAGACGTTTTTGGAGAAAACATTGGTTCGATCGCGTGTGTGTCAGCGCGTGTGTCTGAACGGGTGAATGTGTGAGGCTCTAATTGTAAAGCACCTTGAGTAGCCACAGGTTATAAAAAGCGCAAGCGCTATATAAATGGGAGGGGGGGGGGGGGGACTCACAGTAAAGCGGGGGGGGGCGGCGGGCCAAGCCATGACAAAGTGGTCCACGGCGAGGTTCATGAAGGCAGAGCGGTAGGAGCTGATCTCCCCGTGGCCCTGCACCAACTTGTAGAGCTCCAGACACATCAGGCCGGCCACCGCCGCCGTGGTGGTCGCTATGGCTGGGATGATCCTCCCCGCGATGCGCTTACTCTGCACCAGAGAGAGAGAGAGAGAGAGAGAGAAAGGAAGAGCGAGAGAGAGAGAGGAAAATGCAATGGTTTAAATAGGTTTCTATAAGTACATTTTTTGTACTTGTTGTTGTCGTGGTGGGAGTGGGGAGGGAGGATAAGGTTCCTCAGGCTAAATGGAGAGTCATGGACGGTGAGATCATAGTAGTCGGCAAGAGCCAACATGATCAAAACCCTCCTGTCTGATGACACAGGGGGAAGGGGGGTGTGGGGGTGGGGGGCCCTATTGTCTCACATGAAGTGTCACCCGCCACCCCCCCCCCCCCCCCCGTCTGCTTGGGGACAGGGGGGGCCGGTCTCAGGTGTCAGCTGCTCCCAGGCGACAGGTAAAGTGCTGTGATTAGTTCTGCGTGGGGAACAAAGGGGGAGGTGGCCGTCTCTGTGGCTTCTGGGCAGGTGTGGGCAGCGCACGCACACACACACACACACACACACACACACACACACAGACACACACACCCACCCACCCATACACACACCCACCCACACACACACACACACACACACACACACAACCATAAAAATCATTGCCCATGGGCACAGTCGGCCCCACGTGGTTATTCATGGCTTAAAACCACTTTTGTTTCCCCACAATACCCTTACTAGGCCCTTCATTCCCCATCACTTTATATGGTTTTTTTAATCCATATTTTGTGTTCAAATGTCATGTGATCTGGCGAGGCCTTCAGTGTCAGACCTGGAGCCGGTCCGCTGGGGGGATGCCGTAGATCTCCGCTCGGAGGTTGGATGCGGCGACGATGTAGTCCATGTGGAAGTTGCTGTCGTCGTCCTGTACAAAGCGGGAAAGACAACCGACACATAGTTATACGCAAATTAGTTTCCAAGTTAATATAAATAAGTATACCGTATAAGTTATCGCTGTAAGACACTCCACCTCAACACAGTCACCATGCTACAAGGGTTGCTTTCAAAGGTATGGCTGTAAAATATCTATATTCATCCCAACATTAAGGTCTTTAAATCATGGTGAAGAGAATATTTTCTGTAACAATGGACAGTGTATATAGAGAAGGGTCTCATAAAAAAGACAAAAAATCCTTAAAAGTGAATTTTGGACCACAAGCTTTGAACCTCTAAGCCTTTTGTCACTGTGTCATCCAACCCACACACAGAGGAACCCGGTCATCGGATTAGAATCGGGTTCCGATTGGATTTAGGCCCTGTGAGTGACAGCCGGGGTTGGTGAGGTCATGCCTCTGCTATGGCTACACGCTATAGAGGCCGCTGGTGAGGGGACAGTCACTGCGAGGCAGCCTGTCAGGGCTTTGTGAGGTAGCCGCGTCCACGCAACCCGATAGCGCTGGATTCCACCTACACACATTCCAGCCGCGGCATGACCTGGCCAGGTAGGCAGCAGGATGATGAGGGAGAGCAGTGGAGAGTGGGTGGGTGGGTGGGTGGGTAGGAGAGTGGGTGGGGGATTCGTATCCATGGGGATATCTGATAGTTGCCTGACTTACCTCATCCACCTTCATTGGGTGGCCCCCCCCCCCCCCCCCCCCCCCCGCCCAGCCACGATATGCTCGCATTGTCCACCCAGAGAAAAGTCATTTAAGGAGCCACACATGCAAGGGTTGGCTGCTGACAATGGCTGGCTGGGGGTGGCAGCAGATGCGGTGAGAAAGTGACGAGGGAGAGAGAGAGAGAGAGAGAGACAGTGTACGAGGTGTGAGGTAATGTAATTATGTAACGGGGGTCGTCTGCTTCCAGGCCTTTCTTCTTCAAAAGACCAGTACTACATAGAGGCGTCAAAATGACCCGAAGTTAATTAACGTTCACCAAATGCCACTCAGAAAGTGCCACGAAAAACGTTTGAAATGACAGGAATGGGTTAATTGTGTGCCGCTTTTCCCGCTTACCCTAACCCTAACCCTAACCCTGCACACCACACTGGTGTCACACCAGAGAACCTTCAGCCGTAGACTGAGACTACCGAGGTGCACCACAGAACGTCACAGGAGGTCCTTTCTGCCTGTGGCCATCAAACTCTATAACTCCTCCCCCCTCTGTGGCCATCAAACTCTATAACTCCTCCCCCCTCTGTGGCCATCAAACTCTATAACTCCTCCCTATAACTCCCCCCTATAGACAATGAACACAGCAATATATGTGCAATATTATCCCTCTCAACATCATGTGCACTTTCCCCAGCTCTACGTTTTACGTGCAATATTATTATTATTACTTCCAACATCATGTGCAATACTCTATCATGTGCCATATTATTATTATTATTATTATTATTATTATTATTATTATTATCATGCTATCTATAAATAGAGTTTGGCTTGTGCCATACACTGTTCTTGCCTAGTGTTTGTTTTTCCTACCATTGTGTTCGTTGCCTTACCTGTAGTTAGCTCCAGGGGAGGGCGAGGTAGGTAGGTAAGTAGCCCATGGGTTTACACCTCCATCACGCAGGTTTGGTTTTGTCTATATACATTAGGTTAGCTTCACCCGGCGGGCGCCACCTCTTGTATTTTTTTGGGTTTTAGGTTAGGCGGGCAAGACAGTTAGTTAGTTAAATAAATAGCAGACTTGGTAGTTAGTACAGGTAGGGTTAGAACTATAGTCTGGGGGGTGTTTTGCTTCTGTTCATTCCTTTGGTGCCGTTTGGCGTCCTCCCCTTAGTCTTTTTGTGTTCCCTCGTGTTTGTTAGTATTATTATCAGTATTATTATACTTGTAAATAAATCCTCCTTGTTGGTTGCCATATATAACGTTGTCCTCGTAGTTTGTGTTGCACTACCCCACAGCACCAGCGGTTCCCAGCATTACATGCACTTACGGTATGTTACGTATTCCCCCTCCCATCTACGCCTAGACGTGCCATCTGAGGGGGCAATCGTAACATATGGGGGCTCGTCCGGGATATTCTCCCGTACATTCTCGTATCTGCACTTGTATTGTTGTGATGGGTCTGGTGTGGTGCCGTAGTCGTGTTGTTTTGGGTTAGGGGTGGATTGTGGTAGTTGTAGTTGGCTTTGGTTATGGGGGGGGGGTTGTTTATAGAAGCACCGTCTATAGATTTGTTGGACCGGTGTCGCAAGGTGGACCTGTTCAGTGTCGCTGAACATTTCAGTATCCCGGTATTGAGGAATGTCATAAAGGCAGAGCTTAAAACTGTAGTGTTGGCCGGATTGGTGGAGTGCGGTGTGCTGGAAAGCTCAGCGTTCCCTGCTTTGGGTATCCCTGTTGAGAGTGCGGCTGGTAATGCCAACGCTGATGCCTTCAAATTGGATGAGAGCAGCGTGATGGGGCCGGGTAAAGGTGCTTCTGCAGGGAAGGTGGAGGCCGACCCTGTGGTACGCCCCAGAACCCCAGTCACCTTACAGCGGTTCGAGCCGGTCTCTTTTTCCACGGGAGGGTCAGGGTCGGGCGTGGGTGCTCGCCTTAAGGTTCGGCTAGCACGTCTCCAGTTGGAGAAAGAAGACAGGGCGCACGCCAGGCAAATCGAGTACGACCTCGAAGTCAAGAGACTCGAGATCGATAAGGAGGTTAGGATTCGGCAGCTGGAGTTACGGGCTGGGGAGACCGCCTTGGCTCCTGTTGTGCGATCATCCTCTGGAGGGTCTATGCCACCTGTTTCCCCATCCGACAAATTTGACGTAAGTAAAAACATTGCCTTGGTTCCTCCATTCAGGGAGACTGAAGTGGCGTCCTACTTTAGTGTGTTTGAGCGCATTGCAGCTTCTCTGTGCTGGCCTAAGGATGTTTGGCCTATTCTGTTGCAGTGTAAGCTGGTTGGCAAGGTCTCCGCTATTACAGCTTTTCCTCCACCCACCACCTGACGGGAATTGCGTCGGTTTCTAGGTATGGCTGGCTATTACCGCAGTTTCTGCAGAAACCTTTCCAGCGTTGTGGCACCTCTGACGAGTTTGCTCAGCCCCACTGTATCATTTTGTTGGTCAGCTGAGTGTCAGAGTGCATTTGCAGCCGTTAAAACACTGCTGTGTAGTTCCCCGGTTGTCACTGCCCCGGATTTCAGTAAACCATTCAAGCTGGAGGTAGATGCGAGTATGGTTGGTGCCGGGGCTGTCTTGCTGCAGGAGGATGCAGATGGGATTGATCACCCCGGCTGCTACTTCTCCCGCAAGTTTAATGACTGTCAGTCTCGGTACTCCACCATCGAACAGGAAACTCTTGCTTTGTTGCTCGCCCTACAATTTTTTTGAAGTTTATGTTGGTTCTAGCGTTCTCCCTGTAGTTGTGTACACTGATCACAATCCTTTAGTTTTTTTGCATCGGATGTTCAATCACAACCATCGCCTCATGCGGTGGGCCTTAGTAATACAGGGCTATAATTTAGTGATCAGGCACAAGAGGTGCGGAGAATGTGATGGCAGTTTGTTTCGGTTTCATTGAACATTTGCTTTGGGTTAAAGAAAGCAAACAAAAAAAGAAGAAAAAACCACGACATGTGTATATTGTTTGTATTTTCCTCTGGGTATCGCAATCCCCTACAGGTTTGCTCTTTATGGGTGGGAGTGTTACGTCCAAAAATGTGTGCGTGTGGTGTTGTTGTCTGTTTGTTCCCCTCTCCTCTGTTTCTATACTTCCTGTCTCGCTCCCAGGTATTGGTTCGTCCTCCTGTCCATCAACGTTGTCCTTCCACCAATGGCGTCCCCAGGCTGTCATCCGTTGGCCAATTAGAGGGGCCGGCCTCTGTATTTAAACCTGCCGCTCCCTCTTCTGAGAGATGGGAAGGGGGCGGAGGTAGTCGCAGGTGTTGATGATTGTGTTTGGAGAGTTTGGTTTGTGCCATACACTGTTCTTGCCTAGTGTTTGTTTGTCCTACCGTTGTGTTCGTCGCATTATCTGTAGTTAGCTCCAGGGGAGGGCGAGGTAGGTAGGTAAGTAGCCCATGGGTTTACACCTCCATCACGCAGGTTTGGTTTTGTCTATATACATTAGGTTAGCTTCACCCGGCGGGCGCCACCTCTTGTGTTTTTTTGGTGTTTAGGTTAGGCGGGCAAGACAGTTGGTTAGTTAAATAAATAGCAGACTTGGTAGTTAGTACAGGTAGGGTTAGAACTATAGTCTGGGGGGTGTGTTTTGCTTCTGTTCATTCCTTTGGTGCCGTTGGGCGTCCTCCCCTTAGTCTTTTTGTGTTCCCTCGTGTTTGTTAGTATTATTATCAGTATTATTATACTTACGGTATGTTACGTATTCCCCCTCCCATCTACGCCTAGACGTGCCGTCTGAGGGGGCAATCGTAACAACCAATTACATGTTTACAGAGTCCAGAAACAAATATGAAGTGAATGCGGCCCAGTTCATACAGATTTTAGCTTGTCTGCCAGTTGTGAGTTGATTAGGTGAGTCAAGGTTCATGAGGTACAACTTGCGGAGCAACAAGTCGATCGGTTCATCGTGATATTTCCATTCCGCCTCAACTGCCAGCGAACCCTGGGTTTCTTCCTTTGTTTTGCGGAGCATTTGGGGGCCGTAAGGCATCGACTGTTCCAATAAAAAAAATCATGGAACCACACAGACCACACTGTTGACTGCTCACAATGGTTCTTCACAGCACTGTTTTCCACCCAAAAGGATGCACACTTTAAAGGAAATGAAAAAAAAAAAAAACCCTCCTGATGTTTGACGTTGAAAACAGAGAGAGCACAGAACAGACAGACAGACACGCTTTGTTCACATCCATCTGTGTGTGTGTGTGTGTGGGGGGGGGGGGTTAAACAGATCTGGGTCACTAAGAACCAAAAATTTTGTAAACCCCCCCCCCCAAAACAGCAGCTTGAGGGACCCATACACCAAAGCGCGACTCCCTGCCTGCCTTGTGGGGTCCGGTCCCCGCTGTGTCTGCGGTGTGTGAAATGTTCAGTGTGTGCAGAAGAGGCTGTGACTGCTTACCTTCTCAAAGTCCACAGGGAGCATCTGCATCGCTGGGTCTTTCAGAGACGCTGAACACAGCTCCTCTTTCAGCTCCTGCAGTCGGGCCTTGCCTGTTTACATTGACATTTACATTGAGGGCATTTAGCCCAGACGTTTTTGTCCAAAAAGCCACTTACAATAAGCCAAAAGTCCAAAAGATAGTGAAACAACAATATACAACGCTGACGGTACAGTACGTTTTGAATAGAACAAGTTTCAAGCACTCATAATTGCATAATTGCGAGGCCTTTTCCAGCAGCGCAGGAAAACACTCCGTCTTTAAAGGGCTCACCAGATTTGGTCCTCCACCTCCGGGTCTCGCAGGACAGGCGCGCAGAAACAACGAACCCCAAAACTCACCGGCGTCACTGATGCCTGCTTCTACGTCTTCTGCCTCGTCGGCCTCCATGTTGGGCACGAAGGGGGGCATGACGATGTCCTTCAGAGTTTCCCTGATGGCGGCGATGTCTCGAGTCCCAGCGATGCCATATATGTGGCCGTACAGGTTAGCGGCAGACACAATGTACTGCATATGGGCATCCTGCAGTCACAGCACACACAATACATGCTACCATGTTACCAACATGACCTGTTTCATTGGGCTGTTTTCAAAATCCATCCTGGGTTTCAATTGATTGAAATACGTAACATAGACTAAAGAATAGACACATAAATATAAGCATTTGTTGTCCCACTATGCGGGAGTGTGGCCTTCATTTAGGCATGAAGTTATTGGCATTCATCTCAATCAATACAGTTCAAAAGGCATGTCACGGTAACCGCAGTGTTTGACGAAGCGTTTGTGTCACGTCAGGCGAGAACTCACTTTGTGGGGGTCAAAGGTCAGTGGGTGTGGACACCGCTTGGTTCCCGACCAGAAAGGCAGCCCTGAGCCGGTCACCTAAGGAGAAGCAGATGCGGGGTCCCGGTATTAGCGATCACCAGCCGCGGCAACGAGCAAGCAAGCATGCATTCTCACACATATGCACCGCTAACGCACACACACACACACACACACACACACACACACGGTCACACCGACAAGGCCCACCTAACTCTATTGTCCACATTTCCAACATTCCACCAACAAATGAGAGACAGCTCGGCGGGATTAATGGAGGACATGCGAAAACCTGCATGACCCCTCAACACAAGTACGCTCATAAATTGTGTGTGTGTCATAATAGACAGTTACTAAGTGTGTACTAAGTATGTGATTTGACCCATCAGGACAGGAAGGGGGGTGGGGGGTGTAACACTGGTTATCAGACCGTTTGTAGGCCTGATAAAGGAACAAAGGAAGAAGAAGAAGATCACTTTTATGGTCACAAACACAGCATGCAGGAAGTGGTGACAGCCAAACACACACGCATGAAGGGAGGGTGGCCCACGGAAATTAAGTCTTCATATTTGACCCATCCTGTATTATGCTGCCCCTCCAGGGCCAGCCAGGAGCAGTGGGCAGCCGTTTACGTCGGCGCCCGACAGCTCCAGGTCTTGGTCAGGGCAGGAGAAGCGATTCTTTCGCATGTTTTTAATTGGGGTTCTTACTGTGGAAGGAGACCCCGCAGAGCACGGGGAGAACATGCAAACTCCACACAGAAAGGCCGGGAGATCACCCACCTGGGCACCCCGAGTCAACAGCGCCCCAGGAGGGAATCAATCCCAGGACCTTCTTGCTGTGAGGCAGCAGTGCAAGCACTGCACCACCGTGCCCCATCAAAGGAAGTGTGGAGCTCTGATGTTCCCCAGTAGATCCGCGCGGTGGGAGAGAGACACTGTGTTAGTGTGTGTGTGTGTCGCCCACTGTGGGTCTGTCTCTCTGCACTTCATGCCTCACAATAGTGGGTGTCTGGGGGTGGGTGGAGGGGGGGGGGCTTCTCTGGAGCAGTCAAAGGGTATCTCTCTACAGTACATATGTGTTCACAGATAAGCCCGTGTTGGCTTAGGGGTGGGGAACAGGGGGGAGAGGGAGAGGGGGAGAGGGAGGGGGTGGGGAACAGGGGGGAGAGGGAGAGGGGGAGAGGGAGGGGTGGGGAACAGGGGGGGGGGGGGCGGTGGTGTTTGGTCAGTAAGGCCATGACAATAAAGCATTTGAAGCCACGCTTTACCGTTGAAGAGTTTAAGAATGTCTACGTGGTTGGAACTAACTTGGCACTAACTAAACTAAACTAAAGTACAATCAACCTTTTAATGTCAACACGAGAAGGGTAATGAACTGGTGATATCAGCCCTGGGTTATAAAGCACACTCCAAATGTTCTGCTGAATTATCTTCCTCATCTTGAGACTCGCACGCAATTTGTGGGGACAAGTCTCCACAAATCTGCCTTTCGACTTATGTAGAATAATTAACATTCCCGCCTGCGTCTCTGAGCTTGGTTTCGTCCATTGTTGTTGTTGTTGTTGTTGATTCGTATCTCTACCTGACAAAGTGATTCATAGTCAGTGGTGTTGACGTTCGAAGCGCCACCGACGTGGTTCCACTCTGACGTTAATGAGCCGAACGCTGTTCCTCTAAACGCACTGCGGTCAGAACTGAACTGAACTCCAGCACAGACCACATCGAAACCCGTGGACAAGGAATAGAGGAACTCAGAAAGGAGAAGAAACAACTGCCACAACAACTGCCAATGTGTGTGTGTGTGTGAGTCTGTGTGTGAGTGTGTGTGTGTGTGTGTGTGCGTGTGTGCGTGAGTGTGTGTGTGCGTGTGTGTGTGTGCGTGTGTGTTGTCCCCGTCCAACACTCAACACTGTCTTGGGGGTGGGGGTGGGGTGTGGTGGGGGGGGCGGTTGTGGGTTCAGACTCCATGACATAACTCTACAGCTAATGTATTTTGTCATGTGGAACAGTGGAACAGTGTTTTTTGGACTCTTCAACCCGTCTACAGGTATATTAGCTGCTGCTGTTTTCCTAGACAATATGTGTAATAGGAAAAGAGACACATTTCCTCTCTTAGTCTCGTGTGTACCCAGTGAACGTAACCTCGTCCCACCCTCGGCAGGGAAAACACCAGGAATGAAAGCAGTGTCAGTCAGAGGAATGTCTATTACCTTAGTAGCTCTGGGGCGGGGGGGGGGGGGGGGGGTACTGGGGTTACTGAGTCTGACTACATAAGATAAGATAAGATAAGATAAGATAAGATAAAAACTTGATTAATCCCGAAGGATATTCTTGTACCAGAGGCATACTGATGATCCCTGCCTGATCCTCCCAGATGTGGCAGGAGTGTATGACATTACGCTGTCTACTTGACACACTTTTACAAACTCTCTGAAGAGTGCTTTCCCCATTCAAGCAATGCCTATTTAAAGGCTATTAAAGGTGTGTAAGAGACAATTTAAGGACTATTAAAGGTGTGGAAGAGACTATTTAAACTATTTAACTAGACTATTTAAAAGTGTGTAAAGAGAAGATTCACTGACTGTCACTGATTGCAGCACTTGTCGCTCGATCCACTTTGATCCAATTGTGTTTTGATTGAGTCCCATGGTTCTCATGCATTCAGGTCATTAGCAACGGGCCAGTGATCCAACAACAACATCAACAACCATGAGACTAAATCAAAACCCAACTGAATTATAACAAAGTAAGTATAAGAGATTCTTATAAGAATCTTTGGCTTTAGTTAGTCCTATAAGAACCTGGCTTTAGTTAGAACCAGGACATCATATTTGGTACCTTCAAGAAAAGAGTCTGAATTGTGATTATTATATAATATTGAATGCTTCATGTAGAACACTATATGGAACAATGTGGCCAAATGCCAGCACGTGGAGCCATGACTGTGTTGCATGTAAAACAACCACAGCAATGAGAACTGTGAGTTTCCTTATCTGTGATATATTCTGTGTGGTGTCACCTGGTCAGCGGGGAAATGGTGCAGGAGCTGTTGGATCTGGCTGTTGTACATGTCCTCCCATTGATGGCGCGCCCAGTGCACACAGTCCTCCCAGCGGGCGGGACGACGGCCCCCGGCCCCTCGGGCCCTGAGGCTTCCAGAGACCCCCTCCAGGACCTCCAGGGCCTCGGCCTCGGAGCGGCCCAGCGTTCGCTCTACGAAGCCTGCGTCTCTGCGGGGGGGGGCGGCCATGAGAATCAGGGTCGGTTCAGTGCAGATAAAGAGGAACTAAATTACACGACTCGTTGAATGGATTGCTGGGCAGTGGGGGAAGAAATACATTTACATTTATGGCATTTGTCAGACGCTTTTATCCAAAGCGACTTACAAAGAGTACATTTGTGAAGGATAGAGTAATATATCACTGTGGTACATAAAGATAAGAATAGAGCTGTTTTAGAGCATTCATAGTTATGAGGCTAATAGAAGGAGTTTCATAATAGCTAGGTTGCCTGCATACTAGCTGGGATAAAAGCAGATGTGCTATTCTGAGCACATAAATAATATTCATCAGTAGAAGAAGAACCACAGTAAAGGTTGTGGAGGTGTGTGGACGCGATAAGTTATCATCTCAAGGCTGTCCTGTGCCACGGCAACGACAACATCCTCATCACCCTGGATCCTCCCTGGGTCCTGGGCCCTGGGCATGGCCTTCACTATCAAAGGCTTTCTCTCCATACCAACCTTGTGTTGGCCTCCAGCTGTACATTGTATGGAGGAGAGCCCTTAAGTCCAAAATAACACCGCAAATGTTCCTTTCATTAACAGCTGCAGCTGGGCTTAAACATTAAACACAGCAACAACAGCAGCTGGTGTCTATAAGATAACACAATGGCTGTCCCACTCTCCAG